>JABSTQ010010368.1:0-178826 GCA_013358835.2 Ixodes persulcatus | reverse complement strand
AGAAGCGCTAGCTCCGCCGATTTTTTCTTTTGAAAGCCGTATTGGGACTGAGATATTATATTATACTTCTCAAAAAAACATGTTAATCTATTAGCAATCACACGCTCAAATATTGATGAGTGTTTCAACTTTTCGTGATATTAAATTCACTAAATTCTACAAAGTGTACAAAATAATGTTTAATACTATATCATAGTAATAAATCAAATGTTACGCTTTATTGATATTATTTTGGATGTTTGTCGAGAACGGTATCGCGGGAAAATTGGTTTCGGTTCCGGAATACGACCGAAATAGGCATGCTTGGTGCACGTGGAAACACAAGCGCATGTTTTCATCGCCGCAAGAAATCGATTCCGTACGTGCTGTTAGGTAAAGACACATTTTGTGCCCATAATTACGGTCATAGTGGCACACACCACAAAAGTGAGTACGTTCGATTCGTTTATCTCCAACCTGTGTCCAGTGAGCTACTGTTATCGGAAGACGGAAAACAATTTGAAACTCCTTGCGACGTACTATTACTGTCTCCTGTACTGCATTGGCACCTTTCTGATTAATAATATCCGATTAGGTTACCGTGCTTGTTTCCAAACAATAAAGTTGCATTGGACACCCCTGTGTTGTGTTTCTTTTAGATCAAATGCAACGCGTAACGTTTCACGGCCGACTTGCCGCCGAGAACGGAGAAAGGACAGTACGAATTGGCGACGTTTTTCTTCGCCACCGGTGCCGGTACGCGGTCGAAGTTGTGACGAGCAACATTCATCTCGCTCACGCGCCTTACAAGTACAGACATACGCAGCTCTAGAGAAGGAGACAAATCATTTCCTTGCTTGAATAAATTTATTGTGCGTTGTGCCACGTTATATATAATACACAGCATTTCGCTACATTTTACCGATCACCACGAAATCGCACAGAAACTGACACCGTGCATTGGTTAGGCCTACGTCAATTACACCGATCAGCTCAGCTGGACCTGGGCGCGTGCCTGGGTTTAGAATGACAGTATACAGTACATACCATGCGTTGAAATAAACAAGACAAAATCTGATTATATGCAGTAACAGTAACTAAAATGAACACAACTGACCGCATTTGCGAGGTTTACGATAAAAGGTTCACGTTGCCGTCCACAACCAGTGACGAATCTGCTGAATCTCCGAATCTCCGATTCTGCTGAATATTCGTGGCGGGAAGTTCGGAGATTTCCGAATCTGTCCGAATCCGAATCTCCGGTGATTCGTACCATCCCTAGTAACCACACAACAGCGAAAAGCTGACGGCGTCGTCTGTGGACAAAACAGTGGAAAGGGAAGCGACATGAGTAGAGAGGAGGAGAGTTTTGTGAAGGACGAAGGCGAGATTTAGGTGACGTCACAGGGCGGAAGCCAATGGCGCGCGCGGATGCCTGAGCAAGTCTGAACTTGCAGGTGTGCGGAGCGAAAGCCAAGACAGTCAGCCAAAACAGCAAAATGAAGGGACCAGAGTTAGCGTTTCGCAAAAGGGGACGTGTGTTGCATTTTCCCCATGGTCATGCTAACGTATTTCCTCTTGGCGACGAGATGTTTCGGTGGCGCCATTTCATGTTTCCTACCCCTGACGTCACGACCGAGATTATTAGCGGCGAGCGACAAGTTCGATGGTGCGTTAAAAGTGCGGTGGAAGTCTGGTTATCACGTTCCTAAATCAACACCGTCAAAGTTAAGAGTCTGACTTCGCTGTTATTTCCGTCGGTGAGAGCAGAACTGACCCTACTATACTCCGTTTCACCTTATGTTGTACCGCAGCGAAGGCTGGAAGCGCGAGCTCATAGCGTTGGCAGCTGCCCTTAAGGCACGAGCGCTTGTGCCGCTGATATTCACCCTAGAGCAAGAAGCTCGCGCTCGTAGCCTTTCCTGCGGTACATCATAAGGTGAAATAGAGTATAGAGATGTCATAGTGAACGTTTGACCAATCGTGGAAGGCTCATGACTGCGACGCTTTTGGTGGCGCACGTCGCTAATACTCCGTTCACCCTTAAACTGAGATTGCAGCCAATGCCACTAGGACGAGAGCTCGAGGTCCCTGCCTAGAAGCGTTCTTCCGCAGAACGAGCATCCGTGCTAGAAATGCACGTCTCGAAGACAGGAACGCGGGTTAGCTAGCGCTTGTAGCTTTGACTGTAGTCTCAGCTTAAGGGTTAACACAGTATAAGGTTCCACAAATGGGTCTTCCTTTATCTTATTTTTCCTATGTCTTTCTTTTTTTAATATGTGTGTCTATTGTTACTGGCCAAGAGCCCACGATTGTATTCCGATGCACTGACTCTTTTCTATAAAAGAACTTTGGATCACCTGTATGATTTTATGTGGCAGGTTGAATGGACGTACTCACCCTTTACAAATAGAAGCTATAATAAGAAAGAAAAAGAAAACGAAAAAAAAACTGCTAGTTCTAAGAACAAGATAGGCTTCTTAACGGGTGATATATACGAGTTGGCTATTCAGTGTGCTTTTAGTAACATTTTGTCATGTGAAATGCCCGTTCAATGCTCCGTCACGTTCAGGCGATAGTGACGCAGCATTTTTTTAGAGTCTTGCCAGAGGAAAATGGGCGGCTTTTTGAGCAAGCATATATATTGTGATCGGTGATTCGCTCTTGATCCGCATTTCACAAGTGGTCCTAGAACAAGTGAGAGAGTGGTGCAATGTGTATATTCCCGGCTTCTCTATTGACGCGAAATATGTTTTCTAGTTCATACCACACGAGAAACTTCTTCCTGCGTTCAGGCAGTGCGGTCAACAGTCGAAAAAGGCTTTTTTCAAGAACATGAATGGAATCAACGTAGAATTGTTTCACGAGTTGATCTCTGTAATTTAAATTAATGGTAGCAGGTTGAGTGGCGAATTGCGCTTGTGAAAGTGCTGATTCTTTATAACGCCCCAAGTCACCCGACGTCCAGTGCGAAATTTTCCTCACAGAGTGTGGAAAGGCAATCATCTGAAAACTAGTTAGTGAAGGTGACTTTAAAATCATCAGGTACGTATAGATGCCTTTCTGGTGTTGGCGTGCGCACCTGTGGTTGTGAATGACGATTTAATTGAAGCTGCAATAGAATTGTCTTTGTACAATGCCCAAGGTTTGACTTTCAGGCACAAGGTAATGAATTCTGGATGGATTCACAATCTGGATATAAATTTAAAATTTGAAAACGCCGTTTTTTTTTAATTTGAACCAAGATCAAGAAAAGGCCTGCTCCAGTTTAATTTAGTGCATTCTCAACTAGTGGAGAGAGGGGTTGAATTGTCTCTGATGAAGGTTGCTCTGAAAAAAATCATGCTATAATGATGCGGCCTCAAGCTTTCACAATCATATCAGCCGCCTAAGAAAAGTTCAGTTTCCGGAAGCAATCTGACTCCCAGCTACGATCTGTACTGCCGAGAGGTGGCGCGTGAATGATTCCAACTCTTGTTTTCCAGCCAGCCGAGCCTTCGGCAAGCCACAGCGACATGCGGCCTGGGGCATCTGGTACTCATAGCTCGGTTGAGGCTATCTAGCCTATGCCCAACTGCAAATAAGAACAGGCACAAGGATAACATATGCACAGAAAAACATGCAAATAAATATCTAGAATAAACCACCTCAGAAATCTACGAAATACCAACGATATTTGGGCGACAGTGCATAGGTAGGGTTCCCGTTTCCGGATCAATCTAAACAACTCTCAAAAACCTTCGCCGGTCATATTCTCGTCAAAACGTGTTGATGCCCTAAACTCTGAATTTCAAGTCCACATTGCAAAAAGCAGTAATCCACAAATGCGTTCAGGTTATGTTTCAGTGCAGGGTCAGTCATGGACCTTGCGCAGCGGCAACTCCAGTTTCCTTTCCAATTTCATGACATTGACAGAAGGGGATATAAGTACTGTATGCTACGGGCTGCGGGGGGTTCGTCGAAAGACAATCCGGAACATGGCAACTCGTAGCAAAAAAAAATCGATCACAGGGAAATTCGTCACTAGGTCAGCTGCTCCAAAACCGGAAAGGGGGTGTTTATCGAAGAAATATGTACAGGAGATCAAGTTTCGCGGTCCCTTTGTTCGACGCCTACTTTTTGGTTTGAAGTGATTAGTCGCTTTTGTGTTTTCTAGATTCCGTGTTGAACCCTTTTTAGAAAGTTCACGATGCTATGTCGCATTGAAACGTTGAAGACTATTGTTTGCGCGTATCTTTTGGTTGACAAACAGATGCAAACCTTTTGGTCTTTGTCATTCGCTCAATTTTTGTTTTTCTTTTTAATCAATTTTTAGCCTGCAGCACCTGTATCAGTCCTTCGTGCAGAGGGAAAACAAAACGGGGAAAATGTTTCCGCATTTAAGTCGTAAACAATCTGGAGGCTGCATTTCATTTCTTGATGGTCTTAACCAAAAAGGAACTCTTCCCCAAGATCGTCCTTGTACCCTGCGTACTAGCACAAATTTAAGTTAGAGTTTCTTCATACTTGCGTTGTCAAATATAATTTAGAGCATGCCTGCCTCCGAAATTGAAGATAACTGCATGTGCTCGAATAGGCATCGCTCACTGAAAAAACAATGCTCCTTTTGCAGCACACAGATGCAACACGGCGTGCTGACAGCATCTGCCCGTCTTGAAGTTGTGGTATGCCCATTTTCTGACTGCCAGCTACGATCTGTACTGTCGAGAGGCGGCACGTGAATGATTCCAACTCTTGTTTTTCCAGCCAGCCGAGCCTTCGGCAAGCCGCCAGCGAATGCGGCTGGGGCATCTGCATCTCAGGTTAGGAAAATGCGCATGCCTGCCCTCGAAATGAAGATAACTTCATGTGCTCGACTAGGCATCGCTCACTGAAAAAAACAATGCTTCCTTTGCAGCACACAGATGCAACACGGCGTGCGACAGCCTTACCCGTCTTGAAGTTGATTCCAACTCTTGTTTTCCAGCCAGCCGAGCCTTTGGCAAGCGACAGCGAGATGCGGGCTGGGGCATCTGCATCTCAGGTTAGGAAAATGCGCATGCCTGCCCTCGAAATTGAAGATAACTTCATGTGCTCGACTAGGCATCGCTCACTGCAAAAAACAATGCTTCCTTTTGCAGCACACAGATGCAACACGGCGTGCGACAGCATCTACCCGTCTTGAAGTTGTGGTACGCCCATTTTCTGACTCCCAGCTACGATCTGTACTGCCGAGAGGTGGCGCGTGAATGATTCCAACTCTTGTTTTCCAGCCAGCGGAGCCTTTGGCAAGCCACAGCGACATCCGGGCTGGGGCATCTGCATCTCAGGTTAGGAAAATGCGCATGCCTGCCCTCGAAATTGAAGATAACTGCATGTGCTCGACTAGGCATCGCTCACTGAAAAAACAATGCTTCCTTTTGCAGCACACAGATGCAACACGGCGTGCGACAGCATCTGCCCGTCTTGAAGTTGTGGTATGCCCATTTTCTGACTGCCAGCTACGATCTGTACTGCCGAGAGGTGGCACGTGAATGATTCCAACTCTTGTTTTCCAGCCAGCCGAGCCTTCGGCAAGCCACAGCGACATGCGGCCTGGGGCATCTGCATCTCAGGTTAGGAATATGCGCATGCCTGCCCTCGAAATTGAAGATAACTGCATGTGCTCGACTAGGCATCGCTCACTGAAAAAACAATGCTTCCTTTTGCAGCACACAGATGCAACACGGCGTGCGACAGCATCTGCCCGTCTTGAAGTTGTGGTATGCCCATTTTCTGACTCCCAGCTACGATCTGTACTGCCGAGAGGTGGCACGTGAATGATTCCAACTCTTGTTTTCCAGCCAGCCGAGCCTTCGGCAAGCCACAGCGACATGCGGCCTGGGGCATCTGCATCTCAGGTTAGGAATATGCGCATGCCTGCCCTCGAAATTGAAGATGACTGCATGCTGTCGACGAGGCAACGCTCACTGAAAAAATAATGCTTCCTTTTGCAGCACACAGATGCAACACGGCGTGCGACAGCATCTGCCCGTCTTGAAGTTGTGGTATGACCATTTTCTGACTCCCAGCTACGATTTGTACTGCCGAGAGGTGGCACGTGAATGATTCCAACTCTTGTTTTCCAGCCAGCCGAGCCTTCGGCAAGCCACAGCGACATGCGGCCTGGGGCATCTGCATCTCAGGTTAGGAATATGCGCATGCCTGCCCTCGGAATTGAAGATGACTGCATGTTGTCGACGAGGCAACGCTCACTGAAACAATAATGCTTCCTTTTGCAGCACACAGATGCAACACGGCGTGCGACAGCATCTGCCCGTCTTGAAGTTGTGGTATGCCCATTTTCTGACTCCCAGCTACGATCTGTACTGCCGAGAGGTGGCACGTGAATGATTCCAACTCTTGTTTTCCAGCCAGCCGAGCCTTCGGCAAGCCACAGCGACATGCGGCCTGGGGCATCTGCATCTCAGGTTAGGAATATGCGCATGCCTGCCCTCGAAATTGAAGATGACTGCATGTTGTCGACGAGGCAACGCTGACTGAAAAAATAATGCTTCCTTTTGCAGCACACAGATGCAACACGGCGTGCGACAACATCTGTCCGTCTTGATGTTGTGGTATGTCCATGTTCTGACTCCCAGCTACGATCTGTACTGCCGAGAGGTGGAGCGTGAATGATTCCAACTCTTGTTTTCCAGCCAGCCGAGCCTTCGGCAAGCCACAGCGACATGCGGCCTGGGGCATCTGCATCTCAGGTTAGGAAAATGCGCATGCCTGCCCTCGAAATTGAAGATAACTGCATGTGCTCGACTAGGCATCGCTCACTGAAAAAACAATGTTTCCTCTTGCCGCACACAGATGCAACACGGCGTGCGACAACATCTGCCCGTCTTGAAGTTGTGGTACGTCCATTTTCTGACTCCCAGCTACGATCTGTACTGCCGAGAGGTGGCGCGTGATTGATTCCAACTCTTGTTTTCCAGCCAGCCGATCCTTCGGCAAGCCACAGCGACATGCGGCCTGGGGCATCTGCATCTCATGTTAGGAATATGCGCATGCCTGCCCTCGAAATTGAAGATGACTGCATGTTGTCGACGAGGCAACGCTCACTGAAAAAACTATGCTTCCTTTTGCAGCACACAGATGCAACACGGCGTTCAACAACATCTGCCCGTCTTCAAGTTGTGGTACGCCCATTTTCTGACTCCCAGCTACGATCAGTACTGCCGAGAGGTGGCACGTGAATGATTCCAACTCTTGTTTTCCAGCCAGCCGAGCCTTCGGCAAGTCACAGCGACATGCGGCCTGGGGCATCTGCATCTCAGGTTAAAAAAATGCGCAAGCCTGCCCTCGAAATTGAAGATAACTGCATGTGCTCGACTAGGCATCGCTCACTAAAAACAATGCTTCCTTTTGCAGCGTACAGATGCAACACGACGTGCGACAGCATCTGCCCGTCTTGAAGTTGTTGTATGTCCGTTTTCTGACTCCCAGCTACGATCTGTACTGCCGAGAGGTGGCGCGTGAATGATTCCAACTCTTGTTTTCCAGCCAGCCGAGCCTTCGGCAAGCCACAGCGACATGTGGCCTGGGGCATCTGCATCTCAGGTTAGGAATATGCGCATGCCTGCCCTCGAAATTGAAGATGACTGCATGTTGTCGACTAAGGCAACGCTCACTGAAAAAATAATGCTTCCTTTTGCAGCACACAGATGCAACACGGCGTGCGACAGCATCTGCCCGTCTTGAAGTTGTGGTATGCCCATTTTCTGACTCCCAGCTACGATCTGTACTGCCGAGAGGTGGCAGCGTGAATGATTCCAACTCTTGTTTTCCAGCCAGCCGAGCCTTCGGCAAGCCACAGCGACATGCGGCCTGGGGCATCTGCATCTCAGGTTAGGAATATGCGCATGCCTGCCCTCGAAATTGAAGATGACTGCATGTTGCTCGACGAGGCATCGCTCACTGAAAAAATAATGCTTCCTTTTGCAGCACACAGATGCAACACGGCGTGCGACAGCATCTGCCCGTCTTGAAGTTGTGGTATGCCCATTTTCTGACTCCCAGCTACGATCTGTACTGCCGAGAGGTGGCACGTGAATGATTCCAACTCTTGTTTTCCAGCCAGCCGAGCCTTCGGCAAGCCACAGCGACATGCGGCCTGGGGCATCTGCATCTCAGGTTAGGAATATGCGCATGCCTGCCCTCGAAATTGAAGATGACTGCATGTTGTCGACGAGGCAACGCTCACTGAAAAAATAATGCTTCCTTTTGCAGCACACAGATGCAACACGGCGTGCGACAGCATCTGCCCGTCTTGAAGTTGTGGTATGCCATTTTCTGACTCCCAGCTACGATCTGTACTGCCGAGAGGTGGCAGCGTGAATGATTCCAACTCTTGTTTTTCCAGCCAGCCGAGCCTTCGGCAAGCCACAGCGACATGCGGCCTGGGGCATCTGCATCTCAGGTTAGGAAATGCGCATGCCTGCCCTCGAAATTGAAGATAACTGCATGTGCTCGACTAGGCATCGCTCACTGAAAAAACAATGCTTCCTTTTGCAGCACACAGATGCAACACGGCGTGCGACAGCATCTGCCCGTCTTGAAGTTGTGGTATGCCATTTTCTGACTCCCAGCTACGATCTGTACTGCCGAGAGGTGGCAGCGTGAATGATTCCAACTCTTGTTTTCCAGCCAGCCGAGCCTTCGGCAAGCCACAGCGACATGCGGCCTGGGGCATCTGCATCTCAGGTTAGGAATATGCGCATGCCTGCCCTCGAAATTGAAGATACTGCATGTTGCTCGACTAGGCAATCGCTCACTGAAAAAACTAATGCTTCCTTTTGCAGCACACAGATGCAACACGGCGTGCGACAGCATCTGCCCGTCTTGAAGTTGTGGTATGCCCATTTTCTGACTCCCAGCTACGATCTGTACTGCCGAGAGGTGGCGCGTGAATGATTCCAACTCTTGTTTTCCAGCCAGCCGAGCCTTCGGCAAGCCACAGCGACATGCGGCTGGGGCATCTGCATCTCAGGTTAGGAATATGCGCATGCCTGCCCTCGAAATTGAAGATGACTGCATGTGTCGACGAGGCACGCTCACTGAAAAAACAATGCTTCCTTTTGCAGCACACAGATGCAACACGGCGTGCGACAGCATCTGCCCGTCTTGAAGTTGTGGTATGCCCATTTTCTGACTCCCAGCTACGATCTGTACTGCCGAGAGGTGGCACGTGAATGATTCCAACTCTGTTTTCCAGCCAGCCGAGCCTTCGGCAAGCCACTGCGACATGCGGCCTGAGGCATCTGCATCTCAGGTTAGTAAAATGCGCATGCCTGCCCTCGAAATTGATGGTATCTGTGTGGTGTTGACGACGTGAATGGTTCCATCTCTTGTTTTCCAGCCAGCCGAGTCTTCGGGAAGCGACGCAGACCTACTTCCTTGGGCCTATGCATCTCAGGTTCGGAAAAAGGTGCATGCCTACCTCTATGTCTGTTTTTATTGTTGTGCTGTAATGCAAACTTGTAAAAGCAGTAAGAGTGAGACAAAAAATGTGTCTGTCGACCGAAGTGATTGGCATTCCTGGTGCCGGCAGACTGCTGTAATTACACGATGGTAATGCGCAAAAAAACAGCTAAAAATGGCATGCATGGTACCATCGAATGCGAAACCGAAACCGAAAAAACACGTTGCAAAGTGCAAGGCACCTTTGTTGCCATTTGCAACGTTCATGGGTTAATACCTGGAGAAATGTTCAAATTAAAATATAAAACACTATTATTTGTAGTTTTGTGTTTGTTCCTCGTGTCTCCCGAACCACTAAAAAGGCAGGGGTGCGAAAAAAGCAGTTGCTTCAATATCGTTTGGGCCCTTTGAAGAGATGGCTGGATGACTTTTGAGCCATGGAGCACAATACATCTGCTATGGCCAAGTGCTCATTCATGAAATGTGGAATTTCGACCGGCACTGAGGACGACAATGCTGTGGCACGTGGAGAGCGACAGAGTGCTGTTTGAGAGCGAGGACGAGCGATATGGTTGCGAGCCCGGTGCTTACACATAAAGAAACTGCTTGTTCTTTGTGCACGAACACCAATTTTTGTTATGAGCATGAAAACCGGGAGCACGTTAGGATCGTGGGCACATTAGAATCCTTATTTTTGGGTCTAAAAACTGGGTGCGTGTTAAAATTCGGTGCGCGTCAGAATCGGGTAATTGTGGTTATAAATGTTGGACATACGAAATTAACTTTAACATTTCTATTATTATCTGGTGTTTTTCAGCTTATTCTTTGTTAAAACCAGTCTACAGCCTAGTTTTGGTGTATTTCACACAACCCCATGCTAAACTGCCCTCCACTTATGCTGTTGGCATGTTTGCACTTTTTGAACAGGTCACACAGAAAGATCAAGGGACGCAATGGGAGCGTTTGCAGGAGGACCACTCATACAGCCAGCTGTCGCCTCTTTTTGGCTTCCCACGGCGTTCCATGGCCGACGCACTGTCGGAAGCCGACATTGTGTTCTACACCGGCTTGACTGGCTCTGTGTTCACAAGCTTGGCAGGGGCTGTTAGTGCCATTAGGTGCAAGAGGTGGAAAATTGTCTGTCAAGGACCAGCTGCTTCTCTGCCTCATGAGGCTTCGCCTGGGGCTTCTTCTGGGGCACCTAGCACGGATTTTTTCAGTCTCGGTATCAACTGCTGGGATGATCGTTAAGGCCATGCTTGGGTCCCTGAAAAAAGTCCTGATGACCATTGTCGTGTGGCTGCCAAGAAAAAATATTCGCAACAGCATGCCCCTATCCTTCATAGAGAATGGCCATAGAAAAACAACCTGCATAGTGGACTGCACCGAGGTCCACATGCAACGGCCGAGAAAGTTGATGCCCCGTGCACAGACATTCAGCGGGTACAAGGCACACAACACTATTAAGTTTCTCGTGGCAATAGCGCCAAATGGCTTTATAATGCATGTCTCTTAAGCGTACGGAGGCCGTGCCTCGGAGAAGGTCATCATGCGTGACTGTGGCATCGAGGACTATCTTGTCCGGGGCGATGAGGTGATGGCCGATCGTGGCTTCGCGCTGGAGCCCAAACTCGAGGCCCAGGGTATCAAGCTCAACATGCCTGCCTTCACAAGAGGTACTGCACTCCATATTAACATATTTGTTGTCTTATTCATGGTTCATATTTTTCCCCCAGGCAAAGCACAACTGAGTGAGCAGGAGGTGACGGCAACGAGACGTATTGCTGCTGTCCGCATCCACGTTGAGCGTGCAATCAACCGGATGAAGACGTACAGGATTTTTAAGCAGTCGCTACCCATCAGATCTAAGGAGACCATTAGCGACATGATTTTCGTTGTTGCAGGCCTGTGCAACCTCAAGCCCCCTCTAATCAGGGGCAGTGAGGCAAACAACTCTGACTGAGGTGCTGCTGTAGTGGAAATAAGAGTATAGACCAGGGGTCGCCTGGCTGACCCGGCCTACGAGCCGCAAACAAAATCACGAAACTTACAAGTGCCGTGGGGGGGGGGGATAAGTTAGTAGGTAGGGAGCTACTTTCAATATATCAGAGTCAAAAGCCAACTGTATGTAAGGTAGTAGTAGCACAAGACTACCAAACCGCAACCTGTCTTTCGATTTAAAACTCGTTCCATTTCTCTTTTTGGGGAAGTGCTCGTGTGACCGGGAGGGAGGCGGGAAAGTGGGGGGGGGGGTGGTAGGTAGGTAGGGAGGGAGTTGCGAGCCGCACTTTAACACGCAAAGAGCTGCAGCTTGGCCACCCTTGGTATAGACCCTTTGATAAATTGCTTGCATTTATAAACGCTTGTGTATATGTCGTTTCACCTTATGTGTGAGCGAAGCCAAAGCTGCGAGCACGGGAATGCAGCCTGAACGACGCTTGCACTGCACGAGCGAGCGTGCATGGCAAGGATGCACAAAGCTTTGGGTTTGTGTTGTAGCTTTAGCTTCGTTTGCATGTAAGGTGAAAAAAAGTATTGTTATGCTTGCTGCACGCAATCTCCTTGTATGTAGAAAAGACAAAGTAATAATAACTAAAATAGGCTAACGAAGAATGTGCGCAACATTCCACCTTGTTTCAATATTTGTTTAAAAATATTTACTGCTGCTGATGCCGGGATGTGCACCGCTTAAAACTCTTTTGTGCACTTTGATACTTGGTAATTTACCGAATGTCTATTAGTCTATTACAGGTGGCTCTAGTGGAGGCCATTTCCAGGCAATCGGGTTCAGATGTCGTATTGCATGACCTTATTACTTTTTTTTCTAGAAGTCTCTAGTGACTTATTTTTTTTTCCAGACTGTTTTTGCCTTTTGTCTGCTTTAAATGTTTCGAAATCAGTATCTCGGACACATTATTTTGCAGAGGTAGGAAAAGCCTGGAACAAATGTCATTCCTATCTCTGCAAGACCAGCTGCATTTACTGAGATTACATGTTTTCACTGCACTGCTAGCGCCCCTACACACTGTGATGTTAATCTTGCTGACATCATCCATTCATATGTAGACAATTTGGTTACAGGGGGACAGCAGTCAGGTCTTTTATTGCACTTATGCTCAGTTGCACCACTACATATGTACATATGTGGCATGAAATGCTTGTTCCCTCAGCTTTAGAGGTGGCATATCTCCTTGTAGTCATTAGTTATCTGGAGCTGTCCTCGCTGATACAGTTCCTCCAGCCTCGTCAGGAGCTCGGAAAAGTAAAACCTATGAAGGCGTGCCATCCTGTTCGACACATAGTCCTCGTCAAATGAGATCTTCATTAGGATGTCCGCATTGAGACTCCACACATAAAAAAAAAACCTGCCGACCTGTACAAAACAATTGAAACTGTACTTGACTGTAGAATCCTCGCGGCCCATTTTGCGTGATGAAGTAGCCGTCTTTCTCGTTGTGTCGCACGTCGTATGTTCCACCCTTGGACAGCTCTTTACAGTCTTTTGTCTTTGGGAACTTAAACATGCCACACCTCGTGACGGTCATTCCATAGTCTCGAACAAGCTGCGTTCGTGCCACTGGCTCGTGAAGTTGTCCGTGCCTCGTGGCAGCATTGCCAGTGAACGTCGGGCACACTATACTCGTTGCGCTTTTCTCACACGAGGTCGTCGACTTCTTCGGTACTTTGTACACATTTGAAGCTGTTAGACGAAGCCGCCGTGCCACGAATCAGGTTGGCGTCTGCTGAGTTCTTGTAGCCTCCTCGAGGGCTGCAGCAGCTGTTGAGGTAACGGCAACGTGTTTCTGCATAGTACCTGATGCACGGCTCCCAGCTTGAAGGCAGGTCGTCCGTGGCATGGTGGCTACCGTGGCAGGGAGTAGAGGCATCATTGGCTGCGACTGCGGATTCTTCACGTTCTGGGGCGTTGAACGTGTCGTACAGCAGGGTTCCTGCAAAAAATAATCCAATTTTTGTACAAATGCTTAAGGTTACGAAGGATGGAAGCAGCTGTTTTGAAGGTATAATTTAATTTTGGCTTGCATGACCACTGAACAGGAATTGGTCGACAGCTGAGTGTAAAAATGACTGCCATTGACTCAATGACAGGCCTTAAACTAATCTCTGCATTGTCGTTTGAATTCCATTATTTAATGAGCTGGCAATGTATTATTTGACGCCACTTTTATTCACCTCTCCCAGTCAGTCCCTTCAGATTGTTATCTTTGGACTAATTTTGTTGAATGTTTCTTTGTTATTACAGGAGTGTATTTTAAATGCATCTGTTTAGATTTGTATGTTTCACCTCGCGAGAAGTCTACGGTGTGGCACGGGTGCTTTTATTGTGTATCATTGTTTGGGTGAGACTGTATGTAACCATTACTGAATGGAATCATGCATAAATAATATAGCAAATAGTACTGTTTAGTTGTCTTGTTTTTCTATAAATCGACTAGTGCTGGGGTGGAGTTCATCATTTGCTTTGTTCATTGACTTTCTTTAGCCTTCAGCATTATGGGTTTGACATTTGTACAGGACTAATGACAAGCAAGCTTATATTCCAGTTAGTCACTGCAAATCTGTTATCAAACTAGATCTTCAGTTTGGCTTCTAAGCTTTCGACTTAGATTGATAGGTGCAATTAGAATTATCTTTCGAGACAACCAGGTGTACCTGGTATGTTGAAAAGGTCTCGGAACGGTGAATCCCTGTAAAGGGCTGCCAGCTCCTCTTCACCCATGGGCATCAGCAATGGGCCAAGTGGCAGCTTGCCCGGTGCTGGATCCAGAGTCCTCTTCTGGAGGTTAAATGTGATGTCGCTGAGTCTGGCCGGCACAACGTTGCGCTTTGTTCCTTGGTTCCATTTTGCTGCAATGTGTGTGCATGCAAAGCTGCGAGGTTCATTTTCCAGATAATTGCGCCGACATGGCAGCACACCCTTGCTTGGCCTGCCATGCAGGTGCAGCCAGCTGTTAGTACCTCGCCACTGTCTCTCGCACAGGCCCAGGCAGTGTGGGTGGTCTGCTTGACACTCTGCGAGGGTGTTACTTGTCCCTTAACATAGCAAAGTTCTGCATCGATCTGGTGAACTGAGAGCTTCCCAACCCACCCACTTTGCAGGTAGTTGTAGGACTCTAAGCTTCGATAGGCCTTCACGTCTTGCAGGTCGCATGCCTTTGTGTTCACCAGGTAGTAAATTACATCTGGCGATGTGACCGAAGGCCAAAGGCGCATGTCTTCGGACCAGCTGGTGATGTTGTCTGGGTGAGGGTAGGTGCGATCCTCTGAAATAGAATATAACCACTGATGAGTGTACCGCTTTGTGTTATCAAGGTGCAGTACTGGTTGAACAATGAAGTCCCGGCCCATAGCCCGCAAAGCTGGTGGGCCGGGAGGCCCAGAAAGGACCTCGTTTCCACCCTCCTCTGTCTAGTGCATTCTATCATAGGCAGGCCCCCTGAAACAAAATCCTGACTATGTGCCTGTGTGATGTGTGTTTTTTTTTAACAACTGGTGCATTGCTTGATGTTTTATTCGTAGGAGGACCATTGGAATTGGCGAACACAACACAGGCACAAAAAGCTCTTCCTGCTTACAATCTATTTTATCAGAGATTTGATGTTGCTTGCCAATTTCCAGGGTGGGTTTGCTAAAAACTAACTGACCATGTGACTAAATAGGCTGTGTATCTAATTTATCTCGCTATGGTCGTAAAGTAAATACTATATATTGATCACACTTAATTGGTTCAACAGACCTTGTAGCAAGTAATCATCTCGTAACTGTCAACAAATATGCTGGTCTGAAATTTCTGCGGTCGCACCTGATTAAGCTTGCGACTGCGAGCCGGTCGTTCTGAGGAATGCCTTGACTGCGTGTGCGGCGCGAGCGCTCCCGCAACTCGCAACTGCAAGCACGCGAAAAGTGCCGTGGACATGACAGGAAATTCAACGCGAATGCCCCGCAGACGTTCTCGCTCACACTAGCGGGCACGCTACACGGTACTGCGTACGGCACCGCGCGATGTTGGCGCGTTCACACCGGCAAATCTTGGCACTCGCGCTATAACTTTTATCACAAAAGCGACCATTGCGGAAAAAAAGCGACCCGTCTCGAGCAGTCACTAGCTGACCCGACGTTTGCGATGCGATCTAGTCTCATCGCGCGAGGGCTGCATATCGTCGGAGTGAACGCGCCGCCGCTTTCTACTGCCGGCAACGGCGCGCTCGCAAGGCAACACAAGCGGCGTTAGGGAAGCGCAAGCATAAACACGCTCTCAAGATTTATTACACCACAATTAATTACAATTATTACTTACCAGCAATGGCCACCGGTGGTTTCGTCGCCGCCGACGCCGAGCTGCTCGAGGGAATCGAGCTCGCCGACGCCATCGCACAAGAACACAACAAAACACTAACGGGATACTCAAAATGAACAGATAAATAAGTTGAAATATATACAGCAGAAAACAAAACACTACAAGTAAAGTAAAAAAGGCGCCTAGAACTACGAGGAAAGACTAAGAAACAATGGGAACAACTCGGAAGGCAGAAGAGCACAGGCGGAGAGCGGAGGTCTTCACAGCTCAAGATGGCGGAAAAACTTTAGCTACTAGACGGCGCGAGAGTCGCATGGCGTCATCATCATCAGCAACATGGTGCCAGCGAAAGAGGTGTTTTTGGAAACGTGTATACTCCTGGTTCGAGGCTAGCTCCGAACACGATCAGGTCGCTCGCTCTCCGCGGGAAGAGCGGCCTGAGTCATCACCTAAATGTGTTTCTCCCACCGTGGCCGAACCCAATCAAACCGCAAAAATTCCTGACTTCTTTGAAGAATCGCTTGTTGCCGATATCCGCGTAGGACTTTTCGAACACTGATAGCTTTGGTGCACATTCAATACGTTGTCGAGACATCCAAAAAAGACCGCAGTGTAAGGCGACAGATCGAAGCAGGTAGGAAGAACGAAGTTCGAGCTGCAACAAAGAAGCAGACAAAGAAAAAATGAAAGCCTTTTACAACTTCCTGTAACGCCGAATTAGAGTGCAGCTCTTGAGGAGGAGGAGGGAAGGGTACTGGGGGGTGACGTGACCTCGGGGGGGGGGGGGAGTCACGTGACCTGGGGGTCACGTGACCCCCCGATGACGTCATCAGTGACGGGACTGATGACGTCATCAGTGATGATGACGATGACGATGCCGATGACGTCACCAGTGACGTCACTGATGACGTCATCAGTGACGATGACAATGCGGATGCCGATAACGTCATCAGTGGCGTCACTGATGACGTCATCAGTGATATTGACGATGACGATGCGGATGCCGGTGACGTCATCAATGACGTCACTGCTGACGTCATCAGTGATGATGCCGATGATTATGCGGATGCTGATGACGTCATCAGTGATGATGACGATGACGATGCGGATGTCGATGACGTCATCAGTGATGTCACTGATGACGTCATCAGTGACGTCCCGTGTCCCATAATGCACGCGCAGTTACGCCGACGGTGACGCCGACGCCGCTCAAGCCGGAAACGGGCGCCTAAGAGCTGTGCTCTAAAAAGCGGCTACCAGCGGACGCCCTACCGGATCTTGCAAGCGAGCTTATCAGCGTGTAGCTCGCGCGCGCTGGTACCCTCCTCTTCCTTCGGGTCACGTGACAGGTGACTAGAGAGGGGGGAGGGGCGCGGTCGAGGAGGTCAAGGCGCAGCGCAAGCAATGGCGCCGACCGCTCGGGTTGCGCCCGAGCTACACCCGAGCGAATAAAGCACTCAGCGCGAGCTCGTAGTTTGACAGGTGCGATGGCGGGCGGGCGTGCTCTCGCAATGCTCGATGTTATTGCAGCCGCTTGTTCGGGCGCTACCTTCGCTGCGTCTTGAATTGAAGGGAAACGGAGTCTTGGAGTATATTCTTTCACGCGGTTGCGTCTTCTGGGTGAGAATTTCAAGCTGAATAAGTAAATTGAGCCAACAAAAAAGCCGAAGTTTTAAAGTTCTGTTAAAAATATCGGTTCGCCAACGTCGCGCGTTTTCGTAAAAAAATGCTCCTTGCAGTTAAAGCGAACGTCGCCGCGATTAAAATATAAACATAATTACTTGCATTATGCGGACGATTTGAAATCGATGAACCGGCGCTCCCGGCCTTCCGGAAACATAGGCCGCCACGGCTGAAACAGGCGTACCCATGCCGCCGATCTGTACGTTCAGTATCAAACGGGCTCCGGAGAGCCGTTTGATTAAACAGGTAAAGTTTGACGGTCACCGGTCACCAGCTTGTGCAGAATGTTCACCAGTTTGAGCAAACGTGTGGCAACTTTGCCCAAACGAGTGGCCCATTTGCCCAGACGAGTGACCCGTTTGCCAAAGGAGTGACCTGTTTGCCCAAATAGGTGACCGTTATGGCTTATATGGGGGACCCCTTTGAGCCATAAGAGCGACCCCTTTGACAAACTGGTGACCGGTATGGCTAAACTGTTACCGGTATGAACCCGTTGGCTTTCATATAGGCGCCAAATTTTTTTTTTTTTTTTTTACAATAGGGAGAATATTTTTTATACGTGTTTCCTCCCTGTTATATATAGGCTTATGAGTTTTGGGGTGTCATAAATAAGCTTAAGATAACCAACCTTCCGGACGATACCCATTTAGGGCTAGCAAATAATTTGCCTATCCGAATAGCGCGTTCAAATGCGTGGTCACGTGGCTGGTCGAACAGGCGCCCATATCGAACGAGCACCCGTATCAAACGGGCACCCGTATCAAAAGGGTACCCGTATCAAACGGGTGCCGTTTCAAACGGGTACCCGTATCCCATAATCATGTTTGATCGAAACAGATCGACAAGTTTGCCACCCGTTTAATTCAAATGGGTCGACCCGTTTGGCACCCGTTTGAATTTCAAATGTTTTTTTTTTTTTGTTTTTTCTTCAGTAGGGGCGCTTATATAGGCAACAAGCGATTTCTTAAAAAAAGCCCAAGGAATTCATGTGATGCGTTTAGTGTTTGGTTCGGCAAAGTACTGCGTCTGCCACATCGTGTTGAATCTTCACGGACCCCTTTCTTTTCGTTTTTGTGTTTGTGTGGTTCTGCAGTGCCCGTGTCGACATATATCTCGGATTACATATTTCAAGTCCGATATTTTCATCGTAAGTGCACTGCAACCTACTCCTTTGCAACAATTGACCGTTCCGTTCTGGATTACCTCTAGATTTAGAAAGTGTCTATTTTCTAGCAGCCGGGAGAATAATATCTCCGAAATTCTATCGGCAGTCGCCTGCCATTATCTGTCTACAATCATGTGACAACTGCAGGTAGAATACTGACTTTCTTATTCTCCCGGTCTTTTGTGAAAACACGTTTTCGTTGATGCACGTTTTGTAGACACGTTTCATCGACACTAACGTCTCATCGTCACTCTTTACGCGAAATACATGCTCTAGGGACATTTCGCCGCATGTGTATCTCTGAGGCGCGTGCTCACCGACCCAGCCCACCCGTTCACGCCGCTCCGTGGCGACAGTCTGCGGTGGCTCATTACAAAACTGTTAACCCGCCTGTCCCACCCGTACACGTAACTTCGCGGATACATTTTGGGGCGGCTCCTTACAAGAAAAAAAAGAGGAGCTAATATAGAAAAGCTAATCTGAGATGTCGACGAAAGGTCGTTCGATGAATGAATGGCGACTGCAGGTGGTATTTCGTGGAAATAATTCTGCACGCTGCTGGGAGAATAGACACTACCTAAGACTCACCCCCGGTTCTTGTTTGCTTAGTAATCTTCTCAGTTGTGCAACAGCCTCTTCGTACCTCTTCACATATCACGGATTGCTTGTAAGTTTGTACTTGTTTACGGAATAGGCTGTCTAATAAACTTCTATGAGATTTCAAAACAATCCTCGGTGTCCGTTTACCTGTCTTTTGCAATCACCGGGGCGCATACATTTTTTAATGGTGCTTGATGTCTTAAAACAGTTTTTGAAGTTAGTTATTAAGCGGGTGCATAAAGTGGTGTGACCATGCACCTTTTAATCGGGTGCATCTGTGTTCTCGTAGAATTCAGGGGGTGTAGAAAGAGGTGTAACAGTACACTATTGAGCGGGGTGCTTCAGTGTTCCATTTGCGTGAGGCGGGTTTATAAAGCGGTGGAATGGTACGCCTTCGAATGGGGTGCATCTGTGTTCCCTTTCATTTCATTGGATGCAGAAAGAGGTGTAGCCGTACACCATTGAAAGGGGTGCACCTGTGTTCCCTTCGAGTGAGATTTCTGTAGAAAAAGGTGTACATATGCACCACACCAACGGGTGTACAGGTACTCCCATATTTGCGGTGTACAAGTTTTCCCCCAAAGGATGTAGTATAGGCGGGTTCAAGTCACCAGGCTCGATCTAAAATGGACCGTAAAAATCGACGCCTGCACGTAGCAATCTAAACTTTTACTCAAAGGTGTAATTCACAGGTCGGTTTTTTCTTGTAAAATTACAAAGCGTAGCTCTTTTTCTGTAAAAAATAAGGCCAAGAAACTTGCCAGGGTCTACGGCGGGCAGCAACGCAGACGACAGGGGTCCAGTAGCGGGGTGTGTTTGGCGTTCGTATTGATATGTGGCGCTGCCTCCTAATCGCGATGGCTCCCGACCACCGTAGGTTTAATAAAATGAATATCATTTTTTTGAAATGTATCTTCGGTTAAAAAATGAGTGCGAACAATAAAAGCAAAACTTAAAGTAAAAAAACGCGTCTGCATACCAGCGGCGCTTTTGCTGCAAACGGATTTCGTCTGCGTGTCGTCTGCTATCTTTCTCTGGTCGGCTGCACCTTCAGACGCTGCTTCCGACGCCATCTATCAATACGAACGGCAAACAGAGCCCGCTACTGGACTTGGTCGTCTGGGTCACCGTCCGCCGTAGACCCTGGCAAGTTTTGTGGCCCTATTTTTTACTAAAAAACAACTACACTTTTTAATTTTACAAGAAAAAAACAACCTGTGAAATACACCTTTGACGAAAAGTTTAGATGGCTACGTGCAGACGTCGAATTTCACGGTCCATTTTAGATCGAGCCTGCTGACTTGAACCACCCTATATATGTGACAAGCACTTACACCCCCTATGGGTGTACCCTATGACACCCTTGTTTTCAGAGTGTAATATATGCGATGCACAGACAAGTGTCCAATATTTCTTATTCCGCCTGCGGTGGCCATGCCGTCCGTCTCAGACAAGAGCGCAATGTTTCTCGTTTAAGATTCCATTTGTATACACTGCCCGCTCAAAAAATTGCACCAGGATGTTGTGAAGCAAAAAAATCTGGACCAAAAACACGTGAACAATATTAAAACCTCCTGGCCAGGATGGAAGAACACGGGGGTGTCTGAACGGCACCACCTCAACAGGGAACCAGTGTAGTGGAGGTTCGCTTGCATTTCTGAACAACGGCGTGAGATGGCGCAGCATGTAGGAGGCAGATTATAACCAATTAAGACGATGTCCTTACTCGCGCGTGCGATTGCAAGGACGCGTGGCGCGCGGCCGCGAATGCGCGAACGCCCCAAACCTGAAGTGCTCCTGGTACACTCTAAGAAAAAATGTGGCGAAAAAGGAGGGAATTTCCAAGTTCCTCCTTGTGACGAGCCAGTCTCTCCTTTTCATCGATTTTACGTGGTGCGCCCTCTATCGGTCATTGGAGAGGGAGGAAATTCTCTCCATCCCGTTCCGCTCGTAGACGGGGCGGCCATAACGGGACGGCCAAGCTAATTGCTCAACTTTTTTACTTTTGCCAAGAAATAGATTCATTTCTAACCCGGTTTCGAACTAATCTGCAAACCTTTGCAGCAATAATAAACAATTAACGCCCGCCGGTCGCCGAGTCCAAATCCAAATCCAGTGGACAGGAGCGGACCGCAGTTCGACGTGTTTACGGCTTCGCGTCGTATCGCCTAGCTGCATTGCTTTGCTTGTCCGGCGTTTTTCCTGCCATCGCCGACTGGAAAAGGACAACTAGCTGTCGCAGATAAGTGACGAAGGTGCGTAGGCCTTCCCTACAAGCCGGTCAGGCACGGATCGTTGCATGAAACGAGGTTGCACGAGGTTGCACGAGGTTTTCGTCGACGCATATGTTGGTGGTACCCACGTCGCTGAGAGAAACCTGCTCACAAAAAAGGCAAGTGCTTTCGTTTTTATGCGCGCAATTAAGCCATTTCCTCTGGCAGCTCTTTTTATAGCAATGTGCAACAATTTTAGTAACGGCAATCGTTTAGTTTGATTGCCTGTAGTGTGGACCCATCGGCCGATCGGGACATTCCCCGGCGTAAGTTTTGCGTTGGGCGAAACTTACACCGGCTGTAGCTATGTTCGATAACGTTAACTACGGCCGGGTAACTCTTGCTTTTTGCTTGTACCCTGCCATGGACGCTACGAGCGTGTTACCGAGGCGCTGAGGAGTGCCTCGACATCTTGAATGTCCAGGAAATCGCCTGAAATTCGAAGAGAGTTTTCGCGCCTGTGCCGAAGGCTGCTTGTCTTCTGCACGAGAAAAAAATAGAATGCTTTGTTCATGTATGACGCGTTTAAATTCCTTATACGATAGCGGTTAGTCATATTCCTCACAAATCTACACCGTAAACTTAATAAAACCGCCGTCGCACTGGGATCACTGCCTGTCGTCGTAGATGTAAAAAAAAAGCTTGTTTACGTGTCAGGGCCCTCCCGGAGGCTGCATTGCAAGAGGCATTTGAAATTTTATTTGAAGAGAATGCACCCATATCTACTTCACACCTGCTGTAGCTGTGACGTCGGTCTGTCTGAGTAATATGCAAATCCTTTGATTTTATTTTAGCACATTCAGATCACAAAGCTTTGTTATAAAGGGTGTCTGCTACTAAAGGAAATGCAGCTGTCAAAAATTATCTGGAACAATCGGCACAGATAGAATGGAAATTGGGGTCTATGTACCCTACTGAACCACAACTTGGCAGTGGATGGTGTTGGTGTCTCAACGCCCTTGCAGCAGGTTTTGACCTTCTGATATTTAGCCGTTGTGCAGTAACTGACTCGGGTGTCGATCCATCCGCATTCGGGCTTGGTGTAACCATGACGACTGTTCAGTTATCGGCAAGTCTGAAAATGAGCAGACTGGGACCAAAACTAAGTGTTCTCTTACATGGAAGTATTTCAGTTCCGAGTTGAGGAGACCACCGGGATGAAAAGTTCTGCCGAAGTTGCTTCAATTCGTCTGGTTGTAGATAATAAATAGTTTTGCACCAGAAAATGCTCTGGTTTCCACCATTCCATCACTGTTTGCTTTTTGTATGTTCCAGAACCTATGCCTGACACGAGAGCAAGCAAGGTACATTAAGAGGAACGCGGAGCAGCAGGCAAGGAGTCATACATGGCACAAGCTACAGTCGACAGCTTCATGCTTTAGTACATCCTTCCAAAGGGTAAGGTGCACTGACAACGCCCTGGATGCCTAACCATCCTGAGGGACATCTGAAGCAAGGGCCTCAGGAGTGATGTGAGGTGTTCGGAATGCTGTAAATGTTGAAGTCGCTCTATGTTGGTTAGGATTCCTCTAATGTTTTGCTTCTGTATATGTTCAGGTTGAAAAGTACTTATACAACTCAGTACCAAGTCATGCTTAAACCATATGTTTCATGAAAAATAAAATATTTTTCATACAGGTTTGCTTTCACCATTATCGCGAACCGAAACTTTGGCAAAGACGGGCAACATAATACCTTCGGCATCCCAAGCCTGTGCACCCATGTGATATACAAGGGGCCACAGTATCTCCCTCATCGGACACGTGCTGCACAAACATTGTCACGTCGTCTGCACAACACATGTCATTGCTGTATCCGACGGCTTGGGAAAACACACAAACAGGTGTTTTCCCAAAAGCCAATTTGTAGGAATTCATACAAGGTGAAGTGAAGTGAAGTGCATGTAAGTACGCTGCGAAACTGGTATAGTCAGCAGCAAGTGACACAACACCGAGAATTTTTGCCTTTGCACATTTTCCCAGACATCACACCTAAAACCAAAACACGGGCTTAGCGCAACGGGGCATTCCCCGAGCCCACGGTGTTTAAGCCCAGTGCAAGGCACCGCGTAGAAACCTTGACGATAGAAAATGTGGCGGCGTCCGGCAGGAGCTTCGGCTGCACCGCTGATCTTTCGGATTTTCCGCCTTGTGCATAAAGGTATCAAACAGCATGGGGAGCCTCTCGATAAGCTAAATTTCACACAGTAGCTACTATTTCGTTGTACGCCGACGACAAAAAGCGCACCACGTCGTAGAGGAACTAGAGAAGCGCAAAGAGTCTCGATATCGTTTTCTTCATCGTCTGTGCGGAGAAAACACGGTTGCGATATCAACAGACGGTCACTTGTTCGACATTCTCTCTCTTGTCCGATGTCCGACAGTCCTGTCACATTTCGTGAATGTGACAGGACTGTCATCGATGACAACAACGTTTTTGCAATGTGAAAGCTACTAGTCAAAATGACTACCAAAATTTGGGGTTGCACCTTGTTTCGGCATGTACTTAGACATGCATGGTTTAATCTTTCAGACAAGCATATGACTACTGGCAGGATCAACCAGGTAATCTTTTCGTGGTTCTCCTCTCAGCCATGTCTTGTCGTTTGAATCATCACAAGCCCAAGACAATTCTGTCATCGGGACTAACAATGCTTGGATTTGGGCTAGTTGGTTTGACATTATGAGGTATATTGCACTGCGAAGTTACACTTAACACGCAATCTATGAAACGATATGGAAGACTGCACTTTCACAAGTATGTCGTGTTCTTATCTGTCTTCCATATCGTCTCATAGATTGCTTGTTTATGTGTTAAGTATAACTTCGCAGCGCAATATACCTCATAATTGTCATCGGGAGCAACAACAGCCGCACTACGCACGACTTCTCCTTCCCTCACTACTCTCAGACTTGCAGGCAAAGTCTCTAGGCTGGAGAGCTCCGTTAAAGTACAGTCACCGAACGACAATATAAACGGCACTACGAGCATGGCGGCTCAAGATGAAAATGAACAGAGCTTCTCAACTCTGCTTGGATTCGGTTGCGCCACCTTACTCGTCCCACAACATCAAACGCACCCTACAACCATGTTCTGAAGCTGGACGTGACGGGTACAAGGGTGAACATGTGCTACTGCAATTAAGCTTCAAATGGTTTACTTGGGGGCGGGGTTCCGCATACGTGTTCGTGTTTTTACAGCACTTCATATTGCCACGCGCGTCGACGAGCGAGCGCGTGCGTGGCCGAATGGTTACCGTGTTTGAATGTCGCGCGAAAGGTCTAGGTTCAATTCCAGTCAGCGGAATGTCGTTTTGAGTTCGGCCTTGCAGTTATCCCATGACGTAAGGGAAGCCTCATGGTTCTCAAACCAGCGCCTCGCAGTTCCCTTTAGGGAAAAGTAGAGGTTTTGCTGGCACTATTCAGCTGTCCAGCCGTTGTGCCGCGCCACGCGTTCGTAGTGATGAAGCCAATCTTCCACGTCTTCATGGACATCGCCATTGAAGGGTGTCGGTGTACGTGAAGCGACAGACAGGAAAACGACAAAAGGGATCACCCGAGTTTGCGTGGACTGGCTGTTCATGTTCGACTGGGCTTTTTTTGATAGTTCTGACAGTTAACCATACTCTGGGGGCAGTCTGGACGCGATGGCTTGCTCAGGCTTCGGCGTCTTCGGTGAAGGGTAGCCTTTCGGGGCTGAGCACCTCGCTTCGCCGGGATGTCTTCGGAGGGGTCCGCTTTATGGGCATAGGATGCACTACCCCGCACCTCCACCAAAATGGCACGAATGGCAAATGATGAAGCAAAGAATATCTGAAGAAACTAAACGTTTAATGACGCGAACTTGTGCCCAAAATAAAATAGAAGTAAGTCAGCGTCGCAGGCGTCGATGTAGGCGAAACAGCAGGATCAAGTGCTGGAGCGAGACTGACTCTGCTCGCCATGCGGAGTCCCTTATGTACACTCGTGAGTTTCTGGAACATTCGGTGTAGAACTTTCGGCGCATAGAACATTCGGAACTCGATCAGACGAGAATGTGCTCAAACTTACGAGAACGCCAAGTTGAAAGAATAAATAAAAGGAATTTCTGCACGACAGTCAAGCACGGTAACCCTTCGGTCACGCACGCGCTCGCTCGGCGATGCGCGTGGCAATATTTAGTATGCAGGCATTTATATTTTTTGTGAGTGTCAGCATTGGTGTGCGCTGAGGTAGCGATTTAATGTGGTTACACAAGGTGTTTGTGTGATGGACGGTGCAAAAATACTAGTCTGAGGCTAATGAAGCAGAAGCCAGAACAATACTAGCTGCACGAGAGTAGAATCCCTGAATCGGACATGACAAGCTTCAAAGCATCGAGTTTTGCATCGTCGCCTAGCCTGGTTGGTGTTTATCGTGTAGTGTAAATGATGCTTTGATTTTGCTTGTCTTCCTATCTGCTTTCCACATATCATGCGTACAGACCATTATCGCCAACTGCAGAGAAACTAGCGAATATCAAGGCTCAGAAAGTATTTGTACGCTTAAATGCAATCTGTGTAATGCTTGTTAAAGACCCCATGTTAGCAGTCATACTGCACTGGCAATACTTCTCACCTACGGCGCGAACCAGTGCCGCCACATTTCAGAGCCAGACCAACCTCGTGCTGTGTGAATTTTCTTTTGCTTGCGGCAAATTCTGCTCTTATGAGATGTCATGCTAAGTACTGCAGTGCAAATACATATACATAATTGAGTGGGGGTGTTATCTGTTCTTTCATTTGCATGCCTTTTTGATGACTGACTGTATGGATACTCTATAGTAAAATGGGAGCATTGTTGATAAACAATGTTGCAGCATTTATTTGAGTAAATGTGGTGGATAAAATATGAGTCAGAAAAATAAAGATTGCAAAATCTTCATGTAAGTAATTATGTACTAAGTATATATATTCATCTAGGATTCCGGTGAGCTGCTGGAGATGAATGTAGTGAGTGCTAAGATTTGCAGCCGAAAAGAACACATGACACACGAATGAAAAGTATTACATAGTCAAATGTTTAGTGTAAATGGACACATTAAAACACAATGTGCACATGGACCCAACTGATGCGACATGAAATAATAAGTTCTTTCTTTGTGGAAACATAAAGCAGAGTCCCAGCAACATAAAGACGAATTCGCCACAATGGTTGTGACGAGTCTGAGAATCGTACTGGATATATAAGCACACAAGACAAAAAAGGTCAAACTGACATGGAAGGCACTCGGAACCATCCTAGAGAAATCGAGAACAGAGGCTCAAAGAACAAAGACATGGCACCAGGAAAAAAAAAACGTGTCTAATCACAGCAACAGAAATTTGAAACACCGTAAGACAAATGTGCAGAAACCACTTCTTCCTAGAACTAAACCAAAATCGCACAATGAGGCACGACCTCAGAAAAGTCATCACAGCGATGAAGGTCGAGGGGGTAGACGTCAAACTCGTGTCCTGGTATCAATGCCACACTTTCGTTGCACTCCCTCACAACGTAAGAGCACCTGTGCTCGCTGCACTGCACAGTTGCTAGGCGCTGACACAGGAGCATCAGCGAACCACTGACAACAAGGAGTTTTTCAATTTGCAGGAACTGTGGAATGTCGTCCTTGAGTTCATGAAAAACACATCAGCTAGGCGATAGTGGCAGCTGTTCAAACTTGCAGTGGTAACAGAGGCCAGCACCATCTCAGGTGTCACTGCAGCAATAGCAGCCTGCTGCTCTTGAGAAACTTCCGCTACCTTAATTGGCTTCGCTCCGGTTGTCTCAAGGGGAGCATGCAACATGTTCCCCGTCAGCTCGTAGGCTTGGAGAAGCTGGTGTCGTGTTGCAAGCGAAAGGCAAATGTTACGAAAGTTCTTCACTTTGGAAGCGACATTCTTGAAGTAGGAGTGCTTTGCCTCGAACCTCATTCCCCACAAGCGGCGAGGTGGGCCATACTTCAGTATGAACTTTGGGTAGTGAAGCAAATAGTGCAGTTTTGGTGTCACTATTGCAGTTGGATATTGTGTCGTGTACAGCTCCAAGAACTCCTGGACTTTTACTTGAAGGTAGGGTACGCAGTCCCTAGGGATCCTTTCCGCCAGGATGATGTCGACGACTTGGCGATACGCCAGGTACACCCTCCAGTGGGGTTTGCCTTCAGGTACAGAATCTCCATACAACTGCGGGAGCAGACGAAAGAGGCACCACCTTTGGCTGGCCGTTCCTCGCAGGGTTGCCTTGCCGCTGAGGAATGTGTCCTTGACTGTGAAAGGTGCAGATTTTCTATCATGAAACCCATACTTAAAAGCTGTTATCCAGTCCATGTCCTGCTTGCGCAGCACTCTATCCTGGACTAAACCAGCCAGGACGTGTCTAAGTACACATCCGATCCCCCCCCTCGAATATGTCGTGCATTGCATCGGGTGGCAGCTGTTCAATGACCTCAAAGTTGGTCAGCCCTTGCAGAGGAGAGATGATGGAGATGCCATAAAGGGCCCATTCAACACTGGGTCGAGTGCAAATGCTTCGAGGTGGCTTTTGTGTACTCTGCTTGTTCTTTCGACGCAGTCATCTGTGGCGTGCAGCTGTCTCAGTTGATTGTGTCGGGCAAGGCAGTAACGGGAGATCCGGCCTTTGCTGAAGCAACACTGTAGCCCCGCTAAGCGGTGCATAGACAGGTTGTCGCCAACTAAGGCCACTGTTACAACGTCGAAATGCAGGTTCCTCGCATCAACGCCATGTTCGTGAATCGAGTTCAAGTCTTGCACCAGTGGTGCAAGCACTTTTTCTAGGCCATGTCGCAACACAACCGGGTACTCCACAAGAAGCCAGAGGTGAATGTCGTTGAGTTTGGACCGGTGTCGAGGATGAAGGTTTAAAATCGAAAAGTACACCGCCAGAATCTTGTGTAGCCCAGCAGCGCTACCAAGGGGGTTGGTAATTTCCACCTCGTCTGTGTATAAAAGCAGGAATATGGTGTTGTGACTGGCCTCCTGGGCGAGTTGATGGTATTGACCTAGAAAATCACCATCAGCAAAGTCGGAAAGCACTTCCGGCGATCTTGGCAGAGGCTGCATGAAACACTCGAGCATATCTTCTGATTGCATAAAAGACGTCAGAAGGTTTTTAACAGGGATGTAACAAGCAGAGTCGTTGCACTCGCCTGTCTGAAGTGACACCTCAGTTACTTCAGTATGTGGAAGGTGTTCGGCGCCGTACTTGTTTCTGAGATATATGCTGCCCAATCCTGAGAAGAGTTTCTCAACTATGTCTGCTGCGCTGAGAAGTGATCCTAGTTTCTCGATGGCGGATGACGCCACATTTTCTTGTCCAAGGAGCTTCACTGTTAGCTGTATGTGACCTTCGAGGATTTGCTGAATGAGAGATCTCATCACGGTGAATATCTCATCTGCTGTACTGAAGACCAGCCTCAACTTCTCTGTGATTTTCAGATAAAACAGCACGAGCTGCTCCCTGATCTCGCTGATGACATCAGCACTCGAGGGGTCCTCATTGTCATCATTCACTTCTTCGAATGGAGGCGACATGGAGGGAAGCACATCATCTTGTTCAACGGTTTCTGTAGTGCGTCCCTCTGAATTCGGAGTTATTCCAGCAATTGTTCTGTGAATGCGGTAGACATGTTTCTTGTAAGCACAATAACGGCGAAACGATGCTGCACAGTTAT
Source organism: Ixodes persulcatus (assembly GCA_013358835.2). NCBI lineage: Eukaryota > Metazoa > Arthropoda > Arachnida > Ixodida > Ixodidae > Ixodes > Ixodes persulcatus. The sequence goes on along the minus strand of JABSTQ010010368.1, from coordinate 149,671 downwards.
CTATCCCACAAATCACTCGGAAGTCCGGTTCACAACTATGCACCCTCATATGGTTCACTACACGCTTGATGGACGTCCCTTTGAATGCCCATCTTGGGCAGTGCACGACTGGCATCACGATGAGCTCAGTGTCAAGAAAAAAGAAATAGATATGACAGGCTTTCCATGTGACAGCCAAGGCCTTTGCACTGTTCTCTCCACAGCAGGGAGAGAGAGAGAGAGAGAGCTCTAAGAACACCAAATGTCACCCTCTGTGCCTAGTCACAAGTGGGAGAGGATGATCAGCAGCTATGCACGCTGTGCCGCTGTTCCTGTTATGCGCGACGTCACGGGAGCGGGAATCGGGTGTCCACTGGTTCCAGAATGGATTGGATCATGCTGGCTGTTTGATTATTAAAATGTATATTAAAATTAAAATTCCAGTTTTTTACGTTAAGTATAACAAAAAAAAAAAGAAAACCAAAGGCGATCAGAATCATTTTTATGGTCAATTTCTTTTGGAAGTTTTGAAGCTAGCATCACAGAGAGGTTAGAAGATAGATGGAAAACAAGGAAGAAAAAACTGAGGGACTTATGAAATGCACATAAAAATGACTAGTAACTATAGTAATTACCGTATCTGTTTATATGGGTAAAACTTACCGGTGTAAATAAAAATTATTATTATTAATATAATCCGCCGTTCTAGCCATCATAAGCCGGCTTCCTCTGTTGCTTCACCAGCGCTGTCGCGCGGTCCCCAATTTCAATTCCTGCTTTCCTCAATTATCAGTGCAATGTTGAGGTGCGTTGGATATTTCGAAAGTTTCTGCCGATCTCTAAACATCGCACCAGACTACACGTTGGAGAGCGTCAAGAATGTGTTTCTCTTCAAGTTCCCGGAACTGAAGACCACGGAGAGGGTGCTTATCCAGGTATGTCAGAAACGGTAACTAATTTTACGGCCTGAAAGTGTACCAAACGTGCATTTTGCGCATGGGAACGTTACCAAGAGCTGTCGGAAAAATGCAAATACATGAAAGGGGTACGCAAATCAACTGGCAACCAGTGTCGTCACTAGGGTCAGCGGCACCCGGGGCGGCAGCCCGCCGCGACACCCCCTGAGCCCTGCACCCGGGGAGGTCCGCAACCCTACCCCCCGAACCCCCTTGTGACGCCACTGCTGACAGCGGAAAGGATGCACTGAGAGCGTGCGATGACGAGACAGAAGAGCGCGTGTTGTCTTCGGTAGAGGCGAGTGGTAATCGTAAGCACGTCAACACTTTCGATAGTAAACGAAAGCGTGCGAAGAGCAGACGAACTTCCGCGCAAAATGCGCGCCAAATACGTATTAGTTTCTTGTTTTACTTTTACCCGACCATGGTTGTGGGACTTTCGTGCCATATTTTTGCTAACGTCTTGAGCGCTAGTAAAAAAAAACAAAAAAAAAAACAGCCCTGCTGAGGTTAGATCTTTTGGGGATTATGGTTGGATTTATATGACGATTATTAGTCCAGAATTCTGTATCATTTGTTTCACAAAAAGTAAAAGATATTTTTCTAATATTGCTATGGGCGTGATCGCAAACCGAAACCGAAACTTTGGTAGGCTTGATGGCTTCTTTCAAGCACGTTCGATGTTTTACACGAACGAAATGTCTTCTGAATCCGCTCGACGAGCATTTAAAATGTCTGGAAACGACCACAGGCTGTTCAAACGTCCCATCTGACTGCCAAACTTGCTGTTCAGTGTTTAGTTGCAACATTTAGTGTTTCTACGGAGAACCATCTTATGCCGATAGGCCCACTGAAGTAAACAAACCTGATGTTGGCCGTCCTGTCACAGGCCTTCAAAAAATTGCTCCACAAACAAAACACAAAAAAAGGAAAAATAGTATGCAGGTTTCATGAATGATTTTCATTTTAATACAGACATTGTCACATTATCGATACAACCTTCCCTAATAAGGCTGCGGTCCCACTGCTGTCGTCTGCTACTGCTTAAAACGCTTTTTTATTTATTAAAAGAAATGTCAACGAAAAGGATCCAAATCGACTTAGCTATCAGGTTTCCTTTGTTGTTTCCCATTGGAGAGGGAAAATATAATAGTCATAGCTAGAATATTACATTATATAATTAACAATGAAAATCTCACACGGAGTGTCAGTTTTCCTCGTCTAATACTAACGTTAGAGAGGTGAACATATTAGATAGCATACTTAGTCTTATACACAAAAGTGTGACGTAGCTTTTTTATTAAATAGTTGCTTTAAAATGTGTTTTATAAAATATGTTTTGAGGAAAAAACATTTTATTTTTAAAACACACCTTAAAGCAGAGTTTTGAAAAAGCTATCATTACATTCTTTTATATAAGACTAAGTATGCTATTTATAATTTTCACCTTCCTAAAGTTAATATAGACGAGAACAACTGAAACTCCCCGTGGAAGTTTTATTGTTAATTATTTATTTAAATTTCTAGCTATGACTATTATATTTTTCTCTCGAATGGCTAAGAACAAAAGAAACATGACAGCGAAGTTAGTTTGGACAATTTCTTTGATACTTCCGTTAACAAATAAAACACATTTTGAATCAGTAGCAGACGACAGCAGCAGGACCATTTTGCTATAAAATTTACTTTTGTTTTTTTCTGTTTTTAAAACAGACTCGGTTTAGACAAATATTGTAGGTGACAACCAGCAAAATATACATCTGAGATTTATTGGAGCTTTTTATGTAATACCCAATATTTGGTCAATCTTCTTGCACTGTAAACATCTTTTGTTTGGGATTTAAGTTACCTGGAACATTTGCAGGTACTTGATGCAGAACTGGGTGAATTCCTTGACTGGGATGAGGAGACCACCCTCAGCGCAGGCTCTAAGATCAGAGCCTCACAGCTGGCACCCACGGTACCAACCCCACCACCTGCTCCCGTGGCCAATGCAGCAGTAGTGTAAGATTTACGATTTATTAATACAAAAGTGCCATAGTACTGTACGAAGTCTGTGGAGCTTGTGATTTTACAATGTTGTGTGATCTATATTGCTTCCTCACATTCTCAGGCTGGAGGCGCCACTGATCGATCAAGGTCTGACGCCCTCGCTTGACCCACGGAAGTATGTCTTTCCTGCAACCCCTAAAGACATTCTTCACAATCTATCGAAATTGAAGACGAAGTCGGAATTATCCATGTCACTTCGGCACCGCATCGTCGAATGGTTGTGTTTTCGACCTCTTCAGATACGCGCTGTGAGTATTGTTCTGTAATTGAATGCAGTGTTATACAACGTATGGTAGTTCGTACTGTACTTGTCCCCTTGCAGTTCTTTTCACGTTCTGTAACATGAGTGTAAAACAAAAAAAACTACATAATGCACACGATGTACTGAAAAACTACCACGGTTTCTTCTAGTCTGTAGGGGATGAATTGCTGTGTATAATCTTAATTGGCTTGAAAAATGTGCACACTCCACATATTTATTGGTTGTTTTATTCCTGACACCGCCTCTGCAATACCCATTTTTCTGGGTGAAACTTATTTACATATAAGGCAAGCATCTGCACATAATAATCAGTGTAAGATTCCCCCTGGATATACTGTTGGTACTTAGGTGACGGGATGCTTCGAATATCGCAGACACTAGGTTCATCGGTTGAGGCACAACGTTGTCTTTCGATTAACGAAGAATCTATCAAATATTGAACATCTCATCATTCAAGAATCAGCCTACCTTCATTATGGCTTAAAGTGGCTTTCTTATTGATTTACTGCAACAAAACACGAAGAATTGTCTAAATGCCGAGGATAACAGAGAAAAGCTATACGCATTGATTTCTGCCTTTTCTACTATACTATGTAGTTAACACGACCATAGTCATCTAAAGCAAGACCCTAGTTTCTTCTAAATTAAACAGATTCAAATGTCTGGTAAAATTTGTATTTCTTCTACTATTTTACATCACGGGCTTACTCTTAACAATGCACATGCACAGCCAGTGTTGAAGCCATAGCACATGCAATCAAAGGCAGGGACGTCTCGCATTGTTTTGCAGCTATCCTGGAAACTCTATGAACAAGCCGCCCAGCAGCCGCTCTTGCGCCACAGCATCTGGAAGGACACAATTGGAATCTGGTCATGTATGTTGCTATTTAACAATATTTTGTTGTGCTTATATCGGAAATTGTAAGGCCGCCATAGCAAACAAACCTGCATACGAGGCAAGTTCCCAAATATGGTGCATGCTTTAAGTGCTTCCACTGCTTACAAAATATTGCTGCCCGGGGTGCCAGGTTTTTAAAGGGCAAATCCGCTTCAGTTTTGTTTTGAAAAAACCATGCAATCCTCTTCAACATCGCCTAGGAAGACCACACCGTCAACTATTACGAAGCAGTTCTGTCTAAATGTTCTCAAACGGTCCGGCAAACCTTGCAACTCGCCAAGTTGCCGAATCGGCTGACTCGAGCATGCGACTATCAGGCGGAACCACACAGCGCAGTTCAGGCTACGGCATGCAGCGGAGCCAACATTGGCTAAACGTCATCATCATGGCCCCCCTTTTGCTTTTTTTTTACTTCTCCGGGCGAGCGTAGCGCATGACGTCAGCAACGTTCCCTCTCGGCGCTCAGCAGTGTCCATGTGATTGGCGTAACGCGCCTGCGCAGCGCGCTTCTTGGGAACCGTCTGGCCGCCCGCTGTGGTCCCGCCGTTACCGCCGTCTTCCGCGTCACAACCACCGTCGTCGTCTCACCAATTGTGATTATTGTCTCTCGGAGTTTCGTCCACACTACGGACACCACGTGCGCAGACTTATGCCACAGTTGTGCAGACGTCGCCGAATGCCGTAGACACCAAAACGTGGCGAAGAGTGCGGTGCAGACGACACTCGTGCCTGCCACACGCCCGCCCCAATCTCACCCGTCATTGGGCCGAGGATCACGTGACATCTCGTACCACGTGATGGCCATGTACTTGGCAGCCCGAGGCCAATGTTGCTGTACGGAGCCGAAATTGTATTTCTTCTACTATTTTACATCACGGGATTACTCTTAACAATGCACATGCACAGCCAGTTTTGACGCCATAGCACAAGCAATCAAAGGCAGGGACGTCTCGCATTGTTTTGCAGCTATCCTGGCAAACTCTATGAACAAGCCGCCCAGCCGCCCAGTTCTTTGGGTTTTTTCTTGCATGTGAATAAACTTTAGTCGAGAGTCAGTGCTTGTCCTGTTTGCACTTCTCCTACTTGATCCCTGTTTAGTGTGCGCTGTTTGCGTTTTTAGGAAAGTGATGCCTTAATTTCCAAATATAATTCTGTCTCAAGACTTCCAAACTTCTTTTCTTATGTGTAGAACTAAACAGGATTCCTGGCACCATGCGCTCAAGTTCAGATGCAAGTTTGAACGTTCCAAGTTCGCCAACGAAGGGGAGGTTGCCTTGAAAAGACAAAAGTTTGGTAAGCGTCCATCGTCGAATCCAGGTGCAGCAAATAGAACAGAATCCGCGAAGCGAATCTGCCGTCGGGTGTGTGAACTGTTTTACAATTTTTTTATTCTTTCATCTTTATGCAACTCCAGCCATTGAAGGTTCAAGCAGGAGTGGGGTTCAAAATCGACAAGAATAACAATAACAGAACACGCATAAACATAAATATCAATGTAAAGTACAATTTGAAAAACAAAATATCGAGGACCAAAATTATTCATGGCAGGTGAAGTATGTAGACTTCCACGGTCACATTCTCGAACTGTATAAAAATATGAACATGAATCATGTGCTAGTCAGCAGGCGTTCAGGACCTTGAAGGAATTATGGCACATATTCGCTATCGTGTAAGATGATGGAGAGCAACAGCTATAACATTCATCGTTGCTGGAAACAATTTCACGTTGATGATTTTGAATTTAATCATCACAAAAGTATTCACAGCTTTTCAACAGAGAAAGTTTCCCGAACTCTGTTTCCCTCACGTCTCTGTCCCCCTCACTCTTCCCTCCAGGGGCTTTTGGCGGGCGTACGAATGCCAAAATCTTGCGAGTTCCCTCTCTCTCCTTCCTCTGCGCCCACTCACCTCTCCTCCCAGGGGTTTTTGGTTCACTAACATCAAACTGCGACGAGAAGTCACTCTCTATTTGGCTTCCAGATGTGTGTGCCAAAGTAATTTCCTTGTCAGCCCTAAAGTTTTAAAACAAGGTCCGCTCATCAATTCTGGTTTGTTTTGCAATATCAACAGGCACACTTTCATCTGCAGCTCCGGCACAATACCTGCATCGGAACAAATTCAGAGACAAAACGCTCGATGTAAACACCAGCCAGAATGAGAGGGTATGAAGCTGTTGCATAGTGTTATTTGCAAAAGCAACTTCTAGTATGACTGCCTAAGGGCCCGTTCACACATAAGCAACAGAGTAAGACCAAGAGAGACCAGACCGGTTTTTAAGCCTATTGTGACGTCTTAGGACCAGATGCGCTCCAGCAGGGCTGGTCCTAATTAAGACGCCGCAAGAGGCTTAAAAACCGGTCTGGTCTTACTCGGTTGCGTACATGTGAACGGCGCTCTATGGGTAGGGTTCAGTGTTTTTGGTATCTATTCTTCTTCAAATTCGGGGGCTATTTACCGATGTTTATTCTTTCCCTTTGTGTCGCTGTTTTTCAGTGTCTCATTTCAATGCCAGAGATAAATCGGTTATTATTAAGAGCTATTTTGTCAAAAAGCCTTAATATCTACCTCAATATAGTTAGTACAGATTGGGTGGGAGGTTACCAATCAAATAAAATGCTGAGATAAAGGTTTTTCTCCATGAAATATATGTTTTTCCTATTCAAGGATGGCGCCATTACGGGATTTTTCTTTTTTTACCGATTACGAGAAAGCCGCTTCTGGAGTTATTTATCCGGCTTTATCAATATTTGCCGAAAACACTGCCCAGGTAGCACCGAGTTCTGGGCCGAAACTTGGCTTTTGTCTGAGAGTTTAGGGCATTGAAAAGCCCGAAGAAGCCAAAGTAGAGCCAAACCTGTCCTCCCTTGGCAACAGTCTGGGTATTTTGGCCCTAATTCGCCAAACAAGTGCCAAACTTAGGCTTCACTGCATGGTAGTTCGGCTATCATCTGGCATCTTTGAGCCTAAATCGCCTAAGAAATGCCAGAGTAATGCTTACTGCTCGGTAGTTCGGCAGATACTTGGCATTTTTGGGCCAAAATCACCAAACTAATGCCAAAGTTAGGCTTCACTTTTTGATAGTTCGGCTGTCATCTGGCACCTTCGGGCCAAAATCGCCACAGATGTGCCAGAGTTAGGCTTACTACCTTGTAGTTTGGTTGACATCTGGCATGTTTGGGCCCAAGTAGCCAAACAAGAGCCAAAGTTAAGCTTCCCTTCCAGATAGTTCGGCTGTCATCTGACAGCTACGGGCCAAAGTCGCCAAACAAGTGCCAAAGTTAGGCTTCGCTTCCCGATAGTTCGGCTGTTATCTGGCAGCTACGGGCCAAAGGCGCCAAAGAAGTGTCAAAGTTAGGCTTCGCTTCTCAATAGTTCGGCTGTCATCTGGCAGCTACGGGCCAAAGTCGCCAAACAAGTGCCAAAGTTAGGCTTCGCTTCCCGATAGTTCGGTTGTCATCTGGCATCTACGGGCCAAAGTTGCCGAACAAGTGCCAGAACTAGGCTTACTGCCTTGGAGTTCGGCTGATGAGGTGTTTGATGTACGCGGGTGGTCTTCAGCTTAATTAAAATGAAATCAAGTTTTATTCGGCTGGCCACTTTATCAGATTTTGAGTGTCTCTTGATTTCTCCAGTCCAAAGGTTGCGCCGCTCCCGCATCACACTTGGGGAATTAAATGAAATCCCGGAACTTGTAGTCTTTTAGCGTGTTGGTACTTTTTAAACATATAGAAAGTGGAGACACATAAGGGACGATACAGACAGGACAATCTTTTAACTTCAACAACATTTACTTTCGGCTTCAAGCTCAAAGCCCGCCCGCTCCGTGGGAGTGCGGGAAGGGGAAATCTTGGGGAAAGGAGAGGAAGCGAAAAATGTGTACGCGATCCCCCTGTCCTGCGGGGCCAGGTACATCGGGCAAACGGGGCGATGCCTCAACGACCGACTCCGAGAACATCAAATGGACGCCGAAAGAGCTGTTTCGGATTCTCAGCACCCGATCGTCATTCACGGTAGAAAATGTCTCGGCTGCGATCCTAATTTCGCCGGCACGACGGCCATGGGAGGCCATTGCGAGCGAGTCGGGAGAGAAATAATTGAGGCCTATCGGATGGCGACAAGCCCGCAAAACATAAGCACCCCCTCCATTTCGCTCGCAAGAAAGGAGATTATCTTTCAGAGGCCCACAATGGAAGCCGAACGCTGATAGACTAGGCAAGGCGACAAGGTCACCGGCAGAAGCGGCCTTTCCTTTCATTCTGTTCCATTTCATTCCAGAGAAGGGCTGGCATTCCCCGTCCCTTATTTCCCTACTGTTGAACAGGTCGGGATAAACTCTTTCCCCTGTAGCTTTGGCTGTACAGCAGGTTTTTTTTCTGTTTTTTTTTTTAAAGTTGTCCTTGTTTTTTTTTTCATTATTATTATTTTTTTTTTTTACTCTAAAGCGTGGAAAATGCGGAGAGAGCTTAGCTGCGTTGTTGATGCTCCTTCGACCTCGCCTTTTCCAAATCCTCCCCCCCTGCTTTTGTGTCTTCCTGTTGCTGTCATTGAACGCGACAACCGCTTTAAGCAAATCAAAAGGGTGGAGCGAAACGCGTGACCTCTCTGTGTAGGACGCGTAGGACAAAAACGTTTGGACGAAAATCTTTTCACGTGACTCTCTCTGTCACGCTGATGGGATCTCTGGGGCTCTTGTTTTCGCCGTTTGCCTAGTTATAGAAATAGGCGGGCCACGTAGGTCCGGTTTCCGAAATGGGCTCTTCAGTGTTCTGTTCCTTTCGTGCGTTGCAGACGCGGCCGTGCTTTTTCGTCGTAAACGGCCGGAATACGTCCATGCCAATTTTTTGGTAACAGCCATTTTTTTCACCGGAGTTCGTGGAATTCTTGTGATGTGTTTGTTGGAAACGCTTCGACAAAAACTGCTATCCGCCGACGACGAGACGTCAGTTGAATGTGCGCAACGTTCTTTCTCGAGTGTGTTTGTGGGGTGCCTGTGTTGGATTATGCATCTATCAAGGATTACGTGATATCGCTCTTTTATTAGTAATTACACTGCAAGCATGCTTCTGATAGTAGTCCTGCTTTCCTCGCAATCTCCGCGGTTTTTTGTGTGATGAGTTTTGCTTGGCATGAGGACAGTGTTAATTCTATTTTATAATTTGCGTTTCGTTTTACAGAAAAGTGTGACCTTTGTAATTATGTCGAGAATACACTGTGTGTAATGATAGTGGTTTAATAAAACTCTGGGAGCGATCGAAAACATTTTGTTTGTCCGTTTATGTTATTTAAATGCTACAAATGATATGCAACGTCGTACACAACACAGACTTGCAAGACGTTCCGCCAATACGGAGCAGACGCATCGTAGAGTATTTGCACAATATTGCGCGAACACTTGGCCAGGGCAAAACGGCTGTACGGCAATACCTGCCGGTACTGGCAGGTCCATATCTCTCAAATGTCCATAAAACTGGACATTTGAGAGATATGGGAACCGACTTTCGGCCGGTACTGGCACGATACTGCAAAGTATTCCCGTGCTGCTTGGGAACGGAGGTGATGACATCTGACCATCGTGTTTCAGACGCTTGTTTAATTTAATTCTCTTCTGGGGCGCGTGAGGCACGTCCCAAATACCGAAATTAGGCGTTGCTCTGGCAGTTGTGGCTGAGGTATGGCACCAACTTTGGCGCTCCTCTGGCGGACCAGAGGAACGCCAAACCTTGGCATGCCCCGAATTCCCAGATTAGGATTTACTATGGCAGTTATGGCTCAAGTATGGCACCAACTTTGGCGCTCCTCTGGCGTACCAGAGAAGAGCCAAACTTTGGCATGCCCTAGGATCGCCCAACTAAGGCTATAGTTAGGCACCGTACTTTGGCACTGATGAGCGCCATGGTGCAAAAACCTAACTGCGCCAAAGTTGGGCCTTTATGTTTGCCAGACCTTTGCCCAAGTTGGGCATTCCTCTGGGGTGCTACCTGGGTGAACTCTACTTATGGGCCTATCGGAAGACATACTCTCTATCAATAATATTATTTCTCGACTCTTACTGGACCAGCCTGAAAAGTTGGTGCCGACAACAGAGGACGCACACAGTATTGACGCTCATATCAGGTCGATGCAGCAAGAGATGGGAAATGGCTCCATTAATCTGGCCAAAATACAAGACGGAATGTCGCGGACATTCACTGCACGGCGCCAGTGGATCGCCAACGAGTGTCCCTCCGTCCGGGACATCCTGCAGCGATATCCTGCTCTAGAGAGAGCAGAAGAGGTAAGCATTAGTTCTGCAGTGTCATCCCATTCCTTGCTATTTTTTTAGATCTTTCAGGAGTTCCAGAGGCTTGGTGGTGAGCCACCAATGGAAACCATCACTGCAGTGGCACAGTGCCAAATGGACACGGTGCTAGATATGGCAGCAAATAAGGTGGAGAGTGCCACCTTCAAGAGCTTGGAACTAGTCGAGTCGTGCAGAGAGGAAGAACGACACTGTGAGAGCGCTGTCATGTAAATGAAAAAAAAAGAAGCATATGTTATTCCATAGTTTTTCTAATCTGTTCTTTGATACATGGTTTCCATTGCAGTGATGACCACACTGGCCTTTTTGAGAACCCTCCCACGGACTGTGAGAAAAAAGTCGTCGTCGTTCCTCCAGCACTCGGTCATGCAAATCTGTGCAATGGACTTAAGCCGCAACTCTTATTTTTATAAAATTATGTGATGCTTGGATAAGCATGAGGTTAGACAGCAATAAATTAATTGAGAATGTTGACATCGGTGGTTCACTAGTGCATTGCGCTGGCTAAATCTGTCTGCCCTGGAACTTCCGGATATTGCAGTAAAGGGACACTGAACAGAAAATTCAGTTTGCCATTGTCTTATCATCACAACTAACTCGTGTATGTTTCATAATAGCACAATTTGACGGAAGAATCCAGTAAAAAATAAATAAATAAGAAAACAAAATATGTGCATTACATCCGGTGAGCATTTCTTAAATCTCTCCATGACGTGAGCTTTTTGACGTCAGAATCTTGTCAGAATTAATTCCCAGGCTGCCTTGTATGCGCTGGCTGTTCTCGACTTCCCACTACGAGCTTCGCTGAATCATGCCCTTCTTTTCCAAAAATATGGCCATCTATTTGAGATATTCCATACGGGTGATGTTTTGGGTCATGTTGACTTAACCTGAGACTGGGGTGAACGGAGAACACAGATTGGAAGGAACGAGGAAACCAACAGTACGACGTCTCATTCCAATATGTTCGAAGGTAGTGACAATGTAGGGCCATAAGAAAATGGGACTACTAAGTGTGCTTCAGGGAAGACTATTGATAAAATATTCTTATGAAAGATATGTTGTTCTGCCTGTCCTCACGTGTATTCTTTCAGTATTGTGTAGTTATGGCAAATCGCTCAAATTCAACCTGACTGGCCACAACTTGATAATGTATTCTCAAATGTTATGAAGCTATGTACAACTAATTGTAAGATTAATTAAGTGACTGCGAAGTGAACTGTACAAAAAGTTGGACATTTGCAGTGTTTGACAGTGTATAACAAATATTTCCTTTATTTCACGCGTGTTTTCAGGCACCATGGTTCTCCACACACCCCTGTGTCATCTGGGATGGCGAGCTCGACAACGTCGGAGAATGCATGGTCCAGCTCGAGGACCAACGTCTGAAGGCCGATCACCCAGTGCAAGCAATTCTGGTTGCATTCTGCTTGCACTGGGTGGTAGACATCTGCTATCAGCCTACAGCCAAAGGGTTTCACACCCTCCTCGAACATCTTTTGGGGTTAAGTGCAACCAAACCGACTGGCATGGTCACAACCATGCTGTCGGCACTGATGGCTAACTTAAAAAAAAATAATAAATTGGCTTCATTTGAGGAGAGGGACCATAATTGAGGGGCTACGTATAATAGTGGTAAAATTTAAAAAAAAAATGCATTCCGAGAAAAGTGAGAGTCAAAATCGAAAAAATGGTTACATATGATCAGCGTTGCTAGTCTTTTCTCCGTATAGCTTCACTACTTTTCTACACTTTGTGCCGTATACTGTAAATAGGGTAGTGGGTGAATTATTAAGATTTATGATTACAAACGAACAATGGGAACCCACACCATTGTTACTAGCACCACTGGTAGTTGCGCATAACATATGTGTCCTTACTGCAATATAGGTACAAGATAATTTATTTTATTCCTAAAAAGTATGAGTCTTCTTTGATGTAGTCATCAAATTCCGAGTTTTCTTTCTCGTCAATGGTGCCGCCGTTCACTATCTGAATATACTCTTCCAGTGCCGGCTGGTCGGCAACAGAAATGTAGTGGAGGAGACCCTTTATGTCCTTTGCGTTGCTCGCTGACACTTTTTTTATGCATTAATGGCCTCATTTGGCTTCTTTCTGCTCGTGTTTCGTTCCTACCGGCACGTGTTTCAGCAGCGTTTGGGTTCCTTCTCAGGCTTTTACCCTTCAGCGTTCTCACCTTCAATGTACACGTCACTGCCTGATTCACTCTGCTTTTTTTTAATTTAAGTATGTTGAACGAACAGAACGGACAGACAAATGTTATAGCCATTTGAAGAGAAGGAAATTTGCACAAGTTCTGCGGAAACGTCTGCTAATCAGTGCTCGAACTACTGTTATATGTAAACATCTGCTAAAGTCGGGTGTAAGCACAAGTTGTTCGGAAACATCTGTTTAATTATAAGATCTGCTAATGCCGCGTGTCAACAGCTAAATAAATATATCAAACATCAATAGAGTTATGCATCGTTTAACTCTAGCTCTTATTGTATGGCGCACAAGTTGAGCGCATGTGTACGGGACATGAATGGCAATGGTAATAAATGTTTTTTTTTTGGCTTGCCCACTTGACACAAGACTTTTCCTATCAGTGACGGCTGATATTTCTGCATGGTAGTGGTGCTTCACACATGTAAATGACCGTAGTTGCACGGATTTGTTTTAAGAATTAAATTGTTTTTCTGAAACATCTTATTTTATAACCACACAGCTCACTTTAAAAATAAAAGAAGCTCTTGTCTGCCTCTTGATAATAACAGTTAACACTGAGTATGCATGTATAACTTATATTCCTAAGATTAATATTAAAAAGAAACAGTCACTATATATCATTTTTTTTAAATTGTGTAACGAAATATTTGGCCAGAGTCACTTTCGATTATTTGCTTTTTGTCATCATTGGGCCACATAAAAATTACAACTTGAGCCGCGGGTGATTTTTGACTACTTTGTAAAACTGCCGTGCATCGCGCGGGACCGCGGCGCCTGTCAATCAATTAATGACTCAATCAATCTTTATTTGCACAAGCGAAACACGGGAAGCGTGCGCGGCTGGGTGAAGGGTCATGAAACCCGTACGCTGAAACGCCTGCAAGCTCCCCATGAGCAACTTATTAAGAGACATGCACAAAACAACATTTTCACCGCAACGCCCAGCGACCTTACAAGGCACGGGCATCGTATTCGACCTCCCACACGAAAACAGCCGATCAGAGCTACGTGCGTGCCTACTCTTCATTTCTTCTTCATCGCCACAGAAAGTTATCTCGGCTTAAAGAAAGCCTTTTCTCCTTCCAAATCCATGCGGAATTTTTTTTTTTTTTTTTTTTTTTTTGAGTTGTGAATTGGAAAAAAAGAAATATCGTAAACACCGCCAAATGCCTCTCAAAACGAAAATGTCCGAAAAAAAAAAACACATAAAAAACAAATACGTCACGAAGGGGAATCGAACCCGGGACCGCCGCGTTGGAGCCCGAGATCTTACCATTGCGCCACAGCGGCATTTGAAAAACAGCACTGTACGAGGGAGTTTTGTTTACGGCCGACGCGCGCCTGTGAGCTACTGTGCGGGGAAGCCGAATCTAGGACCTGGTACCGTTTGGAGAGGTAGTTTTTTTTTTCGAATAAATGAAATAATTACCACATTTAGCTTCACTTTTAGTAAGGGATAGATGCCTTAGCGCGCTCAAAGTATTTGAGCCGCGAACCATCCTAGGTTCGAATTCGAAAGGTTTCGATATTCTCGAACCAAACTGATGTTTGAAATCGAAAGGTTTCGATATTTTCGACCGTACAGAGGTTCGAATTCGAAAAATTCGCAACTTTCAAAAATCGTGGAGTTTCGAATCGAAAAGTTCGAAGCTTTCACGGTTTCTAGAAGTTTGAGGTTCGAGAAATTCGAGATTTCGAACTTTCCTAACTTGAAAATCGAGAGATTCGAATGTTTCGAATTTCTTTGGATCTCAAATTCGAAACATTCTAACGTTTCGAATTCTTATAAACATAAAGTTCGATGAATTCGAATATTTCGAATTTCTTTCTACATGAAGTTCGAAAAGGTCGAAAGTTTCGATTCTCTTTCAAAGCTAATTTTGAAAAAAAAAAAAAAAAAAAAAAAACCTTGAAAGTTTCCAATTTCTTTGAAGTCCAAGTGCGGAAAGTTCGAGGTCCGGTTTTAATGTTCCGCCAGTTTCAGTTTCAAATAACGTTTTCACGCCTCAATGGTTTTCACGAAATCATGTTTAGAAAAGTTCGGGTGTGATATTTAGACTGCGCGAAGTTGGTCAGGCAATTAAATGAGACGACGAATTTCCCGGATGTGTTGGAATATTTGCCAGTGCAGAGTGACGTTTGACCATAGATCAGTAATTGGGACCGCCAGCCCGGGGTGGTCATTAACGTGCATTACGAAGTAGTGATCACACGAACGCACTGTTTAACGATACTCATCCAGTTTGAAACGGCCAGGGGCAGGCAGGTGGTTGAGGCTCAGAAAGACCTTAAAGCGATCTGGCAAACTGCCTCCCTACCCCCTTGCATGCTGGTAGTAATCCGATCGAACGCCACCCAAGTGACGCTGGCGTATAGTAAGTTTAGTTTGTACATGATGCAAAACCCTGAAACTGGGAATGAAATTTGAAAGAAAATGTGTAAGAAGACAGAAAAAAGGGACAAGATGACGCCTCAAACTCAGCTCTGGGAATGAAATTTGAAAGAAAAAGTGTAAGAAGACAGAAAAAAGGGGGCAGGACAACGTCTCAAAGTCAGCTCAGGACAACGTCTCAAACTCAACTCAGCTGAGTTCGAGACGTTATCCTGTCCCCTTTTTTCTTTCTTCTTACACTATTTCTTGCGAATTTCATTCCCAGTCTCGGGATTTTGCATCATGATCAACATATATCAGCTCGCCTGCACCTTGACACGTTTTTTGTTTGTAATTGCTTTGAAGGTTTATTTTCCGGGACGGAAGAAACGCCGAGCAAAAAGCACAGAAGCTGATACAACTTGAGGTCGAGGGGCGTTCTACCATACCAGTGGCGTCGGAAGAGGAAAAACGGGGGGCTCCAGTCTCCCCCCCCCCCCCCCCCAGATATTTCGGACTGTTAAAGTAAACAATGCGGGGAAAGAATGCATGGTCGAGTTCATTTTAATCCGAAATTATTTACGCATATGTATAGCTACTGTCGCTCTTCACTGCATAAAAGATCGGGTAGATGGTCATTGTTAGAAAATCGTTGTCAGAAGGCACTACTTGTCACATTCTCGGCGGCTCGGAAGTTCAAAGCTATGTGTTTTCGACCTAAATAACTGTGCCATTGGTAAAAAATAATAAATAAATAAACATAAAAATAAATGCAAAAATGAAAAGCTGGAGAGAAACAAAAAAAAACCTATCAAGAACCCGCCGGAAGTGTTGTATTCTTGCATATTCAGAGGCCCAAAACTATGAAACAAGTTTCTCCTACCAAAATGTGTACAGGCCAAAAGAAACACGGCACAAGAACGTGCAATGAAAAAAAAAAATTAAAATTGTTTTTTTTTTTATGACGTGCTGAACTTGAACAATAATAAATACATTATTTTGTATTCTGCAGATGGTAATGATTATGTACTGTCTGTGGTGTTAATTTAAATGCGATACCTCAAAAAATGTAGACCAAAAAAATACCAAGTTTAGGGCACGATTGCCCGTAGATACATATTTGGATATTTCTTCGAAACTCGTCCTGAATAACAATAATCATATCTTAAGACGACACTTACCTAGGCAATACATAGATCATTCTTAAAAAGTTTAACATCTCTACCATAAATAGCTTCGGCTATAGCGCGCTTCAAATATGGCACAAACGACAATTGTCAAAAACCCGTCGTCCTTCCTCGCTCCTTCGGGAATCTATTTCTTTAAAACCAAGCATGCCAGATGATTGAAATAAACGGCATTGTCTTTCGCAAGGAATGCGGCACCGCATGTAAATTGAAAAAAAAAAATGACGAATGTACCTCACTGCTTCAATCCAAATGGAACCACCTGCCGGTCTTTCGAAGTTCGACGAACTTCGAACTAATAAGTTGAAAAATCGACTTCCGTCAAATTTCTCGATATAGAAAGTTCGAAATTCGAAATCTTTCGAGCCTTTCGAACCGCATGATTCGATCATCGAACCTTCGGTTCGAAAAGGTTCGCGGCATCCCTAATATATACTCCGAATGGTCGGAGTAGGTTGTCGGTGTGTGGGGCTTGCCAGTTGTCTTTTTTGTTATACGTGCCTGTGTTTGTATGTTAGCTTTTATGTACATGGATTTGTGGGATTTGATATATGTGTGAAAGGTGAGGTGTATGTGTGTACTGCGGCCTAGCTCGTTGACTGCGGCCTAACTGTTATGCCTACCTTTTTTTTCCTCAAGTCGATGATGATGATGATGCTTGTGAAAGCGCCATCTGGTGTTGGCGCTAGAAAACACATAGGGTTTCTACTATTTTAAACCACCTAAACTAGGTGGCGCAGGTCACCGCCCGTTTCACAGCGTTCAGTGCTCCGTATTATCCATTCATTCAAAATGAAAACAATCGTAGAAAGTGTATCGTCGTCTCGATCGCTTGTTATCGCGTCCTAGTGACTGATAAGCGCCCTCCGTGCGCTAAAAGCTGCTGAATGCATACGAACGAGTGGATATCTCAACGACAAAGGTGAGCAAATGCGTGATAAAAGCGTGGTAGCATCGGTCTGTCCACCGCATGTCTCCGAGTCTCGTCGTCGCTTACCGGCCACTTACGCCATCCAGTTGGTATGCTCAATAAAGTCTGCATCGCACTGGGTGCGGTGCTGGTGCCTGGAGAAGGATGTTTGGGGTCGTCAAATAGGAATACGCGCCTTGTGCCTTGCGTTCGCGAAGCGGCGTGAGCCGTGCACCTCGTTACAACTGCCCGTCGCTCGCCTCGTACCCGCCGACCGCCATGTTGGTTTGGGGGAGGAAATTCTCTCCTTTGCCGAAAGGCGCAAATTTCCTCCCTGAGCAGAGCTATATATGGGACATTTCTGTTTGGCCTTTTAAGAAGAAAGTACCACTCCCTTTTTTCTTAGAGTGTAGGGAAAGCGCGAACCCCGACTAAACTTGTCCACCATGACTTCTCTTTTTCAGACAACTCTTTCTTATTCCAAAGTGTTCCTAGAAGCATCTTCTTTGCGGAAGTTGGTTTGATTCTTAAAGTACAGTGGGTCAAATATGGTTTTTAATATTTCGATCCATCCCCGCTAGGGTATGCTAAAATGACTGGAGGCCGTTTCCAAAATTTGATCATTCGTCTGTGGAAGTTTGCGAAGCAGCATATGTGCTTCACATTCATAATAATGACCATTATTTTGTTGCAAATTAAATACATAAAATTTATTAGATTTAAATCAAAGTTATTTGATTTATTTCAGAATTGTATGCTTTGGATCACACTGTCTAAAATAGCGATTTTTTTCACTACACTTCTTAGACATGGCCGGCAGTTTGTTTTCTTGATCTATCCAATGACTGAGATGCTTGTGTAATGTTCTTAAAATCATAATGTTCTGAGGATACTTTCCTAAATTCATTCTGAATCTAACTGCAAAAAAATAACACATTTCTTGCCTCAAGACGAAATAGATTCCTGTACTACACCCCGTCCCTTACGTTATCGACCAGGCTTGA
Organism: Ixodes persulcatus; assembly: GCA_013358835.2. NCBI lineage: Eukaryota > Metazoa > Arthropoda > Arachnida > Ixodida > Ixodidae > Ixodes > Ixodes persulcatus. Next base: position 131,525 of record JABSTQ010010368.1, on the reverse strand, counting down.
CCTTAAACCCTCAATGTGTACGTGCACGCCATCTGCTGCGTAGGAGGCCTCCGCAAACGCTATCGGCCGCCGAACCTCCGTTCGCTGGTCCAGAGGACCATAAATAAACAACAGGGTCACTGCTTGATGCGTGAAATCTCTATCTCGGCGCGAAGTGCGGCAAACATGTATTTGGTACGAGTTGGCACGAACGGCATTAAAAAGAAAGCCTCCAGCGGCAAACAATAAAACCTTCTCAAAAATTAGTTTTACAATTTTATTACAACTCCATTTTATATCAAAGAGCGCATATAGATCGTACACATCGCAGTGGAAGGGTGAATAAGGATGTGGCAGTATAATTTTAAAAAAAAAGTCATTTGTACGCACGCGCATTGTTCGATATTTTGCAGGATATTATCACACGTGTCATGTAGACAATGATCAGTCAAGTAGTCAGAAGGGGCTTAACCCCAAATTGAATAATTGATATGGCGTATGCAATTTGTGTGCTGTGAATTGCAAAATGAATAACAAAATACATTTCTCTTCCTAATGAATGGGTTTAGGGCATATGTGTCTTCTCTTTTCGCCGAAGAACTTATGAAACAATGTTACGGCGCTACAGCTAATGTACGTGCGAGTAAAATAGTTATAATCAGGTAAATACTAAAAAGAGACCATAGAACAACCTCCACTCCCCCTCGGTGATTCCTAGCACTTATTTTTTTTCTCATTATACGGCATACAAAGGAGAGGCAGAGACGACAACGTTATGTAATCATAGCTACAATGATGTTACAATTTACCACTGTAATTGACAGCAGGGGTTCGTTGACCTTGACCAACCTGAGCCAACTGAAACACGGTAGCAAGCATTCGGAAGATTGAGCAGATTTTCAACCAACCATGAAAGAAGGAAGTAAAGTAAAAATTTCCAAGTCCGGGTATACAACATGTGTGCAGTTTTCTCAATAACCACAAGAAAATGAGGAAATTGAAATTTTAGTGAATCACTATTCACTACGTCGAACTATGATAGCATTCAAAGTGTATTTCGTAAAGTCCATATTCCACTGAATAAATTGAAACAAGTGCTCTACCGGGTACGAATGCGTGAAATGTACGCATACGTTTTGTTTGTATACAGTCCCTCCTGGAGTAGAGGAGTTTACGCACTCTACAGACCAAACAGAATGAATCCTGGACGAGGAGCTCTTTGAAGTGCATGTTGGTCGACGGAAACATAAAAGATTCGATGCACGCTTTTCTTAACGGGATAGCGTTTAGTAGTAGCTCGTGTCGCAGAACATCCGGGTTCGGCGTCGGCGTCGGTGAGACCAAAAAGTCCCATAATGCAACGCGCGCAACAACGTGTGACGTCACGGGTCACATCACACGTGGCTGTAACGTCATGACCCTATCGACCTCCTAAATTGGGTAGAACAAATTTTCGCTAAACTTAGCGGGAAATTTTTCCTCCAGGTTGAGCAGAAACGATTCCCGCCACGTTTAGCTGATAATGTTCCCTCCAAATTTAAAGGATAAGTTTCCCGCCAAATTTAGCAGAAATGTTTTCGCCAATTTTAGCTAAATCTTTTCCCTCCAAATTGAGCGGAAAAATTTACCGCCAACTTCAACGGAAACTTCTACACTAAATTTAGAAGGTCGATAGGGTCGTGACGTCTCAGCCACATGTGTCGTGCGCGTCACGTTACGTTGTGTGACGTCACGTGACTCGTGACGCTATCAGCTAGACCATGCACACAAACTTGCACTGCTTGAGAGCGAGAGCGGGTTTATATGAGAAGGCTTTGCGAACGAGGCCGGATAACGCAATCGTGTTCCAGTCTTAAAGGAGAAGCTTCAGCGTCCCCTAAGTTTTTGTAGTGGTGTATTCTGGAAGCGCCTCGTTCCCTCGCTTGACCCTCTGTCATAGGACGAGCCCACCTCGCTTCCCTCTTCCTAGCGCAACGATGTTGTCTCTTTTCCGACGTCTCATTGGTTCTTCATAGATGAGAATAGCTGTCGCGAAGGTTACAAGATAACCAGCAAGATTGCAATCAACGAAGCTCGCCGAGAGATACCAGGCTTAGCGTGTGTATAGACCTTTTCAAAAATCGCCTTCTGCGCGCTGCTATCTTTGTTTGCTGGGCTGTGGAAGGCCTTCTGAGCATGCGCTGTTGCTCTGCTGTGCGGTATATCAGACGCTGCTCATGCGTTCACAGCTCAGTGACTCAGCAGTTTTCGCCCGGGTGATAAGCGATGCGAAAATCTATAGGAACGAGCTGAGATCCGGGCTATCGGTAACGATGCTGCGTTTATGTACAACGGCAGTGGTTGTACTTAAAATGTTATATATAGTCAAAGTATTGTTATACACACCTGCACTTTTGCTTTACCAAGTCTTAGAACACTGGGCGCACTTCTATCTCGGCACGAATCTGTTTGGGTCCGGAGGCACTTAGAAATCGGCGAAGTGACAATCGGCAACAAACAAGACCTTGCAAATATGTCTCTGTAACTTGTGAGTCTTTGGAAAAGTTCCACTTCTTAATGTTTGCATCGATGCGTGCGGGGCACGGAAAATGCCTCTTTTCTTGAGAAAATGTTGCACAACTAAAGATGCAGTCCGGATTATCAAGGCGATATGTTGCCGGCTCAAGTCGGGGTCCGTGTCTTCTCACCAACTGCTCTCGCGGCGCCTCTCTAAACGCTCATTCACACTGGAAGCGGATCCGCGTTCGCAAAGCGGTTTCGAACGCGGTTGCATAAAGACCCATTACAATTGCACGCGCACTCGATGACATCAAGTGCACGTGCAATTGCACTGGATCTTTATACAACCGCGTTCGCAACCGCTTTGCGAACGCGGATTCGCGTCCAGTGTGATTGAGCGGTAACGCGTGAAGACTCATTTGGATACGCGGAATGCTATGCGGAATGGAGCCTTATTTGCGGGCATCCACCTGTGCAGCGCAGCTCGCTAGGTGAGCTCCGAACTGCAGCGCGTCACATTCCGTTTTTTTTTAAACGCTGTGATTTAACTTCGATAAGTGAAAATGTGGAAATTAGTGAAAATTATTTTATTTTTGAGAGTTTGCGGGAGTTTGGTACTAGTATTTTAATTTAAAAAAAGAAAGCCGTTTACAACTCCCTGTAACGCCGAATTGGAGCGCAGCTCTTGAGGAGGAGGAGTGAAGGGTACTCAGGGGAGGGTATACCCCTCCTACTCCTTCTCCTCCCCTCATTCTTCAATGTCCTCGGGGGGGGGGGGGGGGGGGGGTCGCGCGGTGCATTATGGGACATTTCCCATAATGCACCGCGCGGTTACGCCGACGTCGACGCCGACGCCGACGCCGCTCAAGCCGGAAACGGGCGCCGAAGAGCTGCGCTCTAAAATCGCAGCGTATGTGGGTCGAAATGGTAGTACAATACGCTGCAAAATTAAGAGATGGAGCGAACTTGGGTGTACTCCGCGACCGAACTAGCTCATGTGAATTTACACTTTGTTAGCTGATGGATAAAAATAGAATGGCAAAATATTTAATATACGGTATGTGACTGTCGCGAGGTTCGTGATATTAGAAAGAAATGACAGAAGACACGAGGATGCGTTATGGGATAACTCACATTGCACTATAGAAATATGGAAAGAAAATATTTACAAAACTATTTACATCACTTCAACAAATAGAGTTACGTTCAAGTGTCCCCTAAAATGTCCCTCGCTCACGACTTTTCAGTCCTTGCGGCGTAGAACCCGTGGCAGCCGATGATCCGGGGTCTACCGACGTCAGGGCCGAGATGCTTAGTGACGAGGTAGTTGATCGACGGCTGAAGGCTTGAATCAGGCCCCGTACGTTGGGGGCAGCCTATGACCACGTAGAGACAAGGCGGTTGGGCGTTGGACGAAGGCTTGAATCAGGCCCAGTACGTCTGTGGCACGGGGCGGCAGCGGGTGTTCAACTGCGCCCCGCATGCAGTCTTGTCCACCTCCGGAAAGTTGGCGCCCGGACTGCGTGAGAAGCGGGTTGTGGGTCCAACCTCTTGACGTCTGGTCACGCCGACGGAGGTCCGGCCTGGTTGCGTCTACTCCGTCCTTTGTCAACCGCTCGAATGCTCTCACGCGCTCCTCGCATGCCCCACCCCGTCTTCTTCTTCCTCGTCCTCTTCGGCTTCCCGCGGGATCGCTCATCACAGTGACCAATAGACCCCTTCCGGAATTCAGTGCCATCTGGTGGCTCAAATGGCAGTTTATCTTTTACTATACTAATGGCGGCAATGAACCTGTGGTCTGCAGTATTTTATGAGGCACCGTCACTTTTAAAGGTCAACGGTAAACGAGAATGTGCACTTCACTAAATTATTTTTCAATCTCTTTTAGTGTCGATGGCGAAACAAATGCAGCCAGTCGGAACGAAGCGCCAACCCACATAGACGCCTTGATAGAGTTCTATACATCAAGGGGCTTTGAAGCCGAGTGAGTGCTACTAACAGATTGACTGGACCGAGTTAGAAATGAACGCTTACGCAGCTCTTGCGTCCAATTCCTGCTTCACGCCGCGCTAACATCTAGAATGTATAGGCCTCGAGTCATCTGCTTAGGAGCATCTTCAACCTCTTACTTCATCAGTAAACACAGTAAACAGAAGGCCACCATTAGTATAGCACATATGCCGTTCAGATGATGATGATAGTGATCAAAGTTGCCAGACTGAATTCCGGAAAGGGTCTATTGGTCGCAGCAGGTGGCTGGGCGCCAGACTTGTACGTAACGCGTTACAAGTAATTGATTGCTTGTAATCAATTACAGTTAAGTGTAACTTTGTAACGCTTCAATTACATTTGTCAAGCTGTAACGCTCGGAGTAATTCAATTACTTTTTTTCTGTAATCAATTACAAAATCAATTACACAATTACCAATTACATTTTTCATCCCACAATATTTTTTCTCACAAAAATCAGCATAGTCACTCAGCTATGTAGCAAAATGATTGACATTTTTTTTTAACATCTAAAAAAATAAAACTAGGATTAGTCGGCAACTCCTTTTTTCTTTTACGCCACGCTCTTTTACAAGCGCGCCACCAGCCTTGGCTGGGGAGTTCCGGATCTCGTTGCAGATTGCTGATAAAGTCGACGGGAACTCGCTATTGACGTTTTAGTGGGCATTGTTCCTTAGGTCGACGCGTCAGCCACACGACAAGGTCCGGGTCTAAGAATAAAATAATAATGAATAAAAAACAGACGGACAACAAAGAGAGAGAGAGAGAGAGAAGTGGGGAAATCCGTGCCACAAGCACGGACAAAGCAATTTTACAATAGAACTGTGAAGCAGTGACCTCCTTTATACAAACTAAATCTACGTTTGCGCCCTAATCTCTTGATTTCAAAGGCTTTTAGAAAGGTCCTCATACGGGAAACAAACTAGGGTACAATGTTGTGACATCAACGAGGTGGTCTCCTACCGCGACTATCAATGAAATGACTCATGAGACACGTTTCTCGCTTCTAAATCGCTTCAGCGAGTTGTAGCCTTGGCTGTACTGCACTGTTTTAGCAAGGCGGTGTTCTTTATAGCCATCCTTCTGGTATTATTCATTGTGTGATCCGGTCAACAAAGGCCAACAAGATCCCATTTTCGGTTTTCATCAAATCCACGACATCAACTCCAGGACGGGGATGATGCATGGTCTTCGCGGTGCTATAAAACGGGAGCGCTTCTCTTGATTTCGGCAGTTAGTTAATATTTTTGGAACTTATACCATTATGGAGGATCGAGGCATAGACTCCCCTTGGCCTCAGCTTGCCCCTATGTTTAAAGTTAAGGACTCTAAAGATAAAGTGAACGTGTGTTTCGAGTGTTTGCTCTGTCGACCACAGCAAAAGATGCTTTCCTGCTCAAGGGCCACCAACCTGCGGACGCACATCAAGGTAAGGTGCATTTTTGCGCTGATAACAATTTTGACGAATAATTTTCAATACGTTTAGCGTCATATTCTTTGCATGTCCTTACATATCTCCTAATTAAGGTATACAGGGCAGCTTTAGTAGATAACCCCAACTGAGCGCTGGCCACTGCATTTTGTAGGTGCTACATATTATTGGGGTAGGAGATGTCAACTCTTAGGTATCGCATCGTTTATCGTAATAATATTGCTGCTGGAGGGGGGGGGGCGGGGGGAGGGGGGGCTTTGGCATGTGTTATCTGCGATGATTTCATGTTATCAAAGGAAGGCATCAAATGCAAATGAAATAATGTTTATCATACTAAACCTTGCCATTATTCGGTATTATTTTCAGCGACAACACCCTGGCAGTTTGTCAGAGTTTGAGAGTCTGCTGCGGAAGCGGAAGACTTGTGAAGCCCCAACCCCTGAACGCAAACAACCGAAGATATCGTTTGCAAGCGAAACGACGTCCCAGGTCAAGCTCGACAGGCTCGTTCTCAACTTCGTTGTCGACTCTTTGCAGCCGTTTTCGGTTGTAGAGGCTGAAAGTTTTGTGAACCTGCTTCAATATGTGGCACCGAACTACACACCTATGACGAGGAGAATGCTGATGACAAGGCTGGATGCAAGCTACGTGGAAATGAAGCTCCGGCTAAAGGAATCCCTGGCAAGCGTTCCTTACGTGGTGGTCACGGCCGACTGCTGGACAACGTTTCGGCGGTAAGTTATTTTAACCGTTTGTAAGAATATGTACTAATATTGCGTTTTCCTACCGCAGAAGCTACATGGGAGCCACTGTGTCATGGCTCGAACCTACAGCGTTAACTCGGAAGTCCGCAGTGCTAATTTGCCGGCGCATGCCAGGTCGAATAACCTATGACAAGCTGGCCAGCACTCTGCTGGAGACATTCCAAGACTACGACTTGCAGGGAAAAGTAACCAAGGTCGTAGCGGACAATGGCTCGAACTTTGTCAAGGCATTCAGGTATGAATTGCTAATTACTCCATTTCTTTAACTGATGTTTAGTGAAAAGACATAAGTCCTGTCCTGTTGATTTTGTGCAGACTGTTTAGCGAACCACAAGACACAATAACCGATGTGGAAAATGACCTCTCAGAGGTCTTGGATGTGACAGCCCTCCTGAGCGACGTGGCTGATGGCGAAGCCCGGCTCCCCCCTCACCACCGGTGTTCTGCCCACACGTTGAACCTTGTGGCGACTGCTGACGCCTCTGAAGCGGAGAAATATGACCTTTTTGCGGGGCCCCTCAAGTCCGTCCTGCGGTCATCTCGAGCCCTATGGAGCAAGCAGGGCCAATCTTCCGTCGCTAACGAAACCATCTTGAGGTACTGTGGCCGGACACTGTTAAGACCGGTCTCCACTCGTTGGAACTCCTTCTTCGACGCTTTCGAATGCATCCTGGCCATTGACTCTGCGGGTAAAGACTTAGACGGTCTTTGTAGGGCTCTACAAACACCTCCTTTCCAGCGTCCACAGGACCTCCAGTTCATCAAAGAGTACTGTGAGGTAAGACCAAATGTCGTCTTTAATATGAATAATCCGGCCGACTAACCTCGGTATATATTTGTTAGTTCCATGTCTTTTGTATCTTTATATATTAACTGCAGTTGAAGCTAGAGCTTTAACGACGATGCCTTTTTTTACATTACTTGCACAGGTCATGAAGCCCCTGGCGTGTGCTATCGACATCGTCCAAAAAGACGAAAATATGTACATCGGTTATCTGCTTCCCACCATCAGCGTGCTTCAGCGCCGCCTGGAACACCTGCAAATGTCGGGACTGGCATTCTGTACACCCCTCGTCAATGCGCTTTTGACCGGAATCCACAAGAGGTAAGAGGTTCCGCAGTTTTTGTCAAGGTTCGCGCAGCCTATCACTTTTTCTTTGTTTGCTATCATACTTACAAACGTTCAATATCTATATCAATCTAAAATCTGACTCGTATCCGCTTAGTAGTATACTTTTTTGCCACGTTTTGTTTAATTTCATGTATGATTAAGGTGCACTTTTGTTTTTAATTATGCCACAGGTTCGACCACCTTTTCGAGGACCGCGAGCTTTTGATTGCATCCGTCACGATTCCTCGATTCAAGACGATGTGGGTGTCAAGCGAAGGTCGGCGTCAGGAGCTTCAAACACTTCTGCAGAACGAGCTGAACCGACAGTGCTACGGTAGCACTGTGACCGCCGTTTCCTTGAGTGCTCCCAAAAAATCTCCCACGGACGATATTTTAGTTTTGCGCTGGCTTCACCCGGAGTACCTTCTCCTAACGTAAATTGCATCGAAGCAGACCGCTTTATGGCAGACTCGGAGACGGGCATCGAGTCCCTGCATAAGCATGAACTGGTTCGCAAGGTGTTCGTGCGCTATAACAACGCGCTTCCGTCAAGTGCGTCCGTCGAGAGGGTTTTCAGCGTCGCGGCGGACGTCTTCACAAGAAAAAGCGGAAAGATGACGGACGAAAACTTTGAGAGGCAGCTCCTGCTAAAACTTAATAAGTTCTGAAAACAAAAAGGGAACAATAAACAAACAAAATTGTGTACGCAAGATTTTACTGTGTATTTGTGTATTTCTGTCATCGCAATAAAAAGTAACCTGAAAGTAACGTGAAAAGTAATCAATTACATTGCAGTAATTGTTCAATTACTTCTGGGAGGCAGTAATCAGTAACGGTAATAGGTTACTTTTTTGACTGTTGTAATTGTAATTGTAATCGGTTACTTTTTTTCAGTCACGTGTACAAGTCCTGGGCCACAGGCAGCAAGGTGAGTTCGGTCAGTATTGGTTTGATGGAACGAGCCCTTGCTTATTTTGTTAAGATAACATTTTTTGCTTAAGGTGGTCCAGTGAGTTGCATGATGTCATATAAATTTGAATAATGTTATGTGTAGAATGTTAGTTGATTAGGGGTTTTATGTAGCCCTGAAAAACTTTTACTTGTTCTGCGCATAATTACGCGTGCACCTCTTAAGCCCAGAAACTTATCTGTGTTATTTCCGAGTTCTACACATTGAAGAAAAATGTATAACAAACTTTAGTTGTGTACGTTTAACGGAAAAAGTTACGTCTAAAGATAGAAATCGTATCAAGCGTTCTGCAGAACGTATCTTATGCATAGATATTGTGTAATTTCTATACTTTATCTCTGGAGTTATGTGCAGCAAAGGCAAAGGCATAGGCGTGGCACCTGAATATCAGGTTTGCCGTCCTTTCTCGAGTGCTCGAGAAATAAATGAAATCTGAAAGTCACGCGCTCGCGACTGTGCTGTTGCCTCTGCTGCTCAGCGCTCATGAGGTATATATTTCACGTTTCTCTCATTATTTATGTCAACTCGAGTAAATTGAAACGGTAAACGCCCTGCTTGCGTTTTGTCTTCGCATTATTAATAATAATTTTATTTTTGTAGCTATATTAATTGATATTAAAATGTTGCAACGATAATGCTGGGTGATACAAGCGAGTTATCTATCAGCTATAGCTCAGTAAAGCGAGTGCAAACAAACATTCATTAATGTGCGACCTCATGAAAGAAGCAGGATTAAAAACAACAAAAACAACGCCAATAACTTGGCGTCTGCATGCAAATTACTGGTGAAAGTGGTATACGAGTACGCTGTTTATCAGCATGGTGGAACCCGGCCCATCAGAAGTGAAAAGTCGTTTCTTGGAACCACCCTATAGCACAACAGTCACTTTATACATACATTGTTCGTACGGATCTGTTAACAGACGCAGGAAGACCTACCTTAAGGGACAGTTCGATGCCCTGTAGCGAAAACATTTATGGGTGAAGAAAAAAAAATCTACTGCGCCGGAATTAATTCACAAGTCGTGGAACTTCTGAACGACTGCACAAAACCCAAAGCTGCTGACAGTGTATTATATGAAAAAAAAAAAAACATTAACTACCCTTCTACCTATATAACGAGGGGTAGTTTTTTGTTTTGTTTTGCTTCCCAAAACACGGACCAGAGTTTGAGAGATACTTCCAGACGGCTCGATTTTCCGCTCTCCTTGAAGTGTGAAAAACGTTTATGTAGTAGTATTCCCACGCAGATTCGTTAAAATGTGCTGTTTTTCCAATTTCCCCGAATCGTTAGACCCACGGCGTTATATGCGTGTGCTTTTTTTTAACCACGGTGGGTGGGGTGGTATCAGGAACTTGTCTCTAATGTTGTTTTACTGCATGCAAAATGCTTGCATGGTGTAAATAAATTCATGTACAGTGCGTGTGATCTTGGTTGGATCTCAATTTTCTTACAATACTTATGTCACCGCATACACTCTAACAGAAGGGTGTAAAAGAGTGTATTGCTACACCCTTTGTCCCATAAAATACACCCGAACACTTCAATTCGACGTACAGCGCCCTGTAGTCGAACAGACGGCCCCAAATTTAACGAAGGGCTTGATAGCCGTCTGGTACAACTTATTAAAATAGCTAATGCACGTGTTACTGACTACAAAAAATATAATCGGGGTTTCCTAGAGCCTACGGCAAAAACTCAGTGTTTTCTTTATGTGGTCTTTGATACGTACTTTAGCTATTTAAAAAAAATGAAAGCCGTTTACAACTCCCTGTAACGCCGAATTGGAGCGCAGCTCTTGAGGAGGAGGAGGGAAGGGTACTCAGGGGAGGGTGTACCCCTCCTCCTCCTCCTCCCCTCATTCTTCAATGTCCTCCGGGGGGGGGGGGTCACGTGACCCGGGAAGGGGGGGGGGGGTCACGCGGTGCATTATGGATATGTCCCATAATGCACCGCGCGAGCCCCCCACCCCCCTGGGGTCACGGACCCCCCCCCCCCTCCGAGGTCACGTGACCCCCGGGGGGGGGGGGGGGGCTCGCGCGGTGCATTATGCGACATTTCCCATAATGCACCGCGCGGTTACGCTGACGCCGACGCCGACGGCGACGCCGCTCAAGCCGGAAACGGGCGCCTAAGAGCTGCGCTCTAAAAGTTATATCGCACTGTTATCGAGCCCCTCGTAACATTTGGGGCCGTCTGTTCGACTATAGGGCGCTGTACGTCGAAAAGAAAATTTGGGGTGTATTATACGGGTCAAAAAGGTGTAAGGTGATACCGTTTTTTTAGGGTGTATATCTTGAGCGGGGGATCGGTGCCCGTGTGCGTTAAATAACCCATCGCAGCTCGGAGCACATGAAGAGAAAGCTCGCGCTTCAGAACCCAGGGTGCCTACCAGTGTTGTGCCCGTTACCGAAAAAAAGTAACGAAATAGCGTTACTCGTTAGTTTGGTAAAAAATAACGCGTTATTGAGCTACGTTACTCCTTTATAAACGTAACGAGATACCGTTACCGTTACTTTTCAAAAATAACGAACGTTGCTTTTACGTTACTTTTACGTTAATTTTGTATTCGAGTACATATGTTTGGCAGAGATGTGTTCGCTTACAAACATGCCTTCGGTCTCGTGAAAGAGAAAACTATTCAATATTAGCCCACCTGCTTAATATATTAGATTATGACCATGGTCGACATGTTTCCGGAATGCGTTAATGAACCTATTAAGAAGTTCTGGGAGCGCTAGCACTGGCATAAAGCAACGAGGTCAGTGAAACATCAGCAAGTTCTAAAAAAATACCCGTTATCTGTGAACATTGTGAAAAGCGGGCTGAAGAGAAATTATAATCGAGAAACGTACTCACATTGATGTGCTCTTTTAAGTTATAACTAGACGTCTTTGATGCGCGAAGCAGCTGAATTTTCGGCATACAGAGTGTGATGATCATCAATCCGTCTTGCACACTGCCGGTGTCAAGCCGCAAGGACGATGAAGAAGAAGCCTGGTTTAGAACGGGGCCAGTGTATGACGCTGGGGGTCATCTGTCATGCGAGTGTAAATATAACTAATTTACTGTGAGTCCGAGTGAAGTCATTACATTGGCGACGAAGGAACGAACCAATGGCTTTCGGCGCAAAAATCGTTGAATTCGATCTTGGCAGGGTTCTTCATGGGAAGAATATGTGGAACGAGTCGAGTTATGCTGCGCCGCGAACAAGCTGGTTACCGACATCGACAGAAGCACTGCTCAGCTGTTGTGGCCAGGACACCTACTCGCTGATATCGACTCTCGTCAGGCCCCTTCGACCACCGAGTGTGGAATACAGGACCATCGTCGACGCCGTCAAGAACCACGTCAACCCCAGGCCATCAGAACTCTACGCAAGGTACGTTTTTTCGAAGCGGGACCAAAACGACGGCGAATCGGTTGCCAGCTACGTTACGGAACTACGTAAATTGGCTGAAAACTGCGGTTTTAGTGACGCTCAGTTGCCACTAAGCATCATGCTCCGTGACAGACTGGTTTTCGGAGTTGCTGACGCGGTAGTTCAGCAACGACTACTCGCGGAAAAAAGTTTGACGTTCGAGGCTGCGTATGACTTAGCTATCACGGCAGAGGTCACAACTAAGCAGCAAAAAGACATCGGTAGCAAGCGGAGTCAGGCGAATGCAGCTCCCGGAGTTCCTGTGTTGGCCAAAGTGCGGCGCCACTACGTAGGCTTCTCTGTTGTACGTCCATCCATACAAAAGAACTACTGTTCTCTCTCTATTCAACAGGCCCCAGACTTCTATGCGGGTATTTGCCGCTACATTTTCGAGCGCTGGAGTTGGATGTGTGCTATTGGTTACCATACTAGTAGTGACCTATCCTTTGTGCACCCTCGTACCTAGCCACGCTGTCCCCATATCCGGTGTGTGGGCCAATAAAGAGCAAGAGATTACAACGTATAACACGTAAAAAATATAGAGGCAAAAAAAGGAATTATGATTAATATGTAAACACGTTCCACCGGCGTGGCGAGAGCAAAGCGACATTTCCACGCGTACCGGAAGTTCCGCATTTCAAGATGGCGACGCCCTCACGAAAAACCGCGCATGAAAAAAAACACGTGAAAAGTGTTCGGCCATTCACGATTGTTACTTTTTTTCTGTAGCTTTTTCAACGATCGCGGGGCTCGCTCGCGCGGTGCGCGCGGCGCGTTTCGCTCGGTAAAATTTTGAGCGCGTATTAGCGGAAAAGTTTGTTTTTCTTTTGAACACCGAGTTTGTCGCTATGGCAGTGCCTCACTCTTACGGAAGGTACTGCTCTGCGAGATGGTGCAATAATTCAACGGAGAACTCGGACTACAGACAGTTCCGGATTCCGACAGACGACAGGTAAGCCTCTAAGGTTTTGAAATTTTGGAGTCGGAAATGGAAGCATAAAAATATATACTTTGCAATCTTCCCGACAGAGCAGTCAAATGGATCACGTACGCGAACCGGCCAGAGTTCAAAGCTTTGCCCATGAGCAAGCTGCACGAGCGCCGGCTGTGCAGTGCGCAGCATTTGCGAGCCACAGGAGGATACGTTTACGGCCGAATGCATGTCCTTTAGTTCAAGTAACCGACCCAAGACTGCAAGAGCTTGTTCCTCCAGGTGAACTTGTCTCAGTACAGTATTCAGTTAGTTTCATATTTGGTTTGGAGAAGCTGATCTGTTATGGTTATATTACTCAGAATTCTTCATAGGGAGCTGCGACTCACCTGCCAGCCCCAGTTTTGGTAATTAATATTACATATTAGTTTCTGCACTATAATTACCAAGCTAGGAACGGCCTTCTTTTTATACTAATATGCTCAAATCTATTGGCATCAATTTAGTATAAATTCATTGACTTTTTTCAGCTCTCCCGTCCTCACCATCGCCAACTGCCGCCTCTTTGCAGGACGAGGCGCAGGTGGAGCCCCACCTTGGTGAGGAACTGAGCTTGTACGTGATGCTTTTTTCTAGACATGAAAGCAATATGGAACGCGCAGCGTCCGTTTACTGGCTCTATTAGCCAACTCTTGAAATTGGTGGTACCATGTTCACCTTCAGTTGAAGCTTAAAGTGAATTCGATTTCTGAGTAATTTCCTCTCTCGAACAGATATCACTCTAGAGACACCAATGGGAGCTGCAGCCTCATCGAAGTCCACGGCTGGCACGATGGCGACCCCAAAGAGACAAGGCGGCAGGCCGAGGAAAGAGTACTCACCCTGCACGAAACGTACATTAGATAACCTAAAAAGATCCAAAAACCGATTGCGCAAGAACCTCTTGAAGGCATCACAAAAGCCTGATTTTTCAAATCTGACACGACCTCAAGTCATCCAGGGCGCATCAAAATTTTTATCCAAAAGGGCACTGGACCTTTTGAAGGTGCAGCTGTACTTGCAGCCAATTAACAAGTTCGGACCAAGATGGCCTGACGGATTTAAACCATTTGCCCTTAACCTTTACTTTCAGAGCCCCAGGGCTTAAAAGTACCTCGCCAAGTACCTGAGCTTGCCATCGGTTTGATCTCTCAAGAGCTGGCTGTCCCAGATTGCCATACACCCTGGGGTTGCACCCAACCTCATCAAGACTGTTGTTGACAAAATTCACGATTGGCCTCTTAAAGATCGCGCATGCATTCTGATGTTCGACGAACTCGTTCTAAAAGAAAATCTCTTCTATGGCACTAAGTCGGGTATGGTGCATGGCTTTGCAGACAGCGTTAAGGAAACAACCCGTGATGTGGCAAATTCAGGCTTGGTTATGATGCTGGCGGGTATTTCTATGCCTTCGGTGCAACCATTGGCTTTCACTCTTTCAAAATCAAAAGCATCCCCAGAATGTCTCCAGGATCTGTTGACAGTCGTTATTCAAAATCTGAGTTCCGGCGGGATCTTTGTGAATGCTGTAGTGTGCGACCAAGGGGCCAGCAACTGCACTCTTGCACGCCGGCTGGGTGTCACACCAGATCATCCCTTCTTCAGTGGCGGTGACACCCAGGTCTACTTTTTCTTTGACATCCCTCATAGGCTCAAGTGTACACGTAACAACCTGCGCAAGCATGACCTCCAGATTGTCAGCAAATTGATCAGATGGAAACACATTGTGGACTTTTACAAAAACAAGCACCCTCTTCGATTACAATTGACAAGAACACTTACCGACAAGCACATTTATCAGACTCCGAACGGAATTATGAAAGTACAATTTGCTGCGCAAGTTTTTAGTGACACGCTTTCTGTTTCCTTTGCAACCCTCCTTTCTCTGAATGAGCTGCCCCTGAGGCTCAGGCCACATGTGATTTCCTTGAGTACATGAACCAATTTTTTATTCACTGAATAGCTCACCTCTGAAATGCGGTGAACGAAAAATGAGATTCGCTCCAAGCTCTTCATCGGCAGATATTAATTTCCTAAGGGAGAAAAGCTCATGGATTCCGAAGTGGCAGTTCCTGTCACCACGACGGCCCCACAGAGTAAGGGGATGGCAAATTACCATCAATGCCGTCCTTTTACTGTGGGAACACCTCAGCGGGAACTTTGACTTTGATCACTTACTAACAAGACGGCTCAACCAGGACCCGCTGGAAAACTTGTTCGGGATGGTGCGACAGCAGCACAGGTGTAACGAGACGCCCAATTCCTACCAGTTTGTGGCAGGCCTGAAACACATTTTCTTGGAAAGATGTTTCAGCTTTCCAGTAGACGAAACTGTGAGGCAGGCGCTGCCACATTGCTGGTGGAATTGAGGCACCTTCCACTGTCGACTGCAGCCAGCCACCATGCCCGAACCTCTGCCAGCAATTAATACCGATGAGTGATATGACGACCTCATCCAAGAATATGTTGAATACCACTTCGCTAAATTCCTGGTAAAATCGTTTCATAAAAAAAAAAAAAAAAAAAAAATTGTGCCATCTTTGCCCGGACTTGTTGAGTGATACACGTGGGGTGCTCACCTCTGAGGTGCAGTTTCATGCTCTCCTCCAAGTTAGCGCTCCTGGGTCGATTTTCGGCTCTTTTTGTCCCCCATAAGATGCCTTTCAGTGTTTCAAAATTCTCGAACAAACCTTTCTTCAGAAGATCAATGAGCGCATTCACTTGCCGAAGGTTGCTGAACGCATGGTACATTCCCTGGTTCCTCATTCCGAAGAACAATTTTGTACCAAGGAATGCGCGAAGCAGTTCCTCAATCCTTACGTTAATGTGCGCCTACGTTGGCATATTCGCCTGTTGTACAGGAAACTCCTCACAAAGCGTGCTCTTAAAACACCAGCGCAAATGGAGGAAACAATTTGCACCTTAACCGCATCAATAATACAGTTCATTATGGTTTCTTCACAATGTACTCTAGGTATGGAATGTGTTTGCGTGAGATACATGTTAAAGACCGGAGGTTCTCAGTCGTAATGTGTTGACAAACTTCCTTTCTAGATCAAAAACACATCCTATTTCACGGCAGATTGACATAACGCTTTCTAAACATTTATATGAACAATTCAGCTTTGCTTTGCGATAGAACCTAAGAAACTTTTGTCAGCGCTGGCTTGATCAAGCCGTAGTAGCCCTCGTCAGATTTTATTGTTTAGGCCGAGCTAACTGACAGGCATTAGTATCTAAATGTTAGGGACACCCTATTTGAGAGGTTCAATATCCAGGAGGTCTGCACAAGCCATATAAAGTCCATGCACTTCATAATCAGACATGCGGTCTGGAGACTCGACGTCGTGTTTTAATTCGTGAAATCATTGTAAATAGCTTGTAAACCCTTGTGAATACATTACTTACGCGCAGAGTCTTAATGCGTGTACGTTCTTAGAATAGTGATCATATAGACTTTTGAATAACTCTCTAGGTACGAGCTGTTTTCATAAACTTCGCTAAATGCGCAGTCAGTATTTTGAATTGTTCCCGCATTTCTGCTATTCAGAACACCGAGTAGAGATAATGCGCGTTGCGACTTCCATTTATTGAATTACGCTGTTGTTCATAGCGCGGGCGCATGTTCGTATAGTTACCAGAAGTTTGCACATAGTGATATGTATATACGCATATTATGTCCTTTTAGAACACTTTTTTTGCGTGTTCATCACTTTTGTTCTTCTATTGTGGAACGTTTCTAATAATTAAAGAAATGAGCAGATATGAGTAGAAAACTTGTGGAATAATAGTTCTACATTCTGTGTTACTTACAGTTCCCATATGTGTACGTCTTTCCGTTTTTACCACTTCCTTCGTTTAATGCTCGCTCAGATAGGGGTGTTGCATACATTTTTGTAGATAACATCCTGTAAAGAGTTTATTTTGAGAGTGTGGCCTAACCCAGGAGTATCAAATAAAAATGCATTGAAGTCCATCACCTGTATTTCTTTCTTTGCCTCGGTGAGATCGTTCTTAATGTCCATGTGTTCAAAGATTGAGTGTGCAGACTACACTCGATCGCCCCGGCGCAGCGTAGTCTGCGCCGACGCGTTTTCGGTTTTCGGTGCCGCCGCGCTGTTGCGCGCAGTGCCGAAAACCAAAAGTGTCAAACGTCGGCCGCGCGTGCAAAAAAAAAAAAAAAAAGGAATCGAAGAGAAGATAGCGAAAGAGAGGGGGAGGAGGGTACGCGAGGGTGTTGACTAAGGTGGCGCCATCTCATGAGAGTGTTGTGCGAATCTGTCTAGCCCCAGACCTTCTTTCGCCATTTTGCCGCAAAGCGCAGTGTCGCTAGTTTCGCTTTACCACGGTGGAAGGTACAGCTGCACTCCCCTGGCGGAGTGATAAAGAAAGCAAAGAAGACGTAACCGCGCGAGTCAGCACACCAAGCAAGGAGAGAGGCATGCAACTAAAAGCGGATGCTTGATCGCGCTGTCATCGGTGCATGGGCTATCACGATCCAGGTCGGTGCAAGTTCAAGAACGCTATTTGTTTCGCCTGCTCGGGAAAAGGACACATATCTCGAGTTTGCAAGGCTAAGGGGAACAGACAATCCAGTCACCATGTGGAAGATTGTTCAAACGTGACAATGTGTCCAAAACATGAGTACGACGAGCTTTTAAACATAAAGCAGATTAAAAGCTCACCAGAACGAATCTTGGTGACTGTGCAAATACTTGGTGAAAACGTCACAATGGAAGTCGACTCGGGGGCTGCGCGTTCTATCATTTCCGTGCAAGAGTTCTACAAGTTGAAAGCTCATCAAAGTGTCCATCTCGAAGATTCCGAAACAAAGCTAGTCACGTGGATAAGAGAGGGACTTGATGTGCTGGGAAGAGCCATGGTGCCCGTGAACTTCAAGAAGAAGAGTCTAGTGCTTCCGTTGCTGGTCGTTGCGAATAAGGGAAGCACGTTACTGGGCCGAGATTGGTTTTCGTCTCTGGGGATCCAAGTGGTGGGTCTGCACATAGTGACCAACGCCCACGAGAGCGTCGTGTCAAAATTTCCAGACGTGTTTGGAGAGTCCTTTCCAGGAGCTGCCCTACCGCCAATGAGCATCGAGCTGAAAGAAGGTGCACAGCCAAGATTCTTGAAATGCCGGAGTGTACCCTTTGCAATTAAGGATGACGTGTGCGCAGAACTGGACAAGCTGCAGGAACAAGGCATCCTGGAACCTACGCAGTATGCTGAGTGGGCCACGCCTATAGTAGTGGTGCGAAAGAAGAACGGATCCTTGCGGATCTGTGGGGATTATCGGAGCACAGTCAACCATGCGGTGAGAAACAATGTTTATCCTTTGCCAACCAGCACAGAACTTTTTGCAAGACTGGGAAATGGCCGAGTGTTCACCAAACTGGATTTAACTCAAGCCTACCAACAGCTAGTGCTCGACGATGCGGCAGCAGGGCTTGCAACGATCAACACAGTAAAGGGACTGTACAAGGTTAGGCGGCTGCCCTATGGAATCTCTGTCGCGCCAGGTCTGTTCCAAAGAACCATGGACACTGTGCTAGCAGGTGTCCCGCAGGTGGTGGCGTATCTAGATGACATCTTGATCGCCAGCGAAACAACGGAAGAACACGACCAGGTGCTCATCGAGGTGCTGACGCGACTGTCAAAAGCCGGACTACGCGCGAACACCTCCAAGTGCGAGTTCTAAGTCGAGAGTCTGGAATTCCTAGGACACATGATTGACAGCTACGGAATCTACCCAAGCCAGGCCAAGGTGGAAGCCATCCACCAAGCGCCTGCACCTACCAACAAGAAGGAGCTCCAAGCGTTTCTTGGTATGGTAAATTTTTATAACCGGTTTCTGAAGGGACGCTCTGAGGTAGCAGAAGTGTTACACAGACTTCTAGACAATGGATCAGCATGGGAATGGAATGCAAAACACCAAAAAGCGTTTGATGGCCTTAAGGACTTGCTAACCTCAAATTCTCTGCTGACTCATTTTAAGAAAGAGGTCCCACTGGTGTTGTCATGCGACGCGTCGCCAGTCGGGGTAGGGGCAGTGTTATCACATTGCGATAAAGAGGGTCGCGAGTTGCCCATCGCTTACGCGTCAAGGACGCTAAACAAAACCGAAAGGAACTATGCTCAAATCGACCGTGAAGCGTTGTCCATTGTGTTTGGCGTCCGCCATTTTCATCAGTATCTCTGTGGAAGAAGGTTTGTCATAATAACGGATCACAAACCACTCCTCGGTATTTTTCAACACCAGAAGCAGATTCCTTTCGTGCTTTCCCCGCGAATGCTACGGTGGACGCTCATGCTGTCGACTTACACGTACACCCTGGAATACCGACGAACCCAGGACCATGGAAATGCAGACGGCCTCAGCAGGCTGCCGATGCCGGTCACCCGGAAAGAAGTAGAAGTTCCAGGAGATGTTCTACTCCTCGAAGCTGTCCAGTTCCCGCCGGTCAATGCAGTGGACGTGGCCAGAGAGACTCGGAAAGACCCTCACCTGTCCAGTGTCATGCAGTGGATTTGCCATGGCTGGCCGCAAGAATACCTATCTGAGGAGTACCACGTGTACAATGTGAGGAGCCAGGAACTTTCGATACAGCAAGATTGCATAATATGGGGGAACAGAGTGATTCTGCCCAAGTCGTTGAGAATGGAGGTGTTGCTGCTGTTGCATGGGAACCATCCTGGAATAACGGCCATGAAGGCAATTGCTCGATCCTACGTTTGGTGGCCAAAAATCGATGAGGACATCGATTGCTTTGTGGAACACTGCAGAAAATGTCAACATAACCGACAGAGTGAGCCGCAGGTGCCCACCCATTTCTGGATCAAGCCTGATAGGCCGTGGAGCAGAATCCATATCGACTTCACTGGCCCAGTAAAAGGAGTGTGTTTTCTTGTGGTCGTGGACGCATATTCCAACTGGGCAGAGGTTATCGAAAAGCTGCGCAAATTATTCGCGTCATATGGACCACCTGACCTAGTCGTGTCGGATAATGGAACAGCCTTTGTGAGTCAAGAAATGCAAGAATTCTTGAAGATAAATGGAATCAAAAGTATGCAGACTGCTCCTTATCATCCGGCTAGCAATGGTAGGGCTGAGCGAATGGTTCAGGAACTAAAGATGGCCATCAAGAAGCAAGAGGAAGGAACAGTGGCATGCAAGGTGTCAAGATTTTTGTTTAAACAATACTCAACGCCTCACGCTGGTACCGGGAAGACTCCGGCGGAGCTAATGTTAGGACAGAAATTACAGTCTCCACTGGACAAGCTTCACCCAGACAGCCACGCGGATGGCTACTGCGCGTTCGGTGAACCAAAGAGAGTGTTTAGTCGTGGGGATTTTGTGTATGTGCGGAACTTCGGGGTGGGTGCTAAGTGGTTAGGAGCCCGAGTCTTGCAACGTCTGGGACATGTGATGTACAAGGTGCAGACATCTGATGGCGTGACACATCGGCGTCATGCAGATCACGTAAGGAAGGCGTGGGCGAGTACACCTCCGTCCACAAGGCCTGGAATAAACGAGTCCTTCAAGCTACCGTCTAAAACTCAGCCAAGTCATAGTGAGCAGCATTCAACACCGCCGCACCGACCAATGCAGCCACCGCCGGTTGCAACATCGTCGGAACAGCAAAGTTCGCCACAGCCGCGTCACTCTTTCCGAGAACGACGACCTGTGTGTCGATACAGCTTCGACAGCGACTAAGGGCGAAGAGATGTGATGATCATCAATCCGTCTTGCACCCTGCCGGTGTCAAGCCGCAAGGACGATGAAGAAGAAGCCTGGTTTAGAACGGGGTCAGTGTATGACGCTGGGGGTCATCTGTCATGCGAGTGTAAATATAACTAATTTACTGTGAGTCCGAGTGAAGTCATTACACAGAGTAGGCGTTGAAACTGTAAATTATCTGATTCCGTCTCCTTTAGTTGATATATTTCCTTCAATCCTGGCCATAGCGACGGATTTTCGTTATTCATGTTCATCTCACACGTAGAATGAGTCGCAGATGGTAGTCAATTGGCTTTTATAAACTACGGCATGCGAACGGGGACTGCTGGAACACAACCAGCCAACCAACACCCCTCATCTTTACGCCGGTATTAGTAACAGTCCGGTTCATACTATTACCAGAGACTGATTTACTTCACTATGTGGAACAGGACACCGGTTACCAGCACACTGGTTATAATCACTTGCTGCCTCTTACCAGCAGTAGCTTAGTTTTTCTGTGAAAACAAAAAGGTTTCGTGTTTCTAAGTTTTCTTTCCAGGCTTAAAACTTTTTTTAATCTTTTTATTATGACCTTAGTGAAGTAAAGACTAATGAAGCGAAAGATTCTTCTGTGTACAAAGGTGGGTCAGGAACTTTCAGGCAGCGAGGGGGAGAGCGAGGGTAAAATATTCCACAAAGGGTGTTTTTTTTTTTTTGTAACTAGAGGAACGAGCAAATCGCTTCGCCACTAGTTGTCCACTGTTTTAAACGGATGTCTCACTCTTCCCCCCCCCCCCCCCCCCCCGCTGTCCACCTCTGCTGCACAAAGCAGAGGGGGAAGAGGAGGGAGGGGAGTGGCTTGTAACGCAGTCGTTCGTTCAAGCCTTGCGAGTGGTGACTCTATAAAAAAAAAAAAAAAAGTTGGACGAACGGAGTTAGCTGGTAGCAGAAGGCTTGTTTCGCCTTCGAGAAGCGAGATAATGTCGCCTTTAACGGATGTCTCTTTTGGTGAGAAAGGTTTTTTTTAAAGTTTATTGTGACGGATGCTGGTTCCGTGCAGCGATAAGCTTGTGCAGGCTTTTGAGATGGGTGGGTGAATAGATGGACTGATAAGCAGAGCAGAGAAGCTAGATCCTCCATTGAGCTTAGTGACCTAAATTTAGTTCCCCTAACGTCTCCAGCTTTATGCACAAGATTGCTATTCTAAACGTTAGATCAGGCGTCGTGACTTTTTCCCAAATACCTAATGTATTTCACCAGTTTTGGTTAAAAGTAACGAGTAACGAGTAACGTAATTCGATAGCCGATACCGTAAAAAAGTAACGAAAATACTTTACTCGTTAGTCATTCAGAATACTAACGAGTACGTTACTGCGTTAGCGAAAAATGTAACGCGTTACCAGTAACGTCGTTACTAGTAACGCGTTACCTCCAACATTGGCTGACTGCCCCTACCCGTTTCGATCTGAACGAGCATTGTACCAGCGTGCGGTCGTGTTTCAATATATTGCGTGCTGTGCTTTTCACGACCCCACGCTGTTCTTTGCTTGAGCTTTAGTCTAGACGCAGCCGACGCTAAAAGGTAATGGGACCACTCAAGCATTATCAAAAGCGCAAGTCACTAGGCCTTTTCTGTCTATGATTGGTTCGTCGAAGATAGAACACGTAAAGAAATATAACGAACGCCATGATGCAGCGCTTTTGAAGCTGTCTGATTGGTGATATCAGATCGCAGTCTCGGCTGCGTCTGGTCTTGATGTGAAAGGAAGTGTAACTGTTGTACTGCACCAGTTAAATTTCTCATCTACAGTTGGGACACAAGACGCCCGCAGTGGCTGACTAACTTCCGGTTCTCCTAACATACGGTAATGATTAATAATTATATATTAACCGGTAAAAGAGGATATTGGTATCCAAAAAATAAGAAAACACAAACTTGGGAAGACTTTGTTTTATACTATACAACTATTGGGAAATCGGGCAAAATTTATACTTTAGACGGTAGCAGGTTACGAGTAACTAGGGAGCTCCACTCCCCTTTTTCCACTTTACTTTTAACCTGTCACAAACAATAGCTACCAATTTGTGAGGAGTCTGAAGAAAGTGCGCTTTTTTAATCGCTATTTTAACATTATTTACTATTTAGGTAAATTACGAAAGTGCAAATATAAATTTAAAAAAAAACATAGCCGCATTTAAGCTTTCTCACAGGGCAAAGTAACTCGGATGTTTTCAGACATTTGCTATGGTTATACAAAAATGCTCACCTCTGCCAACAAGCTGTGGTGTTCGGCTGTTTGGTGATGAATGAGTTTGGTGTGTTTACTTAAGTTATTCACCTCTACCATTTTGTTTGTATATTACATTAATATAACACTACTGAAAATAATTCTAAAGGGCCCATCAGCCTAGAAGGATTATGGGACCTCACAGACCTTCAAAACCCTTCAAATATACCCTACAGGAAAACCCTTCAGGTACACCCCACAGAAAAAACCCTCCAGCCACACAGCCCTTCAACCCGTCAGCCCAAACCCCTTAGCCCATCAACCCTTTAGACGCCCAAAGGACTGTGAACCATAGACAAAAATGCAGTTCAAAATGTTATTGGAAATTTATTGCGGACATTGAGTTTTATATACATATTAAAACTCAAAAAGACGGTAAAAACCAACGCTTCTTCAAACCCGGGCGCAAGCAGCTGTAGACGAAAGCGTTCATATGAAATAGGAACAAGCTGTCTTCTTTATCACAACGAAAAATATCTTTCAAAGTACTCACAATGGCGCTGGGTAAATTTCTGATGTACGGTAGTTCAGCTAATAAAACCGAGCAGGCTGCACCTCACGGACACATACACAGTCTCAGTAAGCACGTGTAGCCAAAACCACGAACTCGCAAGCAGCACCCGCCACCGCTGAGAAATCCTGAGCACAGTCATGGTTTCGTCCATGATGCCGTCGGGGCGGCGTCTTCGGGGTATTTTTCGCTTGCTGGATGCTTCTGAAGCCGGACGGACGAAGAGGGGCAAGGAACAAGGCGGGACAGCGGCCGTCATCCACCGTCTCAGGACCCACAGTGTCATGATCCCGGTGCGCAGGCACTACATGGGGCGAAACGCTGATCCCGCCTGCCAGGCTTGCGGCGAGTAGGCCGGCACCGGCCACCATATCGTTGAATGCGCTGAACACGATGGCGCTCGAGCGGTGCTGAAGGCGGCCAACGCCGAACTGGGGTTCACCTGCGGAACCAAGGAAGACACTGCACGGGTTAAAACAGAAAAAGGGGCGAACCCTCAAAGCCATGCTCACCTTTTTGGAGGAAACCGGTTCGTTCCAGATGTCCACGGCGGTAAGAAGCAAACCGTCCACGAGTGGAAAGAAAATGGCTATAGCGCCCTCCTGGCCTCCTCGGCTTCCTCAAACCACTCGCTCCCGCCGACCACTGGAGACGCGTGTTGCCCGGCCCTGGTGGTTCTGCACCCTCTCCCCATTGCCGGGCGGAGAGAAGCTCAGTGTGTGTGTGTGTAGGCGTTGTACAAGAGGAGGGGGGACAATTTGAGTTGCCTATTCGTGTTTTTGACGACGACGACAAAAAGATAACGCCCGACTCTGGTGAAAAGCAAAATGGTTCTGTTTATTTTCTCCTTTTGGGGACCGTCCCCCGCGGAGGAACCGGTTCCCGGGACGAGTCGCTGCCGCTTCGCCTTCGCAATCTCCCCCGCGTCCCTGTTTTCGGGCAACGCGCTGCTCTC
Organism: Ixodes persulcatus; assembly: GCA_013358835.2. Taxonomy (NCBI): domain Eukaryota; kingdom Metazoa; phylum Arthropoda; class Arachnida; order Ixodida; family Ixodidae; genus Ixodes; species Ixodes persulcatus. Next base: position 106,894 of record JABSTQ010010368.1, on the reverse strand, counting down.
GGCTTGCCCTTTTTTATTATTATTCGTGAAACAAGCAAAGCTTGTTCGCCTGAAAACGCCGCTCGGCCAACAACACTTGGCCCGCGCCTCGTCAATTCTCTACATGGGGCGATCGCCCGCAGTGGCCTCCTTGGCGACCGAACACCCGGCCAGTGACAGACGGGTTCACGAGCCCACTCGTGTTTGATAGAAGAGCAGTAATAAAAATCTGACCGTACACACATACGATCGACATTCTCCAAATACTTATTTTTTTCCCTTCGCGAATATTAATAGCTATGTTCTAATTCTGCGAAATGTCTTTTCTCCACCTAAGCCGTGGCTTCACAGACATCTAAAGAAGCCTGAAGGTTTTCCCGACCCCATTAGAAAAGCTCTTGACAGGCTTTCAGACAGTTCAAGGCATTGTAAAGGACACTTCCGACATTTCAGGAGAGCCTCTGACGGGGCCAACGGACCCACCAGGAAATATCGGTGCCCCCTTCACACATCTCAGAAATTCCTGAAGTCCCCTTCACACCCTTTAAATTATTCCTGAAGTCCCCTCAGAGCGATTTTCAATAGGGAATATAACTATGACTCTAGTGTTAAGAATAATCTTTTTGATTTAAATAATGTCTATATATTCTACAACTCATGGCCACAACGTTGTTTGTCTTTATATCAAATATGACTTCAATCTAACCATTCAAAATGGCGTTAAGCTTTTAAACGTAATAGGCACGCAAATGTGGTAATTACAATCAAGACATACCAACATATTAGACGTCAACAATGCTCAGAATTCGCAGTAACTCTTCGCGTGTTCAAACGAGCCATTTGTTTTTTCAGTATACATGTAGTGAGAAATCTGCCTGATGATTGAAAGATGACGCTGCAACGAAGTTAAAAAAGAAACACAACAGATACACATCGATAAGAGGGCGCAAGGAACGCTTGGCGTTCCCCTCGCCCTTTTACTGTTGCAATAGTTGTTTTTCGACCGAGTGGCTATAGCTATTTACGAATAATCCTTATGCATAAATCTATGTGTAAGTATATTAGCCTTTCCTTACACATACTTTGCGTAACAAGTCTATCGATAGCAGCCATTATTCATAAAATGATGTGTAAGAAAACGTATCAGATCCTTATGCTTAGTAAGTATAACATATTTTAGAGTGTGCCCACTAGGGTAACTGCGTATGCGGCCTATTGTGATCCGATGACGCAAGAGCGGAGACACCCACAGCGCGCGCACGCGCGGTCAGTAGTGCAAGATTGTATTGTATTTTATTGTTACAGATTAGAATTACCCATGGAGAAAGGGGGAGGGGGCTTCTGCCTAATAAAGCTCTATCTTATTTAAAAAAATATTTCACGTGAAATCAAGAGCTTTCTGTTGACTTCGGTTCACACGGTAGGTAAAACGTCAAAAGCAAGGAAAATGGACAAAATTTCAATTAAAATATATGGAAGAAAACATTTTTATGGGCTAGCTGCAAGTTGACAAATGAATAATATGCGCTAAAGGCCATTGGAACGAAAATGCCAGCGTGGCACTGAACCGACCCCCTCAAAGGGTCATGTTCCGTGTCTACCGCTCACTCGTTATGCTTGTTTCAGACATTCTGCCAACTAAGTTCTAGCGAACGACGACATTATTTCCGCTCAGACGACGCCACCATAAAATTAATCGTTTAGGTAACATTTCCGTTTATAGAAAGAGGATACTTCTACAGGACGGAATATTTAGGCATTGAGATGTATCAATACCTCTTGTTGCACACGGCAATTAAAACATGAGTAGGAAAGATTATATTTCCAAAATATATATTTTGTTATTTTATAAAGCAAACTGGAAAAGCATTTAACCTGAAAGCAAATTTGCATCAATGTTCCAAGTTGTATCGAAGGTATTGAAAAATCAGCCATTTTACAAAGCGTAACTTCCGCAACCGCTTGTAGGTTGTACGTAATATCCCAAAATAATTTCGCTTTCCACATTAAAGTATTAACGCCGTAGTGCATTCGATTGTTTTGCTCACACAGGTTTTGCTGATAATTTCTGTAACCTCAGTTCAAAGCAGGGCTACACTTTTTCACATGATGTGCGAGCGAGCATTGAGTTACAAGCACGAGCATTTTGTCCCCATCGACACATGAACTACACGATCTTGTGGTTTTTGCAGGGACGCCAAAAACACTGAGATCATTCTTGAAGTTTCAGATGCGTTCATAATTAAAGTGAAGCGGAATATAATCAGCTTGTACGTGACGTCATTGCACCATAATCGTGGACAATGCGATTTTCTTTTTGACTATAAAACAAGATTTGGCGAAGCGAGATGTATGCCGCAGAGGGAGCGCGCTCAGCATCAACGCCACCACAATGGCAGCTGATGAAGCGTAAATAAAAGTCATGTATTGGAAATGGGCGCTTTGTAGGAGCCTGTGTGTTATGAATTTTTTTAAATCGTGTTCTCGTCGGCAAAGAGAACATATATAAAATGAATACAAAAATCCTTTTCACCGAAAGAAACTGAGAATGTTTAAAAAAAAAAAATTGAATGATATCTTAGAATCCTTAGAATTCTCCTAGACCCCCGTGTGCCTCGCCCTGAGATGAAAAATCACATAAAGGAAAGCTGAAAGTCGTTTAGAAACTTCATGACGGTCAAGTTTGACCGAGAACAAAAAACGACTCTTTCTCAATCGCGAGCGAGATCTCTACTGGATATCGATATTGCGTCGTGGTAATATTACACACTAACCGCGTCCAATATTAGGTTCCCGTCTTTACTTTGCCTCGGGTCTGTTTTTCTTGCTCCTACTTCGGCTGTTTTCGGGAGCCTGTCGATGACCTCCCCGAAGCCAAATATTGGAGCATTCAGCGTGAAACTCTCTATGTCTGAAGTTCAGTTTGTTGTCTCTGCACTGCGTACACATGGTGACAATGTCGAAATATTTTGATTTCGTCATTTTATTGAGTCTCCGTCAAACTTGACCTTACACCGAGCATGCCTTTGAATTGTAAAAATCGGTCTTTTTTACGACGTCCCTCGAGTTCTTGGTGTTAACAGATTCGGTAATCATACCTTGACACCACGCAAGTTAAATTGATAATTGTTTGCATTTCGTAACACTGCGTAGATCATAAAAATCACAAAAGCCGGCTAATGTTCTTTACAAAGCGATTGAGCACCGCAGCAGAAGGAGGGTCATCGTGCGTTATACTGGCCCACTACGTACAAGTTATTTCATCTCAAATGTGTATTATCCTACTCAGTGAACAATATCGTAATCAATATATATAACATTTTCTTTTTCTTTTCGGCACCAAGTAGAACAAAGTGGGCAGTAAAAGAGGAGCCGACGCGGGTTCCACTTGGGCAGTCCACGTGAGTCCCATGTCGGCTTTGCAAGTCGCGTCCAATTGGGGCCCACTTGAGCACCCATCTGGGCTGCCTAGGGGGATCCAGTGGGAGCCTACTTGGGCAGACTACATGGGCAACCCCCGCGGGTCCCACAGCGGGTATACTCGGGCAGCCTACATGGGCTGTCCCGTCGGGCCCACAGGAGACATAGGTGGGCAGTACAAATGGGCCCCTCTCTTGGGGCTCAATGTGGGCCTACCTGGGCAGCCCACGTGAGGGCCCCCGGGAACCTCATCACGTTTGAGGTCATTTCACCATTTCACTATGGTGTGGGGTATTGGTGGACATCCCAAATTTAGCATCAACACTTTTCTCGTGTGTCTTACCATTTTGGTACATTTTGATAAATCCTAAAAGGTCTTGAGCAACACCATAAAAAATGGGCATTTCAAAAGTATGAAATGGAACAAAAACTGCACATTGTCATATATAATCGTGTTGGACAGATAATCGGGATGCATAACCAGCTGAGCTAGCTACGGACACCGTGTTTTAGAACAAGTTCTAAAATATTTATTTTGACACCAAAACAAGCACATACAAAATATCCGAGGTTACACAAAGAAACATAGGTCACAAGAGCCGCGTGCATGTGCATTACTCGAGTGGTTCATCAAGTTTAAACAAAAAACCAAACACACAACTGGTAAGCAATAAACATTACCACTGCATTGCACCACTGATGCATGTCACAGTGATACGGTAATACGCAAGGCACCGCCCGAAACCCAAACACGCCTGCGCAGCACTGTGTTCGAAAGGCCGCGTGGGTTAAAGGCTGGCCTGGAGCCGGCCCAGAAACCACCCCATTTCCTCCCCCCCCCCCTCTCCCAGCCACACCGCCAAGCCACCCGCGACGGCTCAAGACGGTGTAACATTCTATGCCACATTGGTGCCACACAATTTGTCACACACAATCACTATGCCAAACAGGAAAGAACGAAAATTTATTTAGAGCAAAATTCTGAACGCATATTTTCAGAAGTTGCCAGAAGCACACTGGACGGAAGGTAAGGGTGCAATTGTTTAATCGGCATGGCTTGCGACTTGAACGTGTTGATGGCCGCACAATAAATGAAAGCGCACCAACGAAAAAGACGAAAAACCTCGAGGATTCAATCCCTATCTCGAAATAAAATTGTCCTGTCTGCGTACGCAGACACGGCAAGAACCCCGTTTCAGGAAGCGGAAGCCCTAAATTACGCAGACTCAGGATCGTAGACGTGATAAAGTGGCCTTTGACTAAGCAGAAAAGTAAACGTGAGAGACGACAACCATGGCGAAACCCATGCTGGACTGGGATACAGGGGCCGGAAGTTGTACCAAGGCGAATGCCAGCTTCGGTGTCTTTGTATGCACTTTGACGAATGCCAAGAAACACGTCTCAAAAGCCGTAGCTTTCGAGAACAGTGAAAATATAGTTATGATCTACTCTGCCAAACACTGTCCTTTGAATTAATAACACCGCTCACTTTCAGTGCACCTATTCATCTTCGTGAGAGCTCCCTTTGAAACACGGACCTCCAGCGGCCGCAACGACCTGCCTAGACTTAAAGCGCGTTCACACTGGAAGCGGATCAGCAAACGCGAAGTGGATCCGCGCGTTTTGAAGCACAAAGCGGCAGGGATCGCGCGGTTGGGCGCGTTCTTGCCAACCGCTTTGGGACCGATTTTTTCTAATCACGTTTGCCAACCGCCAAGCGGCAACCAAACGGAAGGGAGCGCTGAGGTGACCTTAATGACTTTCGAAACAAGATTGCGCCCGTCGCTGGTGACGCGTCCTAGGCGCTGTATTCCAAGTGTTCCAGAAGAAAAAATCAGCGAAGAAATTTAGTGTCCGTCACTTGAATTCGCCGTGGAAAGAATTGACTCGTAATCTTAGCTGGCTTCTCTCCGATGGCTTGGTTCGCGAAAGCTTGTGTATTTGTTTTTCGGGGTGCCAAAGCCCGTTGCTGCGCTGCCTTGTTCCCTTTGCCCGTAGGATATTCTAACCAGCCTCCGATCACCCGAAGTACAGCTTCTGTACTCACTTCGGCAGTCCTTTAAACTGCTGAAAGCTTTTGACTCCGGGTATGACAACCACAAAGGCCAATAGATTCTGAGTTAAAACAAACTGTTGGGCTTGTTGGGTAAATATCTTAATTACAAAAGCGCAAAAGACAAGGACCGAACAAAGATACGAGCAGGACAAGCGCCTGTCCTGTTTATATCGTTGTTCTGTCCTTGTCCTTTGCTCTTTTGTAATTAAGCCGATAGAGACGCCGTGAGCGTAATTGCTTCACACACACACACCACCCAAGATAGCTGCGCAAGCTCGATCCCTGATGTTGCTACCACCAAATGGAATATAGAGAACCTACACAAGAAATAAGGTGAACGTACGAGATTATGCACAGGTAATACACGCGGTGTTTATATGAGCTTAATGTCAAACAAACAGCAGACTCGATTGACGTGCGAGTGGCGAGAGGCGTGTCCTTCGCCAACCAAACCATGACCGGCTAGCACCGAAAACATTCCCCGCACCACCAATGCCGCTAACAAATAAAAAAGAACAAAAAATCGATTCGGTTAATTTGGCCTTTCTTATACAGAAAACAAGGTCGGCTATTCATGCTCGAAGGATCCACTTCAAAGAAAGGGTCGGTGGCGTCCTCTTCTGAGTCCGCAAAGAGCGCCGAGCTGGGCTTTGTTTGTGGACGAAGTCAAGAAAATCGTCGACATTAATTTGCGGGTTCATCTCTCTTCTTTTTCTGCCCAAACTTCCGATGCGTGCGTACGAAGAACTCCAGCCTCTGTAGGGTACAAACAGCCCGAAAAGGCTGAATTTTGCCTTTTTGGATTGTAGAACAACCCAAGTAGCACGAAATTCGGCCAAGCATTTGCCAATATGGCTGGCGATGGTCATTTGGCCAATGGCCAGAGTAGCCATTCATCGGCCAATACTTGGCCGATGGCTGAAGGCCAGTGGCCATTGGCCAACGGCGAGAGAAAGGCCAGTCATCAGCCAATGGCTGGCCACTGTCTGGCCAGGGGCCGAAAAACCATTTCCAGCCCTTGGCAAATAATTGGCCAAATCTGTGCTGCTTGAGAAGGCTACCAAATGCAAATCCGAAACAATTGCGCGTGATCGCCAAGAGACTGCCATCAGTGTTTCGGTGTGACTGGACGGGGTCGATCGCGAACAGCATCCCCAACCACTTCACAAACGCAGCTCAACCGTTTATTGTGAATGCACCATTAGCGACGAGTAAGGGTGTGACCGGCCGCGTCCCACACCTTTCTGGTGGCCTGGCCGCCACTCCATAGTGCACCGTGTTCCTCGCGTCTAAGGGATCATTCTACAAGCTTACGACATTGAGAAGACAAGGGGGTCAGTCCCCGAATGGTCTAGTGCACACCAGCTCGGAGATTCGGGAGCAAAAGCACGCGCTGCAGAAACCAGGGATCCTTGAATTCGATCCCCACCCGTGCTCGTTTCGATCTGGATGAGCATAATATCGGCGTGAGGTCGTGTATCACTACTGTGTGGTGCACGTTAAAGACCCCAGGCTAGCAGTTGTACTGCACTGGCTAAATTGTTCATCAACAGCTGAAAAACCAGACGCCCTTTGGCGCTTACTATTTTCCGGCTGTATAAACAAACACACACCACGATCATTTGAGAAGATAATGAAATGGGATGATCGCTTCAGTGTATAATCCTTCCGTTTCCTATCGTAACTCTGTGTTTAGCTGCGAAAAAAAAAAAAATCTGGTGCGTCGGGAGCTTTAAAGAAACATGCCCCAGCATTTCATCAGTACTGGTTTGCAGCACCAGCTCTATTATTATTTTAGGAAAATCACATATTCGAAAATGCAAACATGGTATTTAGTGGTGGCGGGATGTCTTGATGTAAGACTGGACATAATACAGTAGGCTGATCGCCCTGATTAGTAGACTAATTAATATATATTTTTTTATTTTTTTTAAATCGTGATTATAAATTTGTGGTTTCAATTCAAGATTTGCTGAGCGTCATCTGAAGCTCTGAAGCACGGGATTCGGACAAATTGGTGTAGGACGTTTAGGTGTAGTGCCAATCGGCGCGGTATTTTGGTGCACGGACATTTCGGTGTTGGACATTTCAATGTACGGACGTTTCGGTGCGCAGAATTTTCGGTGTAAATTGGAGTTCCGATTTGTTTAATCGAATTTCAAGAAACAACGACGTAAAATAGCATAGATGCCGACGGTCTGCAATTGGGGAGCGAGACGAGAAATACGAAATTAGTCGGTGGCGATGCAGCCAACACGTATCATACTTCTCATTATATGCTTGCCGTGTATTATTCCGTCCTACTATAGGGCGCCGTGATGTTCCCAAACATAGACCATGACTGAAAGCATAGCCACCTTTCTCTCCTAGCGCCACCCAGACGTATATCTACGTACATGCCGGGTATCTGAAACAACGCGCCCTGATTTCTACTCCTTTAAAAGTGGATCGTTTTATGCCAGTGAAACCAACTGTATATTGTTATCAACGCGTCTTGTGAGAGTTGCAGTATTTTGTAATGAAGCCTAATTAATAATACATAAAGACTAATTACCTTCTTTTTTTTTAAATGTTTTATTAAGAGCCGAAATGTCAATGGGAAGTTTTATAGCTTCTAGAGAAACATAGAAATTACCTGTTTGAAACGTTATATGATTCGGGTAAAATTTTTCTGTCCAGTAAAAAAAGTTTGTGAAACATCACAAAATGCCCTGCTAACGCGCGCGCCCCATCATGGACTCGATTTCAATTGTCACGGGCTTACTTCAGAGGCCGCATAAAAAAGCACGCAAGACGAAAGCACCTCGTTTTATGGCTATCGCGTGCAAACACCCTTATATTTTTATACCGGATGTTTCAGAGATAGATTTTAAAAAATTGCTAATAGGGCCATTGAAGAACAAAAAAAAATAAACTATTTTTGAAAACCAACTGCCAGCGGCGGGGGACGCCGCGAATCGAAAAATATATAGAAATTAGATATCTAATTAACTAAAAATTGCTAATTATATTTCTTGTTAGCGACATTTGGGTCCACGTCGAAATTATAATTTTGAAGGCTACCACCACGGAAGGCTAAGCGAATTTACGGAAAGTAAAAGTAGCAACCGGCTTGGAGATATTTGCCGCCAAACTTTGCGCTGTAATGGGTATGGTAAGACAGTTCCATGCAGTGGTATCAAATCTCGGGAATCATACCCATGGATATACACCGCAAAGTTCGTTAGCGAATATCTCCAAGCCTGTTGCTCCTTCTCACTTTCCGTAAATCTCTTTAGCCTTCCATAGTGATAGCCTACAAAATTATATTTGCAAGATGGACCCAAAAGTCGCTAATTAGAAAGTTAATTAGCCCAGTTTAGATAATTGAATAGCGAATTTTTATATTTTTGAAATTCCTGGCGTCCCCCGCGGCTGGGGGTTCGTTTTCAACAATAACGTTTTTTTGTTTTTCAACAACCTTTTCATTAGAAAATTTTGAAAGCTTTCGCTGAAACACCTGGATAAACATTCTTTTAAAGCAGTTATTTTACGGCCAGCAACGTCGTTGTGGCCTCAAAGGGGAGGTTGAAGCCAGATCATGCACAGGCACTGCTATTTGCGCACGAGAAGTAACAAGCATTTCAACTCATGCAAAATAAATTTAGAGTTCAATCAATTCGTCTTGTTTGCTTGATTGAAATTGATATTTGATTTGATTACAACTATTCGGTACTCGGACTCCCCTACATTATTCTGTAATGAGCTACAAGTGATTGATTGCTTTTTATTCCGTCCTGCGATGCACCAGCCTGCCTATGACTTTGCGAAAATGACTTGCGTAATAAATCGTGGTTGGAGTTTATTTCCTTCCATGTCACCCCCTAACGGTAAAACCAGTCCGAAAGCTGCCAAAGCTTTACCTTCGAAAATGACTCTTAGCGTGTTTCTTTTCTCGCTGGATTAGCAGACGAGGAGAGTATTATTCTCAAAGTGCTGAAAGAAACAGGAGAATGACACCACTGACATCATCCAGCTACTATTTGTAGACAATTAATATCAGGCGTGGCCAAGCTGCGGCTCGCGAGCCGCATGCGTCTCTTTCGCAACTCCCTAACAAAACCTAACACCCCCTCCCCTTTCCCGCCTCTCTCCAGGTCACACGAGCACTTCCCCAAGAAGAGAAAATAAACGCGTTTTAAATTGAAAGACAGGTTACGGTTTGGTAGTCATGTGCTACTGTTTCCATACGTACAGTTGGATTGCTTTTGACACGAAGAACTCTGAAGTAGTTAAAGTTTAATTTATGGCACTAAAAAAAGTTTGGAGCCCCCACCCCCTCTTTTTTACCTTGTCTCTTTCAGGCGGCTCTTGGAAGTTTATTGGTTTTGTTTGTGGCTCTTGGCCTGGCCACCCCTGACTTAGGCGGACAGAAGACGTTCCCCTCTCTTAGTGGGTCAGATAGAGTTTTTTCTGTGCTTGACAGACCGGAAACGACCATTTCGAGGAAAGCATGCATGACGAGCGCCGAAGTTTTTTTCGCGACTTTGCAATGGATGTTAAAATCATTGTGGTTATGAAGGGCTTTCTAATGCCCTGGAAACGAAGTGGTTCGGGGTTCAGAACAAACACGCCGATCAGTGAAGAACATAGTTTTTATTTTAAAGATGTCAGTCCCTTATGTCAGTGCCTTTGTTTGTAAGCACGGCTGTTTCTTTTGTATTGTATGTTCAACTAAGCCATCAGTTGTGGTCAATGTTGCCCATGACTTTTAGTAGGCCGATCTGCAAACTTTTCCCCAAAGTATTTGTGCTGCGGCTTCGTATGGGGAGCATCATATGGAAGGCTTGAAACTTCATTTTCCGCTACTGAATGCACTTCTGTGTGGCATCGACAACAGGTAGGAGATGTTGCCTAAACTGTCCGGAGAAACGTTTTTTTTTACGTATTTAAGTTGTTTTTTTTTTCATTGCAATTATAGCTTATATTTTGACTAGAAGCGTGCGACGCGTGACAGATGGAAAGAACTTTAAGTTCCTTTCTCAGGTGCTAACCAATCGATGCTAAACCATTTCGCGGTGGATGCACATTTGAAGATATACCGAATTGTTCTGAGTTATGGTACAGAAAGAACTTCTCAAGCATAACGGAAAAACGGTGAGTGTGCAGGCGACCTGGTGGATGTTGATCATGTTGAAAATTACTCGAGACTGTGGTAAAAGATGGGAAACGTCTTGGAAGAAAAAGGACACAGGAAGAAGGACGTCTCAAAGTTCTAGGAAGTCTCCCATCTTTTACCACAGTCTCGAGTAATTTTCAACATTCCCAAGCTTCTTTCTGCGCGGATTACCAATAATAAAGTCCATACAGAAGACGCCGAGAATACCTCTATCGACCCAACGCGTAAACACAGTGTGATGCGTCTAGTGCGTACTTTGGAAAACAGGCACCGGCGAACCAAGCATAACGTCCAACGTCTCCAGTTCTCCCGCAGGATAGTACTGCCCCTATCAGAGTCACTTATGTCGTATACCAGTAAGAGACCGTACGTGATTGACGAAGTCCACAAATTTATATAGTGCTGAAAAATGCATTTCTAGCAAAACTTGTGCTTAGTACTTTAAAAAAAAAAATACAAAAAAATTGCGATTTGTAATTGATTGTGCACCAAAAGGTTCGTGCACCGAAAGGACCGTGTACCGCAATGTCCGCGCACGGAGGAGTCCCACACCGAAAAGTCCGTGAGCAGAAACGTCCGTGCACGGAAGATTCCGTGCCCCGAAAAGTCCGTACACCAAAACGTTCGTGCACCGCAAAATCCGTGCACCGAAAAGTCCGCACAGAAATGTTCTACACCGAAACTTCCTACACCGAAAAGTCATAGACCCCTGAAGCACATGGTAAGTGCGGGAGACGGCTGATGGTTTCGCTCGTGTGACTGACACAAAGCTGGCTGTCAACAAACACAAATGGAAATCTTTCCATCCGTGTTTTTGAACCGCAACCATTGCAACTGTTGCACGAATGGAATCCTTAGTGAATCCCCGCGCTTACCACGTGTTTCTGATTTCAATTAAATTGATTTAGTATATTTAGATACGCTCAGCACTTTTTTAATTGGAATCACACGTTTACTTTCACGAATTAAAAAAGGTAATGAACAAACTTTATCTATCTTATTCTACTTATCGTGACAATCAGCCCCCTATACTATGTCCCCCCGGCCGTATACCTCATCTTGACAGGCATTAATATTCTAAATTTCACAGCGTTCCTAAATAAACTTGTTCAAACTAAAACCAAACACCCCGTTTATACGAGGTGAGGAAGATATTTTCTTTCGATCGTCGCGAAATCCGCTGCCCGAGTGTCGCAAATTCGGTGACGGCTCAAGCGGGTCAGCGAGCGAGCCGAAATGACCTCCCGTGGGCTCCCCGATAGACTTTCCAGATGGCAAAGGACTAGAAGTTTTCCCGGTGCGCTCAAATTACTTCGATGAGGAAAGCGGGCTCCTGAAGGTGACCTAGTGGAAGTAGACTCCCGCTAACTCCGAGTGAATTACGTTTCAGCTTAAAAGTTAGCGTCATATTCACCCAGTACGGCTCTTTGTCGTCATCGTGTAATATGAAGCACACATGTGCCGGTGTCTTGTGGCGTAAGCAGACGGAAGATTGTGTAACCCAACCTAACGTAAGAAAATGAATCTCTGTGAACCAGTAATGTAACGTCACGAAAGCTTTGGTCCGCTTGCACCACATGTTACACGGCCATCTGTGCTTCACATTAAGAATGACTTACAGTTCAAGTAGATAGCCTGGCACGTGACATTTGAGACACGAATGTTTAGGTTACTTATACGTAGGAATTCGTGTTTTCAAATAAATCTTAAAGAGTCGGAAAACACACTTGCTGGTAAATTTCCCCTCAATTTGGATTTATCTAGAAAAGTCTGAATTTCGAGGACACAGCAAAAAAACTAAAAGGCAAAAAAAGACGGTGTTTTACAGATAAGCTTTATATGAGCACAGGGACAGTGGTCCTGAGGAGATGCCACTTCTGCTTACTTTGAAATCAGGACCTATTGACAAAAGGGGTTTCCAGTTCGCCTTTTAGCACGTCGAGGTTGCTCCGGGACAACGGGTCCTGGTATCCCTACTTAATGTTATTTAGCTCTTGAATTTATGCAATATAAAAATTCAGTCATATACACTCATACTTTTAAGGAATTTCGAATATAACAAAAATAAGTTCCGATAAACCCCAAATTTCCATCGAAAAATAAACTCCGAAAAAAAAAAAAAATCCTCCGAATTTCAGGACAAATAAACTCCGGAAACATGGAATCCTAGATATCGGTAAAGAAAAAAAAAGTAAGAGACGCTGCAGTCACATCTCCGATTCAAGATATTTAGGAATCTAGAGGGCACCGCCGCTCAGGCTCGGCAACAACAACAAAAAAAAAAAAAACGTCAGAACGCGGATTTCTCATTGGAATGATTAGTCCGTAGACCGAAAGCCAGTTGCCTTTGTCTTCACTGCCCTCGTCGAACGTGCTAGAATGCGGAACGCCGCCATCCGGCCTTTGATTTTTGCATTTCAATGCATTCGACGAGTGCAGTAGAGCCAAAGACAGCTAAATTTCGGTCTACGCTCTAATCATAGGCCTCCTGCTCCGACGCTTTAAGCGAACTGTGGCGCCCTCATTTTGGGTAGTACGCACTCACTTTATTGGGCCTCGCACTACCTGTGGCACTTGTGGCGCTGAGCTTTTTTTTTTTCTGGTTATTGCTGAAGAACGGAAAAACACCTTTCGGCTTCCAAAATCGGCTCGATTCAAAGCCGCAAGATAATCAAAAGAGCCAGATTTATGCCACCACAGTTAGGGTACGCGCCAATTATCTTTGGTTGGTGACGTCCAAACATAAATGTCACGACGCTTTTTTTTCCTCTTCTTGTTTGTTTTGGAGCGTGTGAATCCGCGGCATGGTGGGCTAGAAGAATTACGTGTGACGATCGCGCTTTTAAAAATAATTCAGTGATTCAGCATGCAGAGCTCTGGTGGGTTATATCGGGAGAGGACAGCCATCGATAAGTAAAGTCCCTCAATGTGTTTGCGTTTGTTTTGCAAGTAGCGTCAAATGTGCCAGTGCGCGAGGACTTTGCCTCGAGCGGCCTCATTACCGAAGATCCTCAAGGAACTAGGGACGCGAGATCCTCAAACCGGGATGGGAGATCCCCAAAGATCTTGAACACTCCAAAGAAAATTGCCCGTCCTTTACGACACCTCCTCCCCCCAGGAAAGACGAAATCGTGGTTGACACTAGACCCACTCCACAAAATCGAGGAAAGAATGAAGTGAAGAGAAGAAAGCATGCTTCATGTAAAAACCTACACGAGGTGTTAGCACTTTTCCAGTACGAGAACGCTATTATATACACGGACGCAACCAACGATGAAAGCGGCTGAGCCATCGCATACTATTGTGCAAACACTCACACACGTTTCGCCGCCACTCTATGCAGCGGGACGAACGTCAAAGAAGCTGAACTCCAAGCTATTGAGAAGGCCAGCAAAGAACTCGAAGACGTAAAACTGAAAGGTAAACTTTATATCTATACAGACTGCAAAGAAGCCGTGCAAGAATGCAGCAAACACTAACATCGCAAAAAGACCGTCAGAACATTCAAGACGGCGGCCTACAACTTCGAATGGAAGGATATAACATAAAATTTCGATGGATTTCAGGGCACCAAAGTACCCAAGGGTACGTCGATGTGAATGAAACCGCACGGGAGCAGCTGCAGCCAACCTTTCCGGGCCGAGACTCAACTCGCCCCGTCGAGGGAAAGGACATAATAGAAAACACCGATCTCGTTAACTTAAAACATAAGAACGTGAAGAGAGACGCCATTTCCACGAATAACTCCCTCGAAAAGAACACCCACACCCCACAACGTCGTACTGTCGATGGGAGGGAATGCGTCTGCGTAGACTCCGCACTGGAAGTTTAAGAGAAAAGACAACGAAGAAGAATACCCACAAGCCGGATTATGGAAGGAGTGCCTTGTGCACGCGGATACACAACATATATTCTGGGGTTGTCCCAGTAGTGAAGAAGAAAGAAACGACGCTTTCGGAGTCGCTCTCCCAGCATGTGAGACCAAGCTGCCTGACTGACTGGATCCTTCCTGTCGGCTGGCCCGAACACAGAAATGCAATAGGGAGTTTTAGCAGGTCGTTTCCACACGAACGGTTCGTTATTGAACGCATCGGCGACGCCACTGGGCATGCGCGCGCGAGTCGTTCGTGGAGTCTGGAGGCTCCTCTCGTTCATTTCTCCCATTCCGGGCGCTGTAGTTGTTACCACAACGCAGACACCCCCGTTTACGACTCGCGTAAAAAAAGATGGCGGTCGGTTAGGAGACTGACTTCGCCGACCCAGCCGAGTGTTAGGCTTAGTAAAGCGGGAGGCGGTTTGCCATCCTGTTAGTCTGCTTCATTTGAAAGGTTGAACCAAATCCTTTTGAGGAACTGCTCACAATGGTAAGCGATCGTGATTGCTGTAAACTGCGCATGCTAGTAAAATTTTGCGATCTGCGTGCGGACTAGCTGCCATGGCGACCGCGAGCAGACGAAATTATTTGGTTCGATGGCACACAACGTGAAAGATAGTTCAAGTTCAAGATGACGAAGACACACCACACACCTTTACCGTCGTTCAGATATTCTTACTCTATCTAGCATCGCAGTTTTTGAAATTCCGATGTCAAATGTTACGTCGGCCGTCTTGTTTACATCAGTCGTACGTCGGAAACACGAACCGCCACGGATTTACGCGTTGCAGAATGTTTCATATGTTAACTAGAACATGGCGCCACCGGTCAAACACAATCATCATCATCATTCACACGGTTCCGCCAGTTCACGATACGCTAAAATATGTCAAATTTCATGTACGGTTTCTCGAAACGGACCAGCTGCACCGTTCGTGATTAAGGGACCGTGGGCTTGAAAAACGACTCGCTATTTCTTGGTCGATTACATAAAGTTGTCAGGGCTTGTACACTGTATATTACTCCCTTTACCTGTTTCCTTTTCCTTCCGTCACCAATAAGTTCAACAAACATCCCCCCCCCCCCCCCCCCCCGCGGTTCGACACATAAAACATTTCCTGAACTGAACCGTCAAAGTTCTATTTACCATCGATATTGATTTACTGGGGGCGGGCCACACAGAGGTGAAACCGAACCTAAAATTTAGATTCTAAAATTGTATTATCGTTTAAAACATTACAAGTCATTGCTTCTTTTACGAACGGCTTTTGAAACACAAATAATGCAACTAATAAAGGAAATATTCGCAAGAAGCTTTGGTGTCATAGCTAAACACTGGCAACCACGACAGTGACCTAAAATAAACAGTGTACTAAATTATTGCTTAATCACTGAAATCTATATATTTCTGAAAGCTTTTATCTTCCCGCAGTTAAAATTTAAAAATTAATTATATTCGCGATTAACGCTTTATACCAGGACTACCTTAAAGATGAGTGAGCCCGCAGGCGATTTGTATAATAGCCCGAGAGGCGTGAGGATGAAGAAGATTCAGATCGTCTCTGACACAGTCAACATTCGAATTATCAAAAACAGCGTTTCAAGGGTACAGTACCGTCAGCCAACGTCTGAAAAAGCAATATTGAGATCAGTCCTTCAAAGTTCTGACACCAGAGAGACGGAATGACCCGCCAGCTCGGCTCCAATGCCGTTAGCACCTTCTGTAGAGTGTACTTCCTTTCTATTAAAGGAGGCTGGAAAGCTTCTTTCCCGAAAAGGACGTTTTAGGGAAGGGGCCTTTGCGGTTGCGTGTGGCATGAGCTCTTTCTCCTTTTAGGAGGTCGCCCTTTCTACCAAAGGCGCTTAAGCGGTACGTCTGACAGGAATATGCGTCTTAGCGTGTGTTTTGGCGGCGTTCAAGTTTTGTTTTGTATTTTCTTTTTGACATTCCGTTCCGCACCAGAACAGCCACGCTTCTACATGTGTGACAGTTTGAAACGCTCAAGTTTGTACCACGACCAACTCTATACTTACGACCCCTCCCTCTAGAAACACTCCAGCACGCACCTCCCGGAGGGATGAGTTTCAGTGGCGCCTCCTGGCAGGGCCTGGAATTCGGTATTTTCGTTCGTTTTTTCCGGGAGGCACCAGGTTGTGTTGGCCTTTATAGTGTTGGCGGCGCGCGATCACTGCCAGTACCATCTAATGCTGGCGGCGCAAACTAAAAAAAAACAAAAACTGATTAGCGAATTGGACTCCTTTAGTATCCTTTACATAGAGAAAAACATTTTACAGCGTGAGCGCCCTTGAAACCAGAAAGCACGATCAGCTGGCATGCACCCACGGATAACATAAGAACTCGACGAGGAAGGAGGACCGAGTTTTTGTGCATGGCCTCCGAGATCCCGAAGCGCGCGCGCGAAGGCTTCTTCGGCCGTCCCATTCGTTTCGCTCCCCAGCAGAAGAGTGTAATTGCGCTAACTCCGTCGCTCGCTGCGAGGCGGCGCTGTCTGCCCAGCCATAACAGAGGGGCGAGCCGTCAGCGTCGCAGGTAGAGATCTGTACCAGTGCGGGCCAGACCGCGGGTCACGGGCCGGCCCGGCACTCGGGCCGGGCTCGGGCTTCACGTCAACATTCATGAAGGACCCGGGTCGGGTACGGGCCTTGCATTCAAGTCTACAAGGGGGGCCAAAGCGGGCCAAACCGGCCATTAATTACTTCCTTTTTTATTTTAATGGCTTGTTTTTTGGAGTTGTGTTCGGGGGTTGGGAGAAGAACCACAGTGGGGGATAAACAGACGCTGAAGCATGTGTGTGTGGGTATATTTTTTTGTATGGTTCGGTGTGTGCAGCGAATGCTCTTCCAGAGGACTACCGGCGCGGCGTTCCTTTTTGTCCCCGGCAGCGCCGCCGCCATCATACAATCCCTTCTCACCACAAACACGCACATACACACGCCTATACAATGCGTACCCTCGCCGGCGTAAACCATCTGTACGCACGAGTGCTTGCATCCCCAATAGGGCTGAAGAGGTTACCCTGAAGGGTACTTTTCCTTAACAATTTCTTGCGGACCACCGCAAAAGACGACGGCATTGCTGTGCTTTTTTTTTTTTTGTTTTTTTACGGTTGTGCGCAGCGAAAGTGGCTAATTTGGAACTTTGCTTGTCTTTTGTACAAACCCGTCGAGATGTTTCCCTTCCTTTCCATCTGTGACACGTGGTTTTGTATACTTCTGCTTGACATTTTTGTTTTTCCGTCCTTTCCGCGCGTGTTTGGTCGCAGAAAAGGAAGATCGGGGGATTTTTTTAACAAGCTGCCTAGGCCTGCAGATTAATCGAACTAATAATAGCAGCAAAAACAAAATGCTTACAGTATTTACTATTGGGTATCGTAATCAACTTATGTGGAGCAGTTGCAAGCGAGCTTCCATGCCGCGCAAGATTTGAGCTATTCATACTGCGCTAAAATAAAGCGCAGCTGGCCCGTGAAAATTAGCTTCGGGTCGGGCCGGGCCGGCTGTCGGAAATAGACAGCGGATAAACCAGAGTTCTATTTTTTTTTAGATCCCATTGTTTGTTTGCATATCAATTAAAGGAGCTGTGCAACGATATTCATTTGGATTTTTTTTCACTTTACACGAGCTTACTGGCACTAGTGGGACTCAAGGATACTCGCATGCAATGCCACTGGCCAAGAAGCTCCTTTGTGGTGGTGTAATTTCAAGGACAAAAGCGATCATTTTCATTCAATCTCTCCTTTGCGAAATTCGATGACGTAACGTGGGGATCGCAGTACACCCATATGACGATATTTGAATGCGGTTCATAGATTGGACCCGAGCATTGCGTGGGCTCTCGATTTGGGCTCGTGATAATTGATAGCTCGAGAAGCATTCGGGTAGTGGCCCGTGTCCAATCGCTGCAACGACGACAATAGCCGAGCCATAACAATGTCTGGAACTCAGCGCGTGTCCTGTGCTTTTCCAACCCCAGCGCGTGGCTATGGTCAACATTGGCGGCATATATTTGGCTCCAGATCACGTGGCCGCTTGTTCTGGCTGCGAGTTGAGGGCATGAACGCTGCTCGTTTTTCTTTAATTTTTTTCTGGGACTTCTATTGCGTGAGGTGAAAAACGAACGCGTGTTTCGTAGGTCATTAAAGTCAGGGATCCGTTCTAAGCGGTATTTGCGCATAGTAAAAAAATTGTTGCATAGCCCCTTTAAGTTACATCACAAAGTGCATTACGGGATACGGTGGTCTGTGCTACATATGCCACAAACTATACGTTTACAAGGTAATGCCCAACCTTTGCAATCTGTACCTACAATTATCATAAAGTTTATAAAAAAATGACGAAATCATTGCGAGGTGGTTGTGCCTCACCGCCATAAGTTTTTCCCCAAAGCCGGGGTCACACCACGAGATCTGAGCTTCGAATGCCGCAAGGCAACAAGTTCAAGAAGATGCTTGGCACGCGGCATTTGAACCACGGATATCGTGATGACTGATATCTGCAGACTGTCTTGTGTATAATCTATAAGCAGTGTGACACCGGCTTAAAGGTACTTCTAGTAGAAGCAAACACCGCAATACGACGCGCAAAAATTGCGTAATAACTATTAAAAATAATAAAAGAAGAACAACACGGACTTCACTAGTATATAGTATCAATCCTCGTGAGGCTCAAAAAGCTGCGGCAAACAAAATGCGAAAGTAAAAAAAAAAAAAAAAGAAATATATTGCAGCATGATTATTTTTATTTGAGGAAATACTATTTTTTTATGTACGGAGCTTTTTTTAAGTTTTATACGTGCTACAGATTGCAATCAATATATCAAAAGGCGCGCTTCTAGCGCTAGCCGCAACATGTGCTGATAAATATCTCAAATTAAATAATTAAATAAGCATCACAAATTTTCTATCTACGTCCCCAGAACAGTTGTTCACCGTTCTACCACAACACACAAAAATTTGTAAGTATAAGTTACAGTAACTCGACGTAACAAGACTTTTTCTTGAACTCTTCTGCCTCGCGCCATGCTGTCGATGACTGTGTTGGGAGCGCCTCCCCGCGGAGACACGCAGTCTCCTTCTCTTTTTTCGATTACGCCCTCCCCGCACGAATGGGACGGCCGGAGAAGCGTTCGCGCGCTTCGGGATCTCGGAGGCCATATTTTGTGCCGCCTAGTGTGAACGCCTCTCACTAGGTGGTGCTAACACTCAAGCCTCAGCCTGGAGCAGGCTCTTCCATAGGGAGCGCTCAGATGGCGTGGTCGTAAGTATAGAGTTGGTCGTGGTTTGTACTACACAAAACAATTACTAAAAGGTCCCTTTTCGCAGCGCCCCCTGGGCAACGCAACAGGCCTATTCCAAACAGAACTCGGCGTTCTCACGCTCACGCGCGCTGTCGCCTTCTCTCCCTCAGTTTCAAGGCGCATTGCATTTATTCCTATAAACGATGTTGTTGCTATTTCGCGATCATAAAGTTTTTATATGATTGAACCATGATTTTGGTTTATTTTGGGGGTACTATATTTCGCAGGTAAAATATATGGTAAATCTCCAAGAGAGAGGCATTCACAAGAAACACTGGGGGTTCAGGTGGCGCTAGTGTGCTGTTGCATGTTGCATTTTGAATCAGACAGCAACCAGTCTAAATTTGACTTCCGGTAAAGCATTCCTATGTGGAAAGACAAATGCCTTTTCTCGACGCGTTTGATAATAAGAGCAAATATTACTGAGTATTGTGACAGAATAAAACGTTTTGAACGTTTTGCAATCGGATGTCGAGAAATATGTGTCAGTTCGAGCTTCTTCCTTTAGAATTCCTGGCTTCAAACTTTGCGCTAAAATAGCCCAATACACATATATAATACGTCTTAACGTTGCAAATGGCTATTATCACGCACGTTTTTACGCACATAGTCAACTCTGTGGCACACATAGTGAATGAGCATGACACAACACCAAACGGTTGCTAATATATGCCAAATCAAACAATCAAAACAGACGACAAGAACGAAGCATAGAGTTACGGAAGGAAGGACCCATTCTGGATATGTAACAAACTGTGCAAGAATAATCAAAATAAATCAGTAACCAAGTGTTTTTTTTATTTTTTTATTTTTAATTGTTCTTTTTGCTTGAATTGATAGCTTGTATTGACATATGCTGTTCAACCTAGACCTGGGCCTCAATTTTCGCAAACTTAAAGATCGCTAAGTAATTTAAAAAAAAAATAACTAAATAAATTGCACTTTTATATTGTGAATAAAGCTACATAGTACCCGTTGCGAGTAAAGAAAATACGCTGATTTCTATTATTCTCTGGCGAAGAGAAAAACATCACGTACGTTTTCCCAATTGAATGCACAGGTAGACTGAGAAAGTGAACTGGTTGCTGTCTGCTTCAATTTGAAACCGGAAGTCCCATAGACACTAGCTCCAGCTGAGCCTCTAGCGTTTATTGTAATAACTCTATGATCTCCAATTTCCTCTGCAGGCTGGCAATCCATAGGCCCGTAGAACTCAAGTTTCGAGCAGCGCTCCTGACGAGCGAAATAGGATATTTGTGGTTCGTGTTTCTAACATGCGTCATTACGCTTTCTGCACTAAGGACCAGCGTAGCAGAGCCTACAAAGCGAGCTCCGACCTTTCAATGTACCTGCCAAACACGCGCGCTCGTGCTGTGGGAGCATCGTTCAGGGTAGCATGCTTTTGCAAGAAGCTACAGCTTCGCTATCACGTAAAGTGAAACATACCTACTCAAGGAGGCTATTTAAGAAAACAATACAAATAATGCAGATGAAAGAAACGTTTGATGGGACGCTAAGACCTCAAGCTGCATACTGATTTTTTTTTTGTTTTTAAATTTAAATTGCTATGTTTTATTTGTTTTGTTATCGCGCATTTACAGATGCTGCCAATTGCTTCTATTCATAACCTCCTCTACACTGACAAAGCCTGGCAGATTGCCACGAGACGCGGCCGCCGAAATTAAAAAGGGAGAGCGGCAGACACCAGATGAGAGGAGAGCCACGTGGCGCGCGCCCCGCAGCGGTGAGACGCCGAAACACGCTTCTCCCGAGCCATAGAATGTCCGCACGTGCTCCTCGCGTTCCTCGCGCTACCGCTTCATTTCTCGTCGGGTTTGAAAACCATGTTCTGGGTCCTCGCCGCTGCAATAGCTGTGCGCTGACGATTAGATTCCCCGAGAAATGATGTGTGCTACCAGATTCTCGCTCTCCAACTCTGCGACCGGGCACTCTATGGCTCCGTCGTCGAACTTCCAAGCTTAACTATCTTGTATTCCAACATAGCACATACATAATCCGCCGTTATAGAGCCTCTTTTATGGTCGTATCGCGTGGATGGTGCGGGGAGCATAACACATGGTCGCGTCTTGCGAACGCGCTCGCGCCCCCTGCCCGAGAGAAACGGGTCAGTTATCATTTACTTTTTCCGATGCTGTTGGACGTTGCCCTCGGGTTCACGTTTGAAGAATACAATGAACAACCTGTGGTGATACGCTCGTAAAAGTTTGTATCTAAATTAAAATGATTGCAGTACACAAACTACTTCTTACCGCCGACACAAGCCACCCTCCCCCCTCTCCCCTCGCGCACACATACAAAATTGAAAAACTTTAAATTGTAACGTTTCTTCTGTGATAAAGTCGGCGTTGCGACTGCTCACAATTAGGCCACGGTGTCCCGGTTCTACCGGTTCCATAGATATAAAAACCAAGTGGGAAGAAGTTTTTTTCCTTGCTAGCAATGCTTGCGTGATCATATAGTTGTGTGGAGAATTCCCAGAAGCCTGAAAGCTTTGTTGTTGTTGATTTATGTTTTTTTTAACTAATTACTGGAGCTCCTGTCTTGGTGGAATGGCCGGAGACTGGAGGGGAGGGACTTGGGGGTGTTGATAGGTGGGGATTAGCTTTGCGGGAAGTTAAATGTAGTGGTGGGTCCCCGTTTTCCTGATGTAGTTCATCGGGTAATTGAGGACCGCCTTCCTGCGGTGCGGTATTCTGTGGGGTGGGGACCACTCGTCCAGCGCCTTTGGTCGGTCTTCTTCCCGAATGAATTCAATAGATTGTTCTCTCTGCCGTCCTAGGCTAAGCAGGGCTAAGCGAGGGGTGCAAAAGATTAAAAAAAAAAAAGTTGGTCGGGTATCACTTATCAAGATCAAAGAGAGGGCAGCCAACTTGTTTGAATCTATGGGTCTTGACCGCTTAAAAGCATCTCTAACTGGAGCCAAGGCTCTAAATCTGGGAGTGTATTTCTCCTTAAAAACACATAAGGAGGGAAGCCCGTTTAAGGCGATTCTGACGCAAAGAGGATCGTGGCAGGCACAGTTGGGGTCGTACTTGCAGTGTAACCTTTCACGGTTAATCCTGGAAGATACCTTGAGAGTGGAGAGTGCGGAATGCGTGGCACAGTATCTGAAAGACACAAACCCTGGCTGGTGTGATGTGGCCTCATTCGACGTAGTGGACTTATTTTTATTCGATTCCGCATATATAATTGTTGCTTGCGGTTCAGTGAAGTATAGAAAAAATAGGCGTCGTCACCTTTCAGAATGTTTGCTGAATTGACGAGGAAAGATTTTTAGAGTTGCTGTGTTTCTATCTTAGTTCCGTGTATGTTCGTTTTGATGACGCGGTTCATTTGCATAAATAAGGTATCTACATTGGCTCAAGTGTGGCACCAGTCATATCTATCTGTCAAAGTGTGACAGAGGGATTGAACAAATGATGGAAGCCGATGTTGTCCGTATTTTCAAATATGTGGATGATTATTTTGTGCTGTTTCAACCACGTGGAGCGTCCTAAAAAGTTGATTTCTTTATCTTAAATGTTGGGAGTATTTAGGGCCTGCTCCACGGGGTTAGACTTTACAAAGGAGGATCCCGTAAATGATAACTTGCAAATTCTGGACCTTACATCGTCGCTTCAGCAATCACCTGTATGCTTGTGTTATGCTCCCAGATCAAAGAAGTGTCTGCTCCCTTACAGTTCCCACCATTCTAAGGGAATTCAAATATGTATAATCTTTACCTGTTCCCACGCATCCTTGGCGAAGTCTTGTCCACACAGGATGGTGGAGGGCTTTATATCGCAGGTGAACGGGTGGGGGGCTAGCTATCCATGAGCAGTCCTTACAGGGGTGGGTGAATCACTGCTGCAAAGGCTTCGGGGGACCGCTGTGGTCCCAGAGTAGTGCAAGCCGAAAGTGTGACCGGTAGTGGTGCCATACCTAAGCAAGTTCAGCGACAGGATTAAGAAGATGGCGGAGAGACTGCAAGTCCCAGTTCCTTTGTCCGCTCCCAAGAAACTGGAAAAAAGTTGTGTGCTAGAATATATAGGGGAGGTGCACACGCAGCGCGATGTTAAAAGATTGAGCATAAAAAGCAGTTCCTAGCGTGCGAAGTGCCAATTGTGTATAGAATACCGTATCGTGTGGTAAGCAGTATATTGAACAGTCTGGTAGATGCGTCAACGATATACTAAGGGAGCATGCAATATCTGTGAGACCGTCACCTGCCGGTCATTTGGTGCTTCAATGCGACAGGTGTGGGTGCGCCCACACCTGTCGCAATGAACAATAATGATGCGACACAAAAACAAGAGGCCAAAAGAGATAACGGAGGCATTTAATATATCACAATGTAGGGAGGGCACGAGTGTCAGTGCCCCTCTGTGGCCCTCCATAAAAAAGAGATAGAATATTTCGGCCAATGGGAACGTGGTGTGTGGTTTGGGGGATTGTTCGGTTTTTCTTGGCCTTCGTGTTTTCCTATTAAATTACAGTTGTAAGTCAGCGCCTTGTCTGTGTGTATATTCTTCTACTGGTCCGTCGTTTGTTTCCGCTGTATTCTCGTTCTGATGCATGCACTTTTCGGTGTTAGACATTTCAATGTACGGACGTTTCGGTGCACGGACTTTTCGGTGTAGACAGGAGTTCCGATTTGTTTAAGACGGCGGTCCCACGCCCCAACCATAATACCGGTGGCAACTGTGCTAACGCTCCTGTTTGCGGTGCAAATGTCGCGTCTGTGCGCGTGCCACGTATTTCGTTCTTTTTTGCAAATAAATCGCCCATCTGTCATCACTCTTTTAGTGCAAAATATGATACGCATTTTGCAAAACTTAACGCGCATTAAGAAAACAAAAAGTCCAAGTTTTGATATTTTCAGAGAGATACCTCTATGCATTCCAAGTTTCTTGACTTCTAATCCATCCGAGACGCCTTCTTATTTCTTTTTTATTGAATACATGAAAGAATCGTCTGGTTTCGTGTATACGTGTTTTTTTTTTTTAATTAGCACACTCACATTCGTCTTTAAAAGTGGATCGTTTTAGGCCAGTGAAACCAACCGTATGTTGTTAGCAAGCGTCTTGTAAGTGCTGCGGTATTTTGTAATGAAGCCTAATTTATAATATATTAAAACTAACTACCTCGTTTTTAAATATTGTATCAAGAGCCGAAGTGTCAACGGGAAAGTTTAATGGCTTCTGAAGAAACGCCCGAATTGGCTGTTTGGAACGTTATAGGGTTCGCGAGATTTTTTATTTTTTTTTTTCTGACCATTAAAAAAAAAAAAAAAGCTGATGAAATGTCACAAGATAGCCCGATAAAACGCCTGCCCCCCCATGGAAATGATTTCAGTTGTCACAGGCTTTCTTTATAGGCCAAAAAAAAAACACGCAACACGCATGCAGTTCGTTTTATGACTTTCGCAAGCGAACACCCTTATATTTTATATCATTTTATTTTATATAATATATAATATTATTTTTAATTTATATATTATATTTTATTTTATATAATATATAATATTATATATTTTATATATATATACCAGAAAAGTTTAAAAAAAATGCTAATAAAGTCATTGAAAGAAAACTATTTTTTAAAACTAACTTTGAGCCGTGGGGGACGCCTAGAACTGGAAAATATATAAAAATTTGGTATTAAACTATATAAAACTTGCTAATTTATTTCCTTGTGAGCAACATTTAGGTCCACGTAGAAGTTATAATTTTAAAGGCTACCACCAAGGAAGGGTAATCAAATTTACGGAAAGTAAAAAGTAGCAACCGGCTTGGAGATATTCGCCTCTAAACTTTGCGCTGTAATGGGTATGGTTAGACAGTTGCGTGTCGTGCTATCAAATCTCGGAAATCATACCGATGCATATTCAGCGCAAAGTTTAACAGCGAATATCTCCAAGCTGTTGCTTATTTTTATTTTCCGTAAATTGCTTTAGCCGTTCATGGTGGGAGCCTACAAAATTCTATTTGCAACTTGGATCTGAACGTCGCTAATTAGAAAAGTTAATTAGCGCATTTTAGTTTTTTAGATAGCGATTTTTTATATATTTTTGCTATTCCTGGCGATTCCCGCGGCTGGGAATTCGCTTTGAAAAAGAGCTTTTTTTTTGTTTTTCAACGACCCTTTCGTTAGGAAGTTTTGAAAGCTTTCGCTGAAACACCTGTATAAACATTTCTTAAAGCAGTTATTTTACTGCCAGCAACGTCGTTATGGTCCCAAAGGAGAAGTTGAACCCAGATCATGCGCAGTCACTGCTATTTGCGCACGAGAAGTAATAAGCATTTCATCTCATGCAAAATAAATTTAGTATTCAATTTATTCGGCTTGTTTTCTTCATTGAAATTGATATTTGGTTTGATTACAACTATTCGGTACTCGGACATCATCTAGCTACACTTTGTAGACCATTTATGCCATTGATGGCCAAGCTGCGGCTCGGGAGCCGCATGCGGTTCTTTGCAGCTCCCTAATACACCTAACATCCCCTTCCCTCCTTCCCCGCCTCCCTCCCGGTCACAGGAGCACTTATCGAAGAAGACAAATTAAACGCGTTTTAGATTGACAGTGAGGTTGTGGGTTGGAACTCTTGTGCTACTGATACCATACGTACAGTTGGATTGTTTCTGACACGGAGATATTTAAAGAAAATAAAGTTTAATTTATTGCACTAAAAAAATTTGAACCCCCTCCGCCCCCCTCCCCCCCACCCTCTTTTCTGCCTTGTCTCTTCCAGGAGACCCTTGGAAGTTTAGTGACCACAACAGATTTATGCGGACAGGGGATGTTCCCCTCTTGTAGTCAGTCAGATAGCTTGTTTCTTGTGCTTGACTGACCGGAAACGACCATTTCGACGACAGCGTGCATGACAAGTGCAAGAGTTTTTTTCGCAAGTTTCCAAAGGATATTAAAATCATTGTTGTTATTGTGAAGGGATTCCTAATGCACTGGGAACGAAGTGGTTAGGGGTTTGGAACAACAAAGATAATGAAGAAAGAACATAGTTGTTGTTTTGAAGATGAGGTGGGGTCATCAGTAGGCCCGTGCACCGCTTGCAATCCCGTTTATGTCAATGCCTTTGTTTGTAAGCACGGCTCTTTGTTATTTTATTGGCGGTTGAGCTGAGCCATCAAATGTGGTCGTTGATGCCTATGAATTTTAGTAGGCTGATCTGGAACCTTCTGCCCAATATATCTGTGCAGCGGCTTCGTATCGAACGGCTTCATATCGAGGGCCTGCAACTTCATTTTCCGCTACTGAATGCACTTCTTAGCGCCTATCCACAACATGTAAGATATGTTTCCTAAACTATCCGAAGGAATGTTTTTTTTTTACGTAATTAGTTTTTTTTTTTTCAATTCTTTAAATTATTTTTATTCAGAGCCTGTTAGAACCACGCTTGGCAACAAACGTCAACAATGCGTTTTATGCCTCGGTTTATATTACGAAACGTGCGACGCGTGACGGATGGGAAAAACTTTAATTTCTACCTCTCAGGTGAGCTCAACAATCGATGCTATAAAATTTAGCGGTGGACGCACATTTGAAGATATTCCGAATTGTTCTGAGTTGTCGTACAGAAAAGAACTTCTCAAGCTTAACGAAAAAACGGGGAGTGGGCAGGCGAGCTGGTTGATGTTGATCATGTTGAAAAATGCAATTTGCACGAGACTGTGGTAAAAGATCGGAAACGTCGTGATACAAAAAGGGCACAGCAAGGAGAACGTCTCAATGTTCCACGAAGTTTCCCATCTTTTACTACAGTCTCGGGTAATTTTCTACATTCTCAGTCTCCTCGGTGTTGGGGTCTTTCCTACACAGATTACCAATAATAAAGCCAATACACTTACAGAAGACGCCGAGAACGCCTGTATCGACCCAACGAGTAAACACCATGTGATGCGTCTAGTGCGTAGGTTGGAAAAAAGGAACCGGAAAACTAAACAGAACGTACAATGTCTCCAGTTCTCTTGCAAGATGGTACTCCGCAAAACAAAGTAACTTAAATCGTATATCAGTAAGGGACTGTAAACGGTTGATCAAGTCTACAAAATTATACAGCTCAGAACAATGCATTTGTGGCTAAAATAGGGCTTACTACTTTTAGAAAAAAACGGAAAAAAAAAATCTCGCGATTTTGGTTGTCTGTGCATCGAAATGTCCGTACACCGAAAATTCCCACGCTGAAAAGTCCGTGCAGCGAATTGTCTGTGCAGTGAAAATTCCGTGCACCGAAAAGGCCGTACACCGAAATGTCCGTGCACCCCGAAATCAATGCACCGAAAAGTCCGCACCGAAATGTCCTACACCGAAGCGCCATACACTGAGAAGTCTAGACCCCTGAAGCACATGGTTCGCGTGGGGGTGTGCTGAAGGTTTCGCTCGAGTAACAGGCGCAAAGCTGGCTGTCGGCAAACGCGGATCCTAGTCTTTTCATTCGCGTGTTTGAACCGCCAACGGTGCTGCTGTTGCACGGCTGGAAACCTTAGCGCGTCCCAGCACTTACCACGTGATTTTGACTTTATTCAAAATGATTTAGTAGTTTTAGATGCGCTCAGCCATTTTTGAATTGGAACCACGTGTTTATTTCCGGTAGTTAAAAATTTAATTAACAAACTTATTTATCTTATTCGACTTATCGTGGTGATTGGCCCCCAATCTTATGTCCCCCCGGCCGTATACCTCATCTACACAGATATTAATATTCTAAATATTACAGCCTTCTTAAATAAATATGTTAATACTAAAACCAAACACCCTGCATATACAAGGTCAGGAAGACATTTTCTTTTGATTGCCGCGGAAGGCGCTGCCCGAGTGTGGTATGATCGGTGACGCTTCAGGCGCGTCAGCTACCGAGCCTACACTCTTAGAAAAAAGGGTCAATATACGAGGGGCGTTCATAAGGTTCGTATCATTGTCCCGAAGGAATAGAGATTCAGCAATCAAACTCGAGTAGGAGTTCAAACTTTCTCTACATGTTCGCCAACAAAACGTATGCCCACTTTTTCCAGCGATGGACCACATGCCGGAGACCATTGTTATAGAACTCCTCGTTTTGAGTGTTCAGAAATCGCTCCACTTCAGCAATCACTTGGTCGTCGTCATTGAAATGCTTTCCTCTTATTTGGCCACACTGGAAACGTCTGCGCCATTTAACCAACGTGTGATAAACTGGGGCGTTATCCCCGAACAACGCTCACAAATTGGAATGAATATCCTTGGCATTGCTTTCCTTCAAATGGAAAAAACCGATCACTGCATGTGCTTGGCACCGACGGGCGGTGTTATTTTTGTTTCGACACCGTAGCGGCGTTAAGCGCTACTATAGCTATGCGATGTTTAACTGTGCGGAAACTAGAGGGACGCGCGCTCATGTTGATGCCTGTTTTGTTTCGTTTTTTTTTACAATTTTTTGTGCCGACAATACGAACTTTATGAACGCCCCTCGTAGTCCTCTCTAAAGGGAGGAACGCTCTTGATACATATGTTCCTTCAGAAAGGGAGAAACGTTCGTCCTATAAAGCAGGGGAGTAAAAGT
The DNA here is from genome assembly GCA_013358835.2 of Ixodes persulcatus. NCBI lineage: Eukaryota > Metazoa > Arthropoda > Arachnida > Ixodida > Ixodidae > Ixodes > Ixodes persulcatus. The sequence goes on along the minus strand of JABSTQ010010368.1, from coordinate 77,531 downwards.
TCCTCCGTCGCCTGCATCTCATTATGGCGGCCACGAATCGAGAAAACGGAGCTCAATAAGGCTTAACGAGAACACTAAGTCTATTGTACGGGGCGAGAAGAGCAGCAAATAAAAACGTAACACGAGCGTTTCTCCGACTGTATTTATTTCCGAAGCAGGCTTCCCCCTGCAGGTAAAGAAACTTACGTTTGGAAAGCATGCAGTTACTCAGTCTTCTCATTGTCAGCACTGCGATGTTAAACGGAGACAACCGGCACCCAGTTCGCACACTTTATGTCTTAACTTTGCTATTCCTCGAGCCACAATTCCTTCGTCAATCGTTGCGTCAACCGCACATCACGGAGGAGTGATAAACCATTTGCCCGCGAAACTAAACGCCGCTCTTAAAAAAAGCAAATACGAAGCAGCCTCTTGGCTCATTTCAGCACGGTAACACGAAATTATGGCGTAGCCATGTAGCGTAAAAGGAGGTTAAATCACTTGCCACCAGATGGCAGGGTCAAGCAGAGTAATTGCAAGTTGCTATTCTAGGGGGCGCTAGGTACCGCCCAATTCATGTTCTACAAAAAATATTTTCTTTTCTCACGCCACCATAATGCTTCGGGAACCCCTTTTATACACACACGTAGACACATTAGGCATACTACAAGTACAGTGTTCTAGAGAGTTGTAGTGGCAAGAGCGGCGGCCACCGCGTGAAGATTTTGCGCGTAGACGACACCGTAGCGCTGTTGTTCTGTGCCCTAGGAACTTTCGGCAAGAAGCTTGAATAAAGAAGAACGAAGCGCCGGCGACACACGCGCTTCATGTCTTGAGCCCAGCGTACATTTTCTCGTCTCGTCCTTCCTAGATATTTCTACAGGAACGTGCCCCCGTCAGCCCCGTCGTCGGTGCTGCTCGGCGTGTACTAGTGTGGTTCGACTGGAGCTTTTTGCGACGCAGAACAAGTGCTAATGTGAAAATTGTAGGTTTTCCTTTGCACCAATGCCTCTAGAGTGTGATATCCTCTACTTTTATTATTCGCATGTTTTTGATGGATATCATTTGATTAATATCGACCCCCCCCCCCCCCCCCCCCACCATTCTCAGTACTGACAGGTCGTTCAGCAACGCTATCACTTGGGCTGCACGCTTAATAGCTACGAAAGAAACCACGCGATACTGATATAACAAGGAAAGATAGACAAATAAATCTCAATAAGTCTCTCACTTTTTTAATGGTAAGAGGAACAATAAACTGGTGTATTGTTTTTGTCATTGTGTTGCTGATGTGGGGACCAGTGTTTGTAAGGCGCAAGGCGGAGCGCGTTTGGAAATGGCCAAGGTGCCACTAAAACTGGCGAACATATAACAAATTGTTTTCTTTTGTGGAAGGCAGTCTATGAAGAAACAATACCTCGATTGGGAGTACATGAAGCATTAAAATACGATACGAGCACAAACTTCAACAACCCCTAATATGAAAACAAAAATTATTCTCAACTCACTGCTTTATGACTTCTCAAAAGTGGTAATGCACTTCATCCAGATACACAGCAAGCACATGACATATATCCACCAAAATAGTACGCAAAAAGACTACAAAAAAGTCATAATATATTGCGGCATAGAATTCTAACCTCTTCGCCATTGACAATGTGCACATAGTCCCGAAGGATAAGGCGCGGTTCAAAATGTCTCTCGCACACCGCTGATGTCTCGGCGAGGCGTTTATCTTCTCGATTAAGACTTTTTCCCCCAGTGTAGTCTGCGCGACTCCTCCTCTGGCGCACGAAACAGCGACGGCTTACGATCGCTGGTGGCAGCCCTTGTTGACCGGGTAGCCCAACTTGCATCCCGGCGCGAAGCAGTGTGTGTTTCTGTCTTTTTCCCTGCATTTATCACCGAGACGGCAACGGAACGGGGAAGACTCCCCACCACTACACCACAAAGAAAAGTGCTACGGTGCTACTTTCGGGAGAAGCGTACCGCCTCAGCTTCGTCGTCTTCTTCGCTCATCGCACATCTTCCATTTGCCACAAATTCTCCTAGGGCACGGAACTTCAGCGCCACTCGCGGCATCTACGTTGCCCGTCTTCACGCGGCCCATTGTAAGCGGGCGCCGCTCTTGCCACTCCACCCTCTAGAACACTGTACTACAAGTATCAGCTGAACATTCATTGAGCGCATACACATGCATCGTACATACAAACATCAATACAACAGCACACTAACCCGATCACTACTGCCGAGCTCTGCGTTTCAGTCTTTTATACTCGTCGTTTTGAACGTACGGAATGTTTCGGCGACTCCCTAAGAAATAAAAAATATTCACAGCATGTTGATTTTTTTTCCAGCAATGTCATACATCTGAGAGTATTTTTAATGGCTTAGGGGATGAATCTCTTATTAAAAAGAAAACGCTCGATCATGCCGTAATTATTTGAAAGCCAATAAATCGAGCCGCTCCAATGCGGTTCCAAGCCATGAGTGCGTTTCCCCGCACGGCACTTCGTAGCCAGTATTTATACTGTAGTGTTTGTTTTTATACTTGTGCTGTTCGCGCACGGCTGCAATTGCCGTCTTGAATTAATCTCTGTAGAGCGGATATTCACTCAGCTGGAAATGATGCTTCACAGGCAGAGAAATCGCTTTTCGATCAACTTGAATGCAGTCAAAGCCGCGACTTGCGGCAAGTGTACACAGCTAGGCCAGCTACGCCGTGGCGAGCTCGAAAACTTCTAGCGCTCATCCCAGCGCGCCACTTGCAGGGCAGTTTCGCCAGGAACCGTAGTATATTTAAACAGCAAAATAAAGGATAGCGTTTTTTTTTATTTCACCTGTTTTTTTCTTCTTTTTAATGCTAAAATTCCATTGTAAATATGCGTACTTTCCGTCATAATTTCGTACTGTCCAGTCTTATCCCCAGAGCGCGATCGCTCCCGAGGACCGACAGTCACATTGGCCACTGTACGATAGGAGCTTACCGTTCAGACCAGCGTTCCAACATGACTATCCGCACGTCGATCGACTGCACATGATTCCTCGCACCCTCCACTCCAATCAAGGCCCGACCAGCGGCATCAATGCCCGACAGTATACGTCATCTCATCCTGTTGTTACACCACTGATACGCGAACACACGGTCACATCGGCGATAATTCCAGTCTTCTGTTTACTACGCACAACACTGTCATCACGATGTTGCTACTATGTTGCTGACACGCAGAAATACAGAACCACGTTGAACGCCGGTTGGCACTCGGCACGGGAAAACAGAACCGAACTCAGCACGGAAGGCACCCAGACAGACGGCAGAAAAACCTGCCTGCCTTGGACGCAGTTCCTGCGATTTCCCTAACGTCGAAAACGTCGACACAGTTCTGCGTGGTTCCGCTACTGTAGTTCCGCGTGTATTTATTTGTACCCTTTTCCTCATAGATGGCGCAGAATTTTTCCGGAACAAACGAGCTGCATGTTCGCAGCTGCGCATGCAGGTCGGGCGCTCGAGGTGGGCTCGGGCCACGGGCTGTTTGCCGCCGATCTCGAGCTAGATCTTCTTCGCTCTGCGTCCGCCGCTGCAGGAAGCGGCACACAGGCGGCGCGAGATACAAGCCAGTACATACGTAGATTACAGTGGCTTACAAAACGTAGAATAATCTCTGATTTCCGAATAGATTCGAAGTTCCGTCCAAGTTCGAAATTATCGAAAGCACAAGGTGCGGCGTTGCGGCCGTTTGGACCACCACATTTAACACGCAAAGGTTGTTTTGCAAAAAAAAGATGTATATATATATATATATATATATATATATCAATAAATAAAAGTTTATTTTTAGAGCTTAATTTAAAGCTAGAAAACAAAAAAAAAAGAAATAAAGTGGGAGTTTTGCACTTTCTATGTCCTATATCAGTCTGCTCTTCGTCTGAATACTGGTTTGCAAACCCGCTCCCAGGATGTGTGGAGTAAAGCCCATCTATCCTGGGAAAAGTGGCGCCAATCATTTTTGTGGAAATGCTCGAGAGACGTGCCGCGCGCCACTTCTGGGAAATTGAGCTGCGCTTAGAGTATCGGCACTCTGTTCTCTAACATTGTTGTGGGCGCCGCCGTCTTGGAGCTTGTACAGAGCAGACGCAACTGCCGATCGTCATGATTCAAAAATGCGACTTCCTCATCATTACATTCGGTGTTAGGAGGCTCATGTGATATTGCTTTGCTCTGTCACGAACTGTTTAAACATTTGTGGAGGAAGGAAAAGCGTTTCCTGTGATTTCAGATAAGTCTTCAGGTAACTGACAACCATGATTTTAAGCCACAATATGAACAAGTGTCGTTACTTTGAAGCGTAGCTTATTTAGTGTCACTATAGAAGAACATGGCGTCTGAAATCCAGCTCAGTGCTGCGCTGTTCCGCCATGGTCTTCCCCAGTGCCACTAAATAAGCTACGCTTCAGGGTAACGACACTTGTCCATATTGTGGTTCAATCCCCACCCCTGCCCGTTTCGATCTGGATGAGCATCGTACCAGCGTGCGGTCGTGTATCACTACTGCGTGGTGCACGTTAAAGACCCCAGGCTAGCGGTTGTACTGCACTGGCTAAATAGCTCATCTACAGCGAGTGACTCGTGGCAACTTTAAATGGCTGACCAACTACACGCTGTATAAATATCCCCACAACCCAATTTTTTTTTTCCCAAGGGCCACTTTAGACACGGGCCTCGTGCACTGGCACATTTGACGCCACTTGCGAGACAAACGCAAACATATCAAAGGGCTTTAGTCCAGACAGATAAAGAGGGATTGGTGGCCAAGTGCAATAAAGAAAAAAAAAAGAAGGATCGGTGGCCGAGTGGGCTAGAGCACACCAGCTCGGAGCACGTGGAGCGAAAGCTCGCGCTGCAGAACCAAGGGGTGCTGGGCTCAATCCCCACCCCTGCCCGTTTCAATCGGGATGAGCATCGTACCGGCGTGTGGTCGCGTATCACTACTGCGTGGTGCACCCCAGTCTAGCGGTTGTACTGCACTGGCTAAATGGCTCACCTACAGCTGGGAGTCACGTCGCCCGTTGAGGCAGACTATGTTCTAGGGTAGGCTGTATAAACATACACACACCCCAATTTGTTTCCAGACAGGTAAGGTAGCACAGCTTCATTCCACCGTGACATAGTAAGATCACTGTTGAAAGAGGTGGTCATAACGGACAATAGCATAGTGAACTCCCGAGGTTACTTATGAAGACACTAAAGTTATTTAGAGGTTTATTTGATTTCGCCTAAAATATGAAAGGTGAAGGGATTACAAAAAAGGAACGTACGCCTCACCTTAGGTAGAAACGTATTTTCTACCTATTGATGGCCCGTTTGGTTTTCTTAGTAATCCGCAATACGGGAAGTGTTAAATTTACAAAAAAAAATTGTTTCGGGCGCCAAAAGGCTAACGTCAAAATTCAATTGGCACCTCAGAGTAAGCACCTGTTGTTGGTTAAGAGAATATATGGTAATTGTTCTAAATAATAGAAATCATGCTTCTTTGTTGCTTTTCATAGCCACTAAACAAAGTCTACAGAGAATGAAAATTTCTGAAATAATATTTCATAAAATAAATGTTGTTCGGAATATGTCTTTTAGCCTTCTTTGCAACTCATTCGACTATATTTTTTTATTTGCAAATACGTATTAGTAGGGTGCCTTCATGTGTGCCTTGCTTAGGGTGGAGACATCCGGCCTTTTTGTCCCACACTTTTATTTTTCTTTTTTTTTGTTCAGAAGCGCGTGAAAGAGCGTGTCCCGGCACGCGTTTGTGGCGCTGACTGTGCTATGGCGACATTTTGTTTTCGTCGATTTATTTGTATTTTACCCGTGAGAGCGTTCTGTGGGCATCGGGTATACAACAAAGGGTGGCAACACCCTAAGCAGAAGGACATTGAGGCACTCTACATATTAGGATATATCTGTTCAACCATGCACGATCTTAGGGTGCTTACGTGATACGCTTGTAGCGTATGCAAGCGCTTGACCACGCGCGCTAGCATAGCACACACAAACAAAATAAAATCAACAAAAGTATCGCCTTCAGAGCCTTATCAGGCCTTTCACTAGGAGTCTGCTGATGACTATACTTCGTCTCACCTTAGTATGGACTATTGTTAGCCGCGCGAGCTAAAAGCTCGAGCTAGTCGCTTTGAATGAAGCAGCGGCGGCTGCACGAGCGCTCGTGCAGCAAGTGCTCTAGTCAAGGCAGTCAAGGCTGGCCGCTCGCGCTAGCACAGCCTTCGCGGTTAGTCCATGCTAGAGTGAGACGAAGTATAGTTACACTTTTTTGCAACGTTCAAAAAGTGCCGACCAACGGAGCCATCAATTTTAATTCTGTTGTGTCTATGTCTATACGGCGGTAAGTTAGTCAGGTCTGAGGGCATCTGGTGTCTTCGTTGGAGATGAAAGACAGTGCAGTATACCGCTGCCCAGAGCCGTGTATTGGGAGAGTTTGGCCAATAGGCGGAGCAAAGGCCGCCGCCAGCGCCGAATATTCCCCCCACGCTTAGAGCGTAAACTAAATTTGTGACACAGCGTCGACCAATCAGGAGACCTCTACTCCATCTCAAAAATGTCTGCAGTGAAGACAAAGGCACAGGCGCGTGAGCCTAGTTCAGCGAAACGCTTTTGTTTGTACGAGACCTCGTGCATAGGAGGCACTTTCCAAAGCCACGCGCTCGTGCCCATGCCTTTGTCTGCACTGCTAGAACGGCTAGAACAGCGTCCTGAGACTGGCTGAAAGAAAGCAGTGCAAAGGGTGGGGTGCGCGAGCGTCTTGAGACGCGGAGTTCCGCTCGGCACGGCTCAAATTATACTTCGTTTCACTTTATCTGCGAGCGAAGCCAAAGCTAGAAGCGCGAGACCAGCGCTTTTTGCATTTCTCCCCAGCTCGCGCGCTCGAGCAAAGCCTGAACGCACGGAGCTTCCGTGCTCGCGCTTCTAGTTTTGCCTTCGCTCGCACATAAGGTGAAACGAAGTATAGTCGTGTCACAAATTTAGAGCACACGACCACCGCTAGGGGCTGTTTCGCGGCCTGTGGTTGGCCCCGAGATGCTCGCCTATTCAAACCAATGTATGGCCAAACTCTCTCAATAAACGGCTCTGCCGCTGCCTATCTTATGTCTTTAGCGTGCATCACGCAATAGTGATCCATGACACCACGCCGGTACGATGCTCATCCAGATTGAAACGGACAGAGGCGGGGGATTGAATCCACGATCATTGAGGTTTACAGCGCGAGTTTTCGCTACACGTGCTGCCGATCCACAAGCAACGAGACATCGCGGTCGCATTCGAGCTCGAGAGAAAAACAACAACAGCAACAGCAAGAACATCTCGGGTTTGAGGCATTTAGTACTATAGTCGGATGCAACCTAAGAACAATCTTTTAGCTCCACCCACAAGCGCATTGCGCCCATCAGAAGTGCTTCCGCCGTCGAGAAAGTAGTTCGCTAGCAACGTTGCTTTTTCTTCTTTCAGTAAACGTGTCTTAAACTACTACAATATTTATTTAATTCATTCAGGACGTTTAAATAAGTTAGAATACGTTTTTGTCAACGAAATAGCTGTTTAGTAAAGAAAGAAAGTCATGCCCAATGTACCGTCTTCCCAATTCATTTTCTATCCAAGATAGTGTCTAACATACCGTCTTCCAGCGCCTTCGATTGAGGGAAAGCGGCGAAAACGAAAGCAACCTTTCTCTCGCCAAAATTATAAATAACAAAGCACTTATAGTTCCTGCAAATAATAAATATTTAGTGATTTACTTAGTTTTGTGGACTTTGCGCACGAAATGTGTGCCTTTATTTTGTTGGATGAATAGAAAACAAGAATAATTATACTTTTCGGGTTTTGACAAATCGGCACCCTCCCAAGTCATCGACACCACCACCGCGCCCCGCTATACTTCGTCTCACCTTAGCATGGACTAACTGCGAAGGCTGTGCAAGCGCGAGCGGCCAGCCTTGACTGCCTCGACTGGAGCACTCGCTGCACGAGCGCCCGTGCAGCCGCCAAGGCTTCATCCGAAGCAACTATAGCTCGCGCTTTTAGCATGCGCGGCTAACAATAGTCCATGCTAAGGTGAGACGAAGTATAGAGTGCCTTCATACACACGCGCGCTTTTGCTTGAGTGGTGACATCTCATTCATTTTTACGCCCATCGTTTTTTTTTATGCATTTTGAAGTACGCGCAATCCGGTGTCAATCAGCTCGAGCGCGTAGCTTTGGCTAATGCATAGACGCCATTTTAGCGCCCAGGTCACGCAACGAGTGCGCGAGAGCGTCACGCGCTGAACATTCAGTGCAACAATGGATGTCTTCACCCTGAGACAAACAGACATGTAGGCACCCTACGCCCCGCTCTCTTTGTCTTCCGTCATGGATCCCACTGAGGTGCACGGCAATCTCAGCTCACCCCGCGGAAACCACAGCGAATTGAAGCAGCGGTGCCGGTACTATGTTGAGTAGCTACGTGGGGCAGAGGCGACAGAAATCCAACGAAGCAGACGACGTCCGGCGTAGCTTCTCACCTCTCAGCAGTGCTAAGCCTCGCGCCCGCTTCGAAATTTTCGTTGGCGATAGCGTCGCTGGATTCTCACGTTGTCGCGCCAAAACTGCTGCAAACGCAAGCCGATACCATTAAGATTTCGTGGCGTAACCTCGGGCACGTAAAACACGGTGCAAAAAAGCAGAATAATTGTCACGAGAAACTAGCGTCGCGTTGCTAAGGCCAGCAGCCGTGTTGAGCTTTTTTTTTTTCAAAAGGATCGCGATTGGTCCACGGAATCGTGACGCCATGAAAACGATTGGCTGGCGTTTCTCGGCGTAGGAATACATTTTCCTCTGAGAGGCATTTCCGGTTTTTTCTTAGCTTGCAATCAACTATAGTGTCGCCATCTCGTTTAACAAGTTGGAAATAAAATTAACAGGGTGATTTTATTTACACAAATACGCAAATACAACAATAATTTGCTTTTTCGTAATGGTCTTAAAATTAAGATTAGAGGTATCCCTAGTACGTCCGGCCAAGCGTTTTGTCAAGTTTGTCTTCTAAATAATTGTATTTTCAAAAATGCCTCAAAACGCGCTAAAAACAGTGAAAACGGTCATATCTCTGAATTTTTTTAAAACTTTACAGCGCTCTAAAAGAAACGTCCAAGGGCTGTACAACCTTCATTACGTTATCATAAGTAACCTCCAAAAGAATGAATACTATCGTGCATTCCTGGAACGCAGGTTTGTGTAGCGAAATTTGCCCATGGGAAGCGAGCATGCCGGCCGCGTCGCGGCGGTCGCCTATTGTTTGCCGCATCAATTGTTGTGACTTTCTTAGTGCGGAATAGCTACCTTGGAAATTACAGCGCTAACCCGCTACAACGCACAACCAACGCAGCGACTGGCAGAAGTTCCCCGATGGAACGGACCTGTTTGCCGCTAGGGGCGCCCTGGTCGGGGCCTGAATGAGATGTGCATATATAGTTCTGGGGAAGCGAGCATGCCGGCCGCGTCGCGGCGGTCGCCTATTGTTTGCCGCATCAATTGTTGTGGCTTTCTTAGTGCGGAATAGCTACTTTGGAAATTACAGCGTTAACCCGCTACAACGCACAACCAACGCAGCGACTGGCAGAAGTTCCCCGATGGAACGGACCCGTTTGCCGCTAGGGGCGCCCTGGTCGGGGCCTGAATTAGATGTGCACGGTTCCTATTGAGTGACGAGCGGTTGAATCCCCCTTCGCTGTTTCTAGCAGCTTCGTGTGCTCGTTTGATAAAATTAGTGGTAAAAATGTCAATGCAACCGAAATGTTCTGCACGTTTGGTCTAGAAGACCGAATTACGGGCGGCCTTCGCTGCCGCTGAAGCTCAATCAACTTAACAACATTTATTAAATAACGTGCGCGACGTGCTCGAAAAACGAAACCGAAAGAAGATGAGTTGGTAGGGCGAAAGCTTTCTCCCGTCTGCGTGGAGAAGGAGGAAAACGTCTCGTTCCTCCCTTCCTCTCAGGTCCGCTTGGAGGCGCGTCAGTAGAAGGGAGGTGGTGGTGGTGAATACGTTTATTTAAAGAAAAGAAAAAATATATATCTCCGGAGACTCGAAGTTTTCATGACGCGGTGGCCTTAAGGCTTGGCATCGTCTCCTAGGTTAAAGGTGTTAGATGGAGTTTCCCAGGCCTCCCTCCGAAATATACTCTAAGAGAGATATGAGGATCCTGGTCTTGCGTGGGGTGTCACCCGCTGGGTGCGTCCAGTCCTGCAGTTTTGAAGGTCTTTCATCAATTGCCACCTTACCTTTTTCCTCTATTTTTTCTTAGAGTGTAGGTGACGTTCCGTGGGCTCTCCAATGAACGTTCCAGAACGTAAAGCCTTAAGCGTGTTTCACATGCAGCGGTTTTGGCCCTAGAGCTGCGCGATTTCTGCCGTCGCAGCGCTCTGGCCAGTTACGTAACTGAGGTAATCTTATCAATGTTGAAAAACAGCGCGAAAATCACACGGACAAGGAGAACAGAACACACAGGACGAGGCGCTGACTATCAACTATATATTCAGAAGACATACAGAAACATTCACGCGAGGACTGCTTCTTCTCTTCCTCTTCCAACAGTCATTCGCAATTAAGCGCGCAACCTTTTAAATCATATCACATTAAAACACACCGGAACATTAAAACACACCAGCACAGGTATAAGTCATCGCGTCTTCTTCCTCCTTCTTTCTTCGATCTTCAATCTCGATCTTCAAATCTCTGGTCAACCCATGTCCAAAAAAACCCTCTCACTGTCCACTAGGTTGATGGATGGTTGGCTCACGCACCCAGGTTTTCGTTTTTCTATATGATAAGCTTCTACTAACTCCCTCGCTAGCTGATCTTTGTGTTTAAACAGCACTTTAGTGTCACTAAACCGTGGCTCACATCCACAATCACGGCAGTGGACAGCTAAATGAGAGTACGCGCTACCTTTTAATGAACTGTGGTGTTCGCGTAGACGGATGTTTAGGCAACGCCCCGTCTGACCTATATAGGAATGACCGCATGAGAATGGTATTTCATAAACGATCCCCTGTGCACATGACACGAACTTCATGCCATGCTTGACGCGACATCCAAAAAGTTCTGGCTTACTTTTCCTGTCAGCACGCTTCTTAACCACGTTTATAATCCTGCTCAGTTTGTTACGCGCTGAAAAAATTACATTGACCCCATACCTCGAAGCGACTCCCTTTAACCCGTGTGAAAGACGATGGATATAAGGAATGACGGCGACGTTCTTTTTGTCGATCTTGGCTTTTTCTTTGTCAGGTTTTCTGGATTCAACCTTGATGTACCGAATCGCCTTGTCACAAGCTGAAGTAATAACTGAGTCAGGAAAATTAGAGTTTCTGAGCCTAGCAACCTGTGCTGAGAAGCTTTCTTTTATCTTATGAAAACAGGTTTTAGTCAACGCTGACTGTATGCAAGAATACGCAATACCATTTTTTACGAGCTTTGAGTGTGCCGAACGATAGTCTAGTAATTTCTTTGTGGATCTGGGGTGGTGCATCCAGCACACATGATCTTCTTTCACGTCGACTAGGATATCTAAAAACTGGATTTTGTACTCCTTAGGAGTCTCGGAGGTGAAGCGAAGTCCTAACCCTTCCTCCGCAAACGTCCTTAACACTTCTCTCATTGTTCTATTAAAATCCTTTTTCTCTACAAAAACCAAGTAATCATCTACATACCTGACAACTTTTTTAGTGTTTTTCGCCAGCCTGTGCGCAAGGGCCCTATCAACTTTACCTAGAAAAATACTGCTCAGCATAGGTGCCACCCTTGAACCTATACATACACCTGACTTTTGTACATATACGTTATCCTGCCAATCGATAAACGTGGATTTAAGATACATAGACAAAAGCTCTAGGAACCCTTCTACTGAGACTCCGCTTTTGGTCCGAAACCTCGTTTCATCGTTGTGTTCAATGTTTCATCAATGTTTCTGTATGTCTTCTGAATATATAGTTGATAGTCAGCGCCTCGTCCTGTGTGTTCTGTTCTCCTTGTCCGTGTGATTTTCGCGCTGTTTTTCAACATGGATTCTTACCAACTCGCCCAACTTTCCATTCTAGTAATCTTATCAACAACGACGACGACGACGATGCCAGGAAGCTACACCGGGTGACCGCGGCGCTACGTTCTAGCCCTGGACGTCAATGCATCGGGGGTGGCAGCCGTCTACTTTGACTGGGCCACCACCTGGAGCCGCTGCCTTCAACGAAGCGAGCGAGCGCACCATCAACCGCCAGGGCTTTACCGTCCAGAACGTCCATTGAACAGCCTACCGAAGGTCACCTTGGCTCGCTTGCCTACTGGCCTGAACCGCCGCCGAACCTCTAAGACTCGTGCGGCGGATCAGAAGTGCACGTCGTCCTCATCACCATCAAACCGCCAAGGCTTTCCCAGCCGCAACGCACGGTGAAGCCTCCGCACACCACCCTTTGCCAAGACACTTCTCACAGCTCGTAGAAATGTCTTAGCGAACCCCGAACTTTCAAGCAACGGGGCTTGCGATGTTGAGAAGACCGTGTCGTCCTCCCCTTGTATATATCATGTCATCATCATCATCACTAGACGTGGCACCGCGGGCCTCCATGGTACGGGCTGTCGCCTTTCCGCGGTGCCAAGGCTCTCCTTAGCCAATAAAGATTACGATTACGATTACGATTACTAGAGCCACTCTATATGGCAGCGTAGCTGCCAGAGTAGCGACACGACGCAAAATTATCTAGATGCACGACGTCAGAAGCGCCTATAGTGATCTCCATTTTGGGCCTGGGAGGTTGCCATGGTAACCGTACTGCTAGCGACGCCGGGCGGCAACCTTTATCTTGTTGATATCTCCATTCGCTAATTGAAAAGTGGTAAAATACCTAAAAGACGCTTTGCATGGCGGTACGGCACGGGCCTCTGGAGGAGCGGTGCCTGTTTCTTCTGTGAAGTGAGACGATTTGCAGCCCGGGGACTGTCGGGCGACGAGAGCTGCTAAGTATCGTAGGTGCACAGACAAGGCGAGTGGTTTTCCGCGCCGTCGGGATGGCGGCCGCTTCGTGGGACGAACGTACCGTCCTTGTACGTTCGGACTTCGCTCCTATGGAACAAAATCCGATTACGCCGGCCACGACAGGACGATTGCCTTGGGACATGACTGCTCCTCGACTGCCCCATAGTAAGAAAATGTACGCTTAGCACGATACTTCTTCAAGACCCAATCATTCATTCAAGATGAGGTTATCTCACCGACTGGGGAGGAGCGACGTCGACGACGGTATCACCCTCGTTTTGGGCGATGAATAGTCGACGGGGTTAATCCAAGAAGGACAGCACGGGGGTCTACAGAGGATTATTAACGCCATCAAGAGACGGACACCGGACATGTGGTGTTCTTGCCGACAGGCCAAGTGGTCGTCCGGATGTTTACCGGCATGCAAAAAGTCGATATTTTTATCTGGTGTAGCACGCATACCCGTGTTAAAAAGGCCATGAAATGATTTTTTAACTTCTTCTTCTATAGCTTTAATCCTCAACTCAAAAGAGAACAGTGGAATCACGCGGTCGTGACATGCTAGGGCACCGGTGTGATGACCCCAAGCTTCCACCGTGCATTTTAAGCACACCATAGAACTTGGCATTCGCAAGTGCACTCATGTGCGCTCATTGGCCACGAACGCGAATTCAAATATTCGTCGACGAATTGATTGCTGACGAGCGCATACGTCGGAGTGACGCAGTTTTCGTGTCAAATGCGTGAGCTGGGGTCGGCTGACGTCATTTTGGCTTTTGTAGGCATTGCAAAGAGGATATTTAGAACCATACACGCATGATGATAACATCATAGTACACGGACATTAACGAGCACAAAACGGGCCCAGCTACAGAAAATAAATATTACACTCGTGAAAAATAATTGTCCGTAACTTGTTAATTCCAAAGACGAACACACCCCTGACCATATAAGTTTAATAGTATGTGTTGATGCATTGCCATAGAGCAGGTCATTTCATATACGTCATTTGAGAAAACGCCAGCTTGTCACTTGAAAAAAAAAAAAAAAAAACACTGCGATCAAATGCAAGCTATTGCAACGAAAGCACGTTTATCAAAGTCTTCAATACTGTCAATTCGTAAAATCGTCAATTAGTACAAAAGGTCAAAGATCGCAGGCGCTTCCTCGCTTAACGTTGCTGTGATTATTAGGTGACCCAGGGCTAAAAAAAACTTCCCCTAGGTCCTACACATGACGTATATCTTTCATTTCGATTCTTGGAAATTCCAACATTCAAAGGGAGCTAGAAAATGCGAAAATGTTATCCTAAAAGCTATATCGTAAAATCGTTGATTAGTACAAAACGTAAAGATCGCAGGAGCTTCCTCGCTAAAAGTTTCTGTGATTACGCAGTTACCTGGGGCAGAAACCACTTCCCCAAGGTCCAACATGCGACGCATACAATTCGCATCGATTCTAAGACAATCCAACGTTCAAACAAGGCTAGGAGAATGCGAAAATTGCATGCAAAAAGTCTTATCGATCCTTGAACACACCCAGAAATCCGAGCACCGCTACGGGGATATGACTTATCCTGTCGCACAGGTGCTAATATCCAGATCGATCTTGCACAGAAAAGGTATAGAGTCTCATTCTTTCAGATCTTCACGTTATACCTGTGTCACAAAGCACGAATACGTCCGAAATCGTCGGCAAGCAGCGGCACATTACGACTACCGCGCACCGAACAAACTCGTATCCACCAGCTCTGGGCGCTGCCATCTTACCGGTGACATCACGGCCCTTGCGAGGTCACGTGATGAATAGTCACTCGGTTTCTAAGGAAACCGAGCCAACTCAGCTCGTCGCTATGGTACCGCATGTGACCAATCACGACGTGAGGCGGCACAGGGAAAAGCGTGGCGCTACTCTGGCAGCTACGGTGCCATATAGAGTGGCTCTAGCCAGCACCAGCGGTTGAGCGGCACGAGCTCCGCGACGGCAGAAATCGCGCCGCTCTAGGGCAAAATCGCTGCATGTGAACCAGGCTTTAGAGGTGTGCTGTCGCGCTCGTTCACTTCGATGAGGACAGCTGACTTCCGGGGGTGACCTAGTGAAACTAGGCTGCCACCACCCATGAGGCAATTACGTATTTGCTTAAAAGGTAGCGTCATATTCACCCAGTACGGCTCTTTGACATCATCGCGTAATACGAAGCGCACGTGTCCCGGTGACTTATGGCGTAAGCAAACGGAAGATAGCGTAACCTACTTCGTAACGTAAAAAAATCGAGGTGTCTGTGAACCAGTTACATAACGTCACGAAAGCTTAGGTCCGCTTACGACACATATCACCCAGAGCCGTTTATACTGAGAGAGTTTGGCCTTCTTAAGGAGATTTTGACAGCCTGACAACCACAGCAGCGTATTCTGACAACCGGGGGATGACTACTTCCGTCCGCCATATTGTGGCTCTGACTCATAGGAACTCTACGCGATTTCTCAGGAATGAACAAGACAAAGAAGTAACGCCATATTGGGTTATCATGAAATCCGCTTGTTCTAGCGGCCAACAAGCTCCGCCCATTGGCCAAACTCTCTCAGTATAAACGGCTCTGATATCACCCGGCCATCTGTGCTTCATATTAAGTGTGGTTTACAATTCAAGTAGAGAGCCTGGCGCGTGACAATTAAGACACGAATGTTTAGGTGACTTACACAAATAAAAAAAAAATCCGAAAAAAGCTAAAAAACCTCTCGCCGGTAAATTTTCCGTCAATTGGGAATTATCAAAAAAACTTTGAATTTCGAGGTCACAGCGAAAAGCTAAAAAGAAAAAAGAAGGTGTTTTAAAAATAAGCTTTATATGAGCACAGGGCCCGTGGTCCTGAAGAGATGCGAGTTCAGTTTTCGTTTTTAAATCACGACCTATGGACAATACAAAAGTGTCTTTTTGCACGTCGAAGTTCCTTCGCGACAACGGGTCTTTGTAGCCGTACCTAATCTTGTTTAGTTTTAGAATTTATGAAATATCTGAAAACAGTAAATAAACTTATATTTTTAAAGAATTTTACATATAACAAAAATAAGCTCCGATAAACCCCAAAAATTCCAGGGAAAAATAAACTCCTAAAACAGCCTCCGAATTTCTGGACAAATAAACTCCGAAATCATGGAATCCGACATATCGGTAACGAAAGAAAACGTAAGACACAGTGCTGTCACATCTCCGATTCAAGATATTCATGAATCTAAAGGGCATCGCCACTCAGGCTCGGCAAAAAAAAAAAAAAAAGAAAACAACGCCAGAACGCTGAGTTTTGATCGGAATGATTAGTCCGTAGACCGAAAGCCAGCTGCCGTTGTCTCCACGACACTCGTCGAACGCGCTAGAACGCGGAACTCCAGCGTCCGGCCTTTGATTCTTTCATTTCAGTGCATTCGACGAGTGCAGTGGAATCAAAGGCAGCTAAATTTCGGCCTACCCAATTATCATAGGCCTCCTGCTCCGAAGCTTTAAGCGAACTGTGGAGCTTTCATTTTGGGTAGTACACGCTCACCTGATTGAGCCTCGCACTACTTGCGGCACTGAGTGTTTTTTTTTCTTCTGTGTAATGCTAAACAACGGAAAAACACATTTCGGCTTCCGAAATCGGATAGGTTAAACGCCGCAAGACAATCAAAAATGCCAGATTTATGCCACCACAGTTAAGGTACGCGCCTCTTATCTTTTGTTGGTGACGTCAGAACATAAAACGTCACGACGCTTTTTCCCCCTCTTTTGTTTGTTTTGTAGTGTGTGAATCCTTGGTATGGTGGGCTAGAAGAAATACGTGTGACGATCACACTTTTGAGAGTGATTCAGGGATTAATCATGTGGAGCTCTGGTGGATTATAGACGCTTTCAGCGCGCGCCAGATTGAGCCGCCATAGCCGATCTTTTCTTGTCTTACCGAGATGCCGAGCCACTGAAGCGGGCGTTGACGAGTCTCCACAAGGGCCTATGCTGGGGGGAAGGGTAACAGCAGCACCTAAAGTGGCAATAACCTGTCCTGGTGTGACAATAGCGAAGTGAAGCGAACGGAATAAGAGGAAACCAGAGTAAAGGTCGGTTATGGCGGCGACCATGCACAGCTGCCTGAAAGTGTCTATAGCGGGGGAGGAAAGTCCTCGATAAGTAAAGCCCCTCGATGTGTTTGCGTTTGTTTTGCAAGTAGCGTCGAATGCGCCAGTGCACGAGGACCGTGTCTCGCGCGGCCTCTAGACGGAAGATCCCCAAAGAACATTGAAACGGAGGTTTTTAAAGAACTTGAGTACTGCAAAATAAACTACCAGGTCTTTACAAAACCTCCTCCACCCAGGGAAGACAAAATTGTGGTTGACACTCCACCCACTCAGCAAAATCAAGAAAAGAGTTATGTGAAGAGAAAAAGCACGCTTCAAGTAAAAATCTATACGAGGTGTTAGCACTTCTCGAGTACGAGAATGCAATTAAATGCACCGACGCAGCCAAAGACGAAAGCGGCTGAGCCATCGCATACTAGTGTTCCACCACTCACAGGCGCTTCGCCGCCACTCTATGCAGCGAGACCAACGTCAAAAAAGCTGAACTCCAAGCTATTGAGATGGCGATCAAAGAATTCAAAGACGTAAAACTGAAAGCTAGACTGTATATCTACACAGGCTGCAAAGAAGCCGCACAAGAATGCAGCGAACACGAAAGCCGCAACAAGACCGTCTGAGCATTCAAGACGGCGGCCAAACAACTTTGAATCGAAGGATATAACATAAAATTTCGATGGATCTCCGGGCACCAAAGTATCCAAGGGTACGTCGAGGCGTATGCAGCCGCACGGGAACAGCTACAGGCAACCCTTCCGGGCTTAGGCTCACCTCGCACCGTCTAGGGAAAGGACACAATAGAAGAGACCGATCCCGCTGAACATAAAACACAAGAACGTCAAAAGAAAATACATTTCCATGAACAACTCCCAAGCCACAAAGCCACAGTACCGCCAGTCAACGTCTGAAAAACCAATACTGAGGTCAGTCCTTCAAAGTTCGAACAGCAGGGAGACGGAATGATCCGCCAGCTCGCCTCCAATGCCGTTCGCGCCTTCTATCGCGAGTACTTCATTTTTACTGAAGCAGGCTAGCTAGCTCCTTCCCCGAAAAGGGCCCTTGTGGCGAAGAGACCCTTGCGGTGCCGTGTGGCATGAACTCCTTCTCCTTTGAGGAGATTGTCCTTTCTACTAAAGGCGCTTAAGCGGTACGTCTGACAGGAATATGCACAAACCTGTGCTTTGGCGGCGTTCGATTGAGAACCCAGCTTTTAAGCGGGTTTCACATGCAGCGATTCCGCGGCCGAAATCGTTGCCGCTAGCGGCGCGGCGGCACGGATCGCGAGGTTTTATTTTGCATGAGCGTTTTCTGCCGTTGCGATGGCCAATGTTGCTTGCAGCAAGCAGATGCGATCACTTTCTCGGCCTCAGTCACCTCTTCCCAGAGTTTCTCTTTGGCCCCAATGTTTCTAAATGTTTTGAGCTGCGCGTCACAAAGAACCCGACGCTTCGACACTTCACTTATGAGCAGTTCATTGAACTGAGCGCGATACATTTTTTTACTTGGTGGACGATCTGTGTTCGAAAAGACACGTCAATGTCGCCCAGTTCTTTTTTGTCTTTTAATTTTCTCACTAGCGCTCGCACGACCCGCTTCCGATTAGCGTCTCTTGCGCTCACTACACTTGGTACTCAGGCGAGGAAAGTAGAAAGGAGCCGCGTGTTTCATTGAGAAAACAAATTCCGAGGAAGGAGACAGCAATCCCCCTCCTCCATAATCTCCTGAACAGTTCCGACGCCACTGCTGAAGCAAAGAAGCTCGACCCGCCGGAAAAAAGAAACCGCAAATCAGTCGCTTGCGTGCTTTCTCTGCTTGTCGTCTTCTTCAAGAACGTGAAAACGCCGCCGTCCCATGCGCCAGCTTTCCCTCAATGTTTCTCCTCCTGTCACGTGATTTCCCGCCGCGCTGTGAGTGGCCAGCGCGAAAACTGCCGCTCTGCCGCGGCGAAACATTTTCAACCTGGTGGAACCGTGCCGCCCAGCCACTGCGGCTGGCTAGAGCGCCGCGACGGCAGAAATCGCGCCGCTCAGGGCCAAAATCGCTGCATGTGAAACCCGCTTTAGGCGCCCATTTCCGGCTTGAGCGGCGTCGGCGTCGCCATCGCCGTGGGTGTAACCGTGAGGTCACGTGACCCCCGTGAGGCAACGTGACCCCGTTGACATCACGTGACCCCCGTGAGGTCACGTCAGCCCAGTGAGGCTATGTGACCCCCCTGAGGTCACGTGACCCCGGTGAAGTCACGTTACCCAGGTGAGGTCACGTGACCCTCGTGATGTCACGCGACCCCGGTGACGTCACGTGACCCCGTGAGGTCCCGTGACCCCAGTGAGGCTACGTGAGCCCCGTGAGATCACGTGAACCAGAACAGCCACGAACAGCCACGCTTCTATACTCTGTTTCACCTTGTGTTGTACCACAGGAAAGGCTACAAGCGCGAGCTCCTTGCTCTATGGCACACCTCGGCGGCACAAGCTCCCGTGCACCAGGGGCAGCTGCCAGCGCTATGAGCTCGCGCTTCTAGCCTTCGCTGCGGTACAACGTAAGGTGAAACGGAGCATAAATGTGTGAGAGTTTGAAACTCTCAAGTTTGTACTACCCAAAAGAAGTCCTAACAGGCCCCTTTTCGCAGCGCCCCCTGAGCAACGCAGGAGGCCTATTCGAGACAGAACTCGGCGTTCACACGCTCACGCGCGCTGTCGCCTTCTCTCTCTCAGTTTCAAGGCGCATTGCATTTATTCCTATAAACGATGTTGTTGCTATTTCGCGATCATAATGTTTTTATATGGTTGAACCAAGATTTTGTTTGTTTATTTTGGGGTACTATATTTCGCAGGTAATATATATGGTAAATCTTCAATATAGAGTCAATGACAATAAACGCTAGGGGTTCAGGTGGAGCTAGTGGGCTGTTGCATTTTGAAGCAGACAGCAACCAGTCTAAGTTTGACTTCCGGTAATGCATTTCAATGGGAAAACGGAAATGCCTTCTCTCTTTCTCCTCGATAATAAGAGCAAGTATGGCTTAATATTGAGACAGAATAAAAACTTTTGAACGATTTACAATCGGATGTAAAGAGATATGTGTCAGAGCGCTTTTCTTTAGAATACATGGCTTCGAACACTGCGCAAAAATAGTACAATACATATGTATATTACGTGTTGATGTTGCAGACGGCTATTATAAGGCACGTATTTACGCATATAGAGAACGCTGTAAAGCACACCGAGTGAATGAGCTTGACAAAACACCAAAAGGTTGCTAATATATGCCAAATCAAACAATCAAAACCGACGACAAGAACGAAGCATGGAGTTATGGAAGGAAGGACACGTCCCGGATAAGTAACAAACTGTGCATGAATAGTCAAAATAAATCAGTAACCGAGTGTGTTTTTTTTATTTTATTTTTTTTGCTTGAATTGATAGCTTGTCTTGACTGATCATGCTGTATAACATAGACCTGGGCCTTAATTTTTTCTAAGGTAAAAATCACTGAACAATAAAACAAAAATGTATTAAATAGATTAAATTTTTATAATGTGAATAAAGCTACATAGTACCACTTACGAGTAAAAAAATTGAGCTGATTTCTCTTAATCTTTAGCGAAGAGAAAAATATTACTTACCTTTTCCCATAGGAATACACAGGAAGACTGGAAACGTACACTGGTACGCTGTCTGCTTCAATTTGCAACCGGAAGTCCCGTAGACGCTGGCGCAAGCTGATCCTCTAGCGTTTATTGTAATAACTTTATGATCTCCAATTTTCTCTGTAGGCTGGCAATCAAGAGGCCCGTAGCTATCAAGTCCCGAGCAGCGCTCCGTGCGAGTGAAATAGGATATTTGTGGCTCGCGTTTCGAACATTCGTCATTACGCTTTCCCACTAAGGAGCAGCGTAGCAGAGCCTAAAAGAGCGAGCTCCGACCTTTCAATGTACTGTAGGTGAAAAAATGAAATTCGAACAGAGCACCCCGTGACTCGCGGTACAGGCTGCGCCGCCTGGAAGTGAACCTAGGGGCGAGGGTGTCGTGGTGTACTCCGATGTGTTTACGCCCATCGCTCGACGCTCCAAAGCTTCGGCAGTGCGCCTCTTACACTGTAAAAAAACCGTAAGTTGACAGCCTTTTTCAAAACTGGAAAGCGCCGTGAAAGGCGCGCACGGGCAAAACGCCGTAGAGGCGACATGACGGCACGAGTCAGTAAATGTACGGCTTCACATATTTCTCAGTTCAGGTCTGTGTTCCCTTTTCTTTCGAGTAAAAACACATAACACGCGCCACGTTTTCTCTAGGGATAGTTTTCTTGGCGAGAAACAGCGGCAAAGAAACTTGGACGAGAGTAAAGGAACAAACACGACAGGACGGCGCTGAACTAACAACTGTTGTTTATTACACAAAATTGGAAGAAGGAAAACAAGAAGCATCTTAATCAGATAAAAATATATAGACACACACAAACGTGCCAACCAAGCAGCATATTTTGTAGCGATAGGCCCAATCAGTGTCTACGTAATGCCCGTCATAGTCGATCGCAGGTACCCGAACTCTTTGTCAGATAACGCCACTGACGGTTCGCTGACGCATCTCCCTCCAAGTTCTGAAATAAAAAAGGCCTCGATAATTTCGCTCGTCACCCTGTTTCTATTTCTGTCCAAAACAGTGGCTTCACTAAAATTAGGCTGGCACCTGCAGTCCCTGCAGTGCAAAGGTAGCAACCCCCCGACCGTAGCCCTCAATGAATACGAATGCTCCTTGAGTCTATCATTTAGGCAGCTGCCCGTCAGTCCAACGTACACCTTGCCACAAAACAAGGGGATCTTATAGACCACGCCAGACACACAGTCCACAAATGCCTGTGTGTGAGCAGCAGCAGCGTCAAATGTATTTCCTTTTCAATAGAATCAGTTGCTAGTCAGCGCTCGTCCTGTGTTTTCTGTTTTATCCTCTGTCTGTCCTTGTCCTAGTCGCGCTGTAAGTTATAATGAACTCTTACCAACTCGCCCAATTGTCCATTTTTCTAGGCCACAAAAGGCAATGCGTGTTTTTTGTTGCATTAGTTTTGTAACCGGAAGTGTTCTCTGCCCCACAAAAAATTGGTCAGATATGTGCTAAGGTGGGTGCTATTGCCGAAAAGCGGTTAAAAAACAAATGCCACAAAAACACGCAGTGCTGTTTGTGGTCTGTGTGTCTGGCGTGGTCTGTAAGATCCCTTGTCTTGTGGCAAGGTGTACGTTGGACAGACGGGCCGCTGCCTAAATGATAGACTCAGGGAGCATTCGTATACATTGAGGGCTACGGTCGGGGGGTGTCTGCCTTTGCACTGCAGGGACTGCATGTGCCAGCCTAATTTTAGTGAAGCCACTGTTTTGGACAGACATAGAGATAGGGTGACAAGGAAAATTATCGAGGCCTTTTTTATTTCAGAAGTTGGCGGGAGATGCGTCAGCGAACCGTCAGTGGCGTTATCTGACAAAGAGTTCGGGTACCTGCGATCGACTATGAGGGGCATTACGTAGACACTGATTGGGCCTATCGCTACATAATATAATGCTTGGTTGGCACGTTTGTGTGTGTCTATATATTTTTATCTGATTAAGATGCTTCTTGTTTTCCTTCATCCAATTTGGTGTAATAAACAACAGTTGTTAGTTCAGCGCCGTCCTGTCGTGTTTGTTTCTTTACTCTTGTCCAAGTTTCTTTGCCGCTGTTTCTCCCCAAGATATTCACCTCATACCAACTAGCCCAACACGTCACATTGTTATACTTTTCTTGTTAGCAGATGTCTCATGTTACGTGCCATTCGTGAGAATGCGAAAATCTGTTTAAACGGCGGAGGGAGACCCACCCGAAAGCCGGCGCACTGAGCTCGCGGACGAAGACATCCGAGCGAGAGGAGCGACAGTCCATCACGTGATGTTTACTTGCTGCGCCCGGTCCCTACGCTCGCTCGCGCGTGAACCACCACAGGCGGTGAGGGCGGCAGCTCTTTTCGTATTCGCCGCGATCATTCGTCACCATTCAACCACACTAACAAGGTAAGCTAGCTCATTCTCGCATGCGCCTTGCGAGATAACCGAAGTGCAGAAGGAATCAAAGACGCGTAACTTAACGCAATAGCGCGGGCTGAGTCAGAAAACGCGCTAACTTTTTTGCTTTAGCTTCCCGACTTAGTTGCACGAGGGAAACCTATCCTCGCATCAGACTGGACTCGATGGACGTGTGAAGGCACAGGGCTCATCGCCATGGGAGTTTGGTTTGCAATGGGCTCAGTGGGCTCTCCCGAACTCTTTCTGTTCGTACATTTTTTGCTTTCAGGCGCCGTCACCCTTTTGCTTTCGGGCGCGAACCGGAGAAATCAGATTTTAATATGAAACGCTGATTCGCGCTCGATGAGTAATTATAATGAGCGCTCTCGCGTACTGAATCTAAGAGAGCATGTCGTGTATGGGTCTCAAACATGGACGTTTCGCGGACCCCTTGTGTATCGGCTGTGATGATGGAGGACCCCGCTCGTTATGAAAGGAAGGGAACGTCTAGGTTAATCAGGATAATGATTTAATAAAAGAAAATAACTAAGGGCTGTGGGAAGTATAGTTCTTTTTTTGGCTGATTCACAAAAAAACTCACCGGAAAAACTGAACGTTTCTTCTCAATCTGAGAAAATACACCTTTTATCGCCCGGTTTGACTGATGAGGCTAGGATTTGCGGACCCCTAGAATGCCTTCGCGGACCCCAAAGGGTCCGCGGACCCCCGTTTGAGAACCACTGCTCTAGTTTATGCACTGATGTTTAGGACAAATGCTAGATCGCGTATCCCCGCTTGATCGCTGCAGCCCGAGTGCGGCCACCGGACGGCAATCTTGCATTTTGAGAAAGTGCGCTTATGGAGGGTTGCGGAGGCTGGCGGCAGCGTGCTGAAGACACGGTTTCTACTCGTTCGGCGTCATTCATTGACGAAGTTCTTTAAAACCCTATGTAAGTGTAGGACGTGCCATTGAGAACACGTGACAATTTTTACGGAATCGCAGTGGTGCATAAAAAAGGCTCAACTCGCCGAAAGCAAGTTTCGCCAGTCTCGTGGCGTGTTCAAATATTCCTTGGCACGCCGAAGCGCTGCGTCTCTATGCCTTCGCAGCACGATTGGATGCCGGTCAAGAATCGACACCGTGTGGGTGTGTTTTGCGAGTGCAATGTGCCTGTAGCCGTATGTGCCTCTGGAGCAGCGTTTTACTTTACTCTTACGACTGCATTTGTAACTAAGTGGCGAAGGAAGAGGGGGTAAGGTATGTCTTTTTTTCGTTGTTAGACGGTTCAGAGAATACCGCGCACAACATCTCCTCATCACTGATCAGCGGTGGCTCATTATCTACCATCTTAATTTGACTTGACGTTTGAGCACGGCTCGCCTAATTGTGGTTGGTCAACAGACTGCACACGACAAAATGGACCGCGCTTCAAAGATTTTCATTCTCGCCGTGTTGTACTTTTGCCTTCGAAAACCCTCCTTGCTCCAAAGCGTTGCTCTGTTTGCGCTGCTATGTGATCTATTAGAGTAGATTTGGAACATAGCCATGCTTAATAGTGGATAAGAGCAACTGTACAGATTGCTTTCCCCCTTTATTGATAGCAACTCGCCTGAACATCTGGAGGATCCAGAACTCTTTGGCCGATATATGAGGCAAAGACATCTATGCGCGACACACCATCAAAACTTTCCCGCGGCACCGATTCTTGATCAGTATCCAAGCGTGCGAAGGCACAGAGGCTCAGCGCTTCGTCATGCCAAGGAAGCTTTGATCACGACGCAAGACCGGCGAAACTTGCTTTCGACGAGTTGTGCCTTTTTATTGCGGCACTGCGCTTCCGTAAAAACTTACACGTATTCTCATCAGCAAGTATCCTGCTTACAAAGGGTTTTAAAAAACGTTTTTGGCGAATGACCACGATCGAGTAGAAAACGCGTCTTCAGCACGCTGCGGCCAGCCTCCGCAACGCTTCAAAACGCGACTTTTCGACATGCAAGGTGGCCGTCTGGTGGCCGCACTCGCGGAGCGGGGATGCGCGATCCAACAATTGTCATAAAGATCAGTGAGTTTATGTGTAAAAGAAAGTTCTTGTCAATGGCAGTCTGTTTCGAGGTAGGCCACTAATCTCCACTAGAGGGCTGGATGGCGCATTGAGCAAACAGGTACGAAGCCACCGGACGTAAGCGGCTTGTCTTGGAAGTGAGCGCTTGACAGGCTTTCCCACTCTTACGAGCGGAGGTCAAAACAGTGTCCAAAGTGCTTGGTTCGATTTCGTTATATCAAGAGAGCCAGCTTGTTGCGCAATAACAGTTCATGGATGCCCGAGAAGTCTTCTTGGAAGCCATTTGATGTGTGAGAATTACGAGATCCTAGTTGATTAAGTGTACGTGCCCCAAGTTCAAATGCCTCATTCTCAAGAGTTATTACTAAAAGGTATTATAAAAAACCCACGTAAAAATGCAAGAAATCGTAAACCAAAACATTAACGAAATGCACTATAAAACCCAGCAAACACTCAACTTCCGGCACAAGCATCTAACTTCCGATGTCTTCACTCGCGCCCGACTCGAAGCGAGGCTAAGCGCCTTCCAGCCTCCTATATTAGAGATCAGTGAGGTAGGCCTACCGGGCGAACGACGGCCGTGCGTGCATAACATAGCACGGGATAGCACCACCGAAGCCATTAGATGCTAGAGAGCCTCAAGTAAGAGTGCGTTCAACTTAAACCATGGAGGGCGTTTGCAATTTAATGGTGACGTAGAGATGGCGGATTATACACTTTTCTGCGTGTGAAAAATGCCAATCCTATCGGAAAAAATGGTGTCTATAGAAAATTGTTTTTTTTATTATTTGCGTAAGATCGTCAAGCATCTGTTTATAACCGGATTTACGTTGAAAAACCACCCGTAGCCCCGTAGACCAACAGCAAAATTTTTCAATTTAATGGCGCCCATAAACACATGCCCCGATCTAGCAGTTAAACACACTCTTACTTGAGGCTCTCAATTAGATACTGGCTGGAAGCAGATGACGACATGCCACCTGATTTTGCCGCTATGGTTTATTAAATACTTTCAGCAGATATTGTCACGAATGACAAGTGATGAGGCGGCAAATAACAGAGTAAACTAAACGTTTAATCGGGCGAACTTGTGCCCACAATAAAAGAAGAAACAAAAAATAACAGTAGAGCGTCGCGGGCGTCGAAGTCGGCGAAAGAGCAGAGTCGAACGCTGGGGCGAAACTGACTGCGGCTCGCCACGCGGAGCCCCTTATGTACACGCGTAGGGTTCTGGAAGAATCGGCGTAGAAGGTTCTGCGTGTAGAACATTCTGACCTCGAACAAGCAACACGGTTCTCGAATTTACCAGAACATTTACGTCAGAGTTCACAAAAATGCGTCCCCGCGGCCAGGAATCGAACCCTGGCTTTCTGCGTGGAAGGCACGCGCGATAACCGTTAGGCCACGAGCGCGCCGCCTGCTCGGTCAGCTGCGCTCGCGGCATTACTCCCCCCTTTAAAAGTGCATCGCCCCGATGCAACACAACACAAAACAAAGCAAATAAAAAGGACGGTAAACTAAAGAGTCATTGGGAAGGCATCAGGTGCACAGTCCTATCGGGCGTAGTACGGCTTCAGGCGCACGACGTGGACGACTTCAGGCCGTGGTGGGCGGCGTGATGATGTTCTTGTTCCGTCGGGCATGACCTCGTAGTTCAGCTCCCCGAGGCGACGAAGTACCTTGTATGGTCCAAAGTATCGTTTCAGCAATTTCTCACTGAGGCCGCGGCGACGGATGGGCGTCCACACCCACACCCTGTCTCCGGGCTGGAAATGGACGTCCCTGCGACGAAGGTTGTAGCGGCCCGCGTCGACGCGTTGTTGGGCTTGAATACGGTGTCTGGCGAGCTGGCGGACTTCTTCTGCCCGTTGGGCAACCACCTGGGCGTCGTCACTTCCGTCGACAGTCGGTTCGTGGGGTAACATGGAGTCCAGCATTGTCGCTACTTTTCTGCCATGCACCAGCTGAAACGATACTTTGGACCATACAAGGTACTTCGTCGCCTCGGGGAGCTGAACTACGAGGTCATGCCCGACGGAACAAGAACATCATCACGCCGCCCACCACGGCCTGAAGTCGTCCACGTCGTGCGCCTGAAGCCGTACTACGCCCGATAGGACTGTGCACCTGATGCCTTCCCAATGACTCTTTAGTTTACCGTCCTTTTTATTTGCTTTGTTTTGTGTTGTGTTGCATCGGGGCGATGCACTTTTAAAGGGGGGAGTAATGCCGCGAGCGCAGCTGACCGAGCAGGCGGCGCGCTCGTGGCCTAACGGTTATCGCGCGTGCCTTCCACGCAGAAAGCCAGGGTTCGATTCCTGGCCGCGGGGACGCATTTTTGTGAACTCTGACGTAAATGTTCTGGTAAATTCGAGAACCGTGTTGCTTGTTCTGGGTGGGCGTGCACCCAATCTTCCTGGCGTCGGAAAAACTGCGGCGCTGGAGGTTCACGTCGTGGTGGCGCCACGTGCGGGTGTGCAGGGGGCGGTGGTCGTCGAGTAGCGGCGGCGTAGCTCAGCGTCGGTGGTTCGGGAGCGGCGCTGACTTGTGGCTGCAGCA
The DNA here is from genome assembly GCA_013358835.2 of Ixodes persulcatus. Classification (NCBI taxonomy): domain Eukaryota; kingdom Metazoa; phylum Arthropoda; class Arachnida; order Ixodida; family Ixodidae; genus Ixodes; species Ixodes persulcatus. Next base: position 49,728 of record JABSTQ010010368.1, on the reverse strand, counting down.
CCTGCTGAACTTCTTCCCGGACAATCTCAGTGATTGAGGGCGAATCCGGGCTTGCGGCAGCAGGAAGAAGCCTCCTGATTTCCTCCCGCACAACGTCCCGGATGATCTCGCGGAGATCCGGGCTGTTGCAGCTGGCAGTCGAGAGGGCAGCGACACCGGGAAGTCGCTGGTAATGGGAGGCCCGAGCTTGAAGGGCACGTTCGATGTTTGTCGCCTCGGTGACGAAGGCTTCGACGGTGCCCGGCGGGTTGCGCACGAGGCCTCCAAAGATGTCGTCTCTCACCCCGCGCATGAGGACCCGCAGCTTCTTGTCGTCTGTGGCTCGTGGGTCGGCACGGGCGCTCAGGCGGAGGACATCTTCTACAAAGCTTGTGACGCTTTCGTCGGGGCCCTGCGTTCGAATTCGGAGGAGATATTCTGCCTTCTCCCGTCGGTGTAGGGTGGCGAACGTCCGCTGCAACTCGGCCACACAGATGTCCCACGACGTAAGCGAAGCCTCGTGGTTCTCGAACCAATGCCTCGCAGTACCCTCCAGCGAAAAGTAGAGGTTCTGGAGGCACTGCTCCGCAGTCCATCCGTTGTGGCGCGCCACACGCTCGTAGTGCTTGATCCAGTCTTCGACATCCTCATGGATCTCGCCGTGGAAGGGAGTCGGCGTACGGGGAGCGGCGGGCAGGTAGACGACGGCGGGAGCGGCGGGGGTCGGCGACTGGTTGGCCATCGTCGGCCTCGTTGGCTGCTTGGTCCTGGGCGGCAGAAGTCCGAATTCCGGGTGTAGGCCTTGGGTGCGTCGACTGAACCGGATCTCGGTAGTGCCTGCGTTGGTTCTTCGTGGACTTGGCGTCGGACTTGCACTGCGGGCCCTCGGAGGGGTACGCGGCAGGGACATGCGTTACCCCGCACCTCCACCAAAATGTCACGAATGACAAGTGATGAGGCGGCAAATAACAGAGTAAACTAAACGTTTAATCGGGCGAACTTGTGCCCACAATAAAAGAAGAAACAAAAAATAACAGTAGAGCGTCGCGGGCGTCGAAGTCGGCGAAAGAGCAGAGTCGAACGCTGGGGCGAAACTGACTGCGGCTCGCCACGCGGAGCCCCTTATGTACACGCGTAGGGTTCTGGAAGAATCGGCGTAGAAGGTTCTGCGTGTAGAACATTCTGACCTCGAACAAGCAACACGGTTCTCGAATTTACCAGAACATTTACGTCAGAGTTCACAAAAATGCGTCCCCGCGGCCAGGAATCGAACCCTGGCTTTCTGCGTGGAAGGCACGCGCGATAACCGTTAGGCCACGAGCGCGCCGCCTGCTCGGTCAGCTGCGCTCGCGGCAATATGATGTATTACCACTCGATAATAGATAGGACTGAGGTACACAAACCACTTCCGTCCCACGGTGAGCTTCCATAGACGAAAACAATTTTGTTTTTTCATGAAATTGAGAAATCCCGAGTTACTCGCTTATATTTGCCTACGTAAAAGCGGCGAATAAAATATGTGCTCAAGCAAAAAGTGGCCACTTTCCGAGAAGAGTGTCGAACCCTTAGTTTCCCTTATAGTAGCTTCTCATTGGCTGGAACGATTATTGATGCCATGCGTGGGAGGAAGAGCGATGTCAATCATTGTTCCGGTGGCACCGATTACTTGAGGAACACTCGTATGAATCTTCCTCCCACTATTTCCGTTTCAGGGAAAAATGCTTGTTGTGACATGTGTGGTTTATTCGCTATGTTAAAATAGTTTCGTTGCTTTGCAGTTGTCGAAGATGGGACTGATTTAGTAATTGCATGGAGATTTAAAGGCAATGAGGTCCTAGCCAAAGTTCTGACTTTTTGCTTTCTATCCCCTTTTATTAAAACACTTCAACAGCAATCTTTTTGCTGCGAATAATTGTGCGTTATAATTGCAGTTATATTAGTTTTTATGGCACTTTGAGGAACTGCGGAAATTTTTATAGTACTTACATCGCTTTTTACAATGTGATAAACCGAAATTGCCGGCTCCAAAAGCTTAAATGTGGGGGACACGCTACCACACCCGTGATGAAGCACTCACGCATCGTTTTGCTGCAGATTATACTTCTGAGCATCGCAGCAATGACGGGGCCCATATGTTCGACGAAGCACAGGACGCCACGGATGTGATCGTTCTCGAGCCAACCACCTGAAAACAGTGGCTCCTGGGATCCATCTTGGTTGATTTCAAGTTGGGAGCATTAGGAGCCTGCCAGCACTGGTCTTCAGCTACGATGCCACTACAAAAGCCGCTATCCCACGTCAGTCATTCGAGGCACACAACCACAGCCATGATGAAGCGCTCGGACATCTTTTTGCTGCAGGTTAGTTATTTGAATAGTTAGCTTGCCGTCGTTCAAGCAACTATTGTCTGCTAGTGGTATCCTGCCCCAGTACTTGGTTGTGCCGTTTTTGTTGCGTGTGCTCTTGGTTTCAGGACGTCATGTCCTTAAGTTTGCAGTATGAAATAAATGAAATGAAATGTGTGCTACAAAAGCCATGTTTTTGCTACAATAACTACTACAAGCAGTTCTTTTGTAAGGTTCACCACTGATGATTACATTTTGTCTGTTAATGCATGGAAACATTAGCCACTTGTGCTTTCTTGCCTTTGAAACATTCTCAGATAATGATATGGTTTGAAGTTCAACTGCATCATTGTTTACTTTTAGAGTGCAGCACGCATCTCCAATGTTGAACTCGAAGAGCTTCCCACAGCGCCCATCTGCATCACACTGGGCAAGCGCCTTTGTGCATCTTTTGGCATGCAGGATACAGCACTACTTTATTTCAATTTTAGGCTACTCTATTAGCCAAGATTTGTTCTTAGAGTGTTGTTTGGTACAAGGAAAATAATTTTTCTCCATATGTTCACAAATCTGGTTCCCTCCATTTTTAATTGTGCATAAGTGGCTCAGATAAGAAAGATTGTAAATAATTTGATTTTCAAAAAAAAAAAAAACAGAAAAAAAGACGGAAGAGACACATTATTTCTAAGTTGACAGTTCACCATTTGCATCCCTGGTTTATTTCTATGGTATGTACTACACAACAAGTAATCACCCTGTGCCACCTGCCTTATGTGAATGCTGAGGATGCTTGCTTTTGTTTATTGGTTGAAGGTAATCAAGATCCTTTTTTAAGAAATAGATGGACCGGATGAGGAAGAAGTTGTCGTTGTCACGAGCCGAAATTTCACAGCTTCCACTTATCCTTGTGATCCTATCCTGATAGTCTGCAGTTATCTGATCTTATTCAACTCTCTCGTGCAACTGCATCTGGTAACTGTACTGCCAAATGTTAACACAACACCAAGGGCTGTCTTTGATATAGGGCTTTGCTTGACCTGCATTTCTGCGAAAGCGGATCATATATTGTTCCCACCACACAATGCTCCTGGAGGTGTCTCCTCTTCTAACGTTTTTTTCCGCTCCCCTTCTCTGGTCAATACACAAACTGATATCCATGTGGGGTAGGTGGTGCCATGTGATTTAAGGTGTCTTCTATGTTTTGTGTTTTATTTTTAATTCCTGGTAGCAAACCTCCACTAAGAGTGATCCTTTTGTTTGCCAGGTCACTTCTATCCGTACCTGTTTTATATGTTTCCTTTGCGACATATTATGGGGGATTCAACCGCTATTTATTTGTACCCTTTTCCTCATAGATGGCGCAAAATTTTTCCGGAACAAACGAGTTGCATGTTTACAGCTGCGCATGCAGGTCGGGCGCTCGAGGAAGGCTCGGGCCACGGGCTGTTCGCCGCCGATCTCGAGCTAGATCTTCTTCGCTCTGCGTCCGCCGCTGCAGGAGGCGGCCGACAGGCGGCGCGAGATACGAGCGAGTATATACGTAGATTACATTGGCTTACAAAACATAGAATAAGCTCTGATTTCCTAATAAATTCGAAGTTCCATTCACGTTCGAAATTATCGAAAGCCCAAGGTGCGGCGTTGTGGCCATTTGGACCACCACACTTAACACGCAAACGTTGTTTTGAAAAAAAAAAAAAAAATAAGAGTTTAATTTAAACCTAGAAAACAAAAAAAAGAAATAATGTGGCAGTTTTGCACTTCCTATTTCCTACATCGGCCTGCTCCTCGTCTGAATACTGGGGGGCTATGTTGCGCTTTTTGGACTCCCAGGAGACTTGGAAGAGGGAAGTGACGTCAACGACTAGAGAAACGCAGATTGGATGTTGACAGAAGAAAACAAAATCAACATCCAATCTGCATTTGCTGCGTTGTTGACGTCACTTCCCTCTCCCTAGTCTCCTGGGAGTCCAAAAAGCGCAACATAGCCCCCCTGGTTTGCAAACCCGCTTCCAGGATGTGTGGAGTACAGCCCATCTATCCTGGGAAAAGTGGCGCCAATCATGTTTGTGTCAATGCCCGAGACACGTGCCGCGCGCCACTTCTGGGAAGAACTAGAGCCACAAAATGAGCTGCGCTTAGAGTATCGGCACTCTGTTCCCCAACATTGTTGCGGGCGCCGACATTTTGGTGCTTGTGCAGAGTAGACGCAACTGCCGATCGTCATGATTCAGAAGTGAGACTTCCTCAGCATTAGATTCGGTGTTAGGAAACTCATATAATATTGCTTTGCTCTGTCGCGAACTGTTTAAACATTTGTGGAGGACGGAAAAACGTTTCTTGTGATTTCAGATATATCTTCAGATAACTAGCAACCATGATTTCAAGAAACAATATGAGCAAGTGTCGTTACCCTGAAGCGTAGCTCATTTAGTGGCACTATATATAGAAGAACATGGCGTCTGAAATCTAACTCAGTGCAGCGCTGTTCCTTCATGACCTTCCCTAGTGCCACTAAATAAGATACGCTTCAGGGTAACGACACTTGTCCATATTGTGGCTTAAAATCATGGCTGCCTGTTATCTGAAAATTTATCTGAAATCACAGGAAACGATTTTACGTCCTCCACAAATGTTTAAACGCTTCGCGACAGAGCAAAGCATTATTACATGAGCTTCCTAACACCGAATCAAATGCCCAGGAAGTTGCACTTTTGAATCCTGACGATCGGCAGTTGCGTCTGCAATGTGCAAGCATCAAGATGACGGCGCCCACAGCAATATTGGGGAACAGAGTGCCGACCCTAAGCATAGCTCATTTAGTGGCGAGGTCCACACTTCTGCGTGGCAAGGTCCCAACTTCTGCACGGCCAGAGGTGCGGACCTCGTCGAAGAGGTCCACACTTCTGCGCGTCGGGTCAAAAGCAACAAAAAGCAACCGTTTCCCACCCGTGAACTGTACTAAGGAGTTTTCTGTAAAAGCAAGTGGCGCGGCTCTACTACTCGTCCACAATCACGTGCCAAGTGCACAGCAGCTGACAAGATTTTCAACGTATATGGCAAGAAAGGACACTTTCCGTCTGTCTGCCTGTCAGCGAAAAAGAACCACTACACAAAGCCATGTTGCACTCGAGTTATCCTCGTAAATTCCATAAGTTGAAGGCGCTCCCGGCAAGTGCAGACTAAATTCATTTGATAAAATTCACGCTTACGAGTACCGCTAACCATTGTTGTGGAAACGCGCAAGACACGTGCGAGGAGCGGGTGCTCCTCTGCCATTCGCTTCCAAGGGCCGCTCATTTCAGTACTGCGTCGACAACTGCTTCCAAGAGCCGCTCGAGACATGGGCCTCGTGCACTTGCGCATTTGACGCCACTTGCAAGACAAACGCAATCACATTGAAGGGCTTTAGTCCAGACAGATAGAGGGATCGGTGGCCAAGTGCAATAACGAAAAAAAAAGGATCGGTAGCCGAGTGGGCAAGAGCACACCAGCTCGGAGCTCGTGGAGCGAACGCTCGCGCTTTAAAACCCAGGGATCCTGGGCTCAATCCCCACCCCTGCCCGTTTTGATCTTGATGAGCATCGTACCGGCATGCGGTCGTCTATCACTATTGCGTGATGCACGTTAAAGACTCCAGGCTACCGGTTGTACTGCACTGGCGAATAATCCCTGTTACACGGGCACCCTTAACCATGGTTAACTCAGCTTTAACTGCTGTTACGTGGCACCACAGTTACCGCACTGTACTCTCGGACAGCTATTCAGAAGAAGTGAAGAGCGCGCGTGCACTGCTTTGATGGGTGCTCAAGATGCTCAAGCGCACGCTCGCCCATAGCTTTGACTGCATAGCCGCAGAATGTTGTCCGCAAGTATTGTGCGCTAACTGTGGCTTAGTGTAACTGCAGTTAATTGCGCCCGTGTAACAAGGATATAAATTGCTCACCTACAGCTGGGAGACCAGTCGCCCGTTGAGGCAGACTATGTTCTAGGCTGTATAAACATACACACACCCCAATTTGTTTCCAGACAGGTAAGGTAGCACCGCTTCATTCCACCGTGACATAGTAAGATCACTGTTGAAAGTGGTGTTCATAACGGACAATAGCATAGTGAACTCCCGAGGTTATTTATGAAGACACTAAAGTTATTTAGAGGTTCATTTGATTTTGCCTAAAAATGAGAAAAGTGAAGAGAAAAAAAGAAAAGAAATGTACGCCTCACCTTATGTAGAAACGTATTTTCTACCTATTGATGGCCCATTTGGTTTTCTTAGTCCGCAAAACGGGAAGTGTTAAATTTAAAAAAAAATTGTTTCGAGCGCCAAAACGCTTACGTCGAAATTTCATTTGCATCTCATAGTAAGCACCTGTTTGTTGGTTAGGAAAATATATTGTAATTGTTCAAAAACTTATAAATCATGTTTCTTTTTTTTTGTTTTTCATATCCACTAGCCACCAAACAAGGTCTACAGAGAATCAAAATATCTGAAATAATATTTCATATAATAAGTGTTGTTCGGAATAAGTATTTCAGCCTTCTTTGCAACTCATAGAACTATTTGTTTTATTTCCAAATACATATTAGTTTAATGTGCGCTTTGCTTAGGGTGGAGACATCTGACCATTTTGTTCCACACTTTTTTTTTGTCCAGAAGCGCGTGAAAGAGCGTGTCCCAGCACGCGTTTGTGGCGCTGACTGTGCTATGGCGACATTTTGTTTTCGTCGTTTTCTTTGTATTTTACCCATGAGCGCGTGCTGTGGGCCTCGGGTAATACAAAGGGTGGCATAACCCGAAAAGCAGAAGGACATTGAGGCACCGTACACGTTAGGGTATCTCTGTTCAACCCTGCACGATCTTATCGCTCATTCACACTGGAAGCGGATCCGCGTTCGCAAAGCGGTTGCGAACGCGGTTGTATAAAGATCCAGTACAATTGCACGCGCACTCGATGACATAAAGTGCACGTGCAATTGTACTGGATCTTTATACAACCGCGTTCGCAACCGCTTTGCGAACGCGGATCCGCTTCTAGTGTGAATGAGCGGTAAGGGTGCTTACGAGCCACGGTTGTAGCGTATGCAAGCGTTTTACCACGCGCGCTAACATAGCACACGCAAAAAAAATAGAATAAACAAAAGTATCGCCTTCAGAGCCTTATCAGGCATTTCGCTAGGAGTCTGCTGATGAATGGTTACACTTTTTTGAAACGTTCAAAATGCGAAGACCAACGGAGCCTTGAATTGTAATTCTGTTGTGTCTATGTAGTATGTATGATCTCTATGGTTTATACAGCGGTTACGTTTGTCAGCTCTGAGGGCATCTGGTGTCTTCGTTTGAGATGAAAGACAGTGCAGTATACCATTGCTTGTTTGACGACTTTAACGTGCATCACGCAATAGTGATACATGACAGCACGCCCGTATGATGCTCATCCAGATTGAAAAGGGCAGAGGCGGTGGATTGAATCCACGATCAGTGAGCTTTACAGCGTGATCTTTCGCAGCGTGAGCTTTCGCTGTAAAGCTCACGCCGTAAAGCTCTCGTTGCTCGTGCTGCCGATCCACGAGCAACGAGACATCGCGTTCGAATTCGAGCTCGAGAGAGAAACAACAACAGCAACAACAAAAAAATCTCCGGTTTGAGGCATTTAGTACTAGTGTCGCCATCTCGTTTAACAAGTTGGAAATAAAATTAACAGGGTGATTTTATTTACACAAATACGCAAATACAATAATATTAACATGTACCACTCCGGCCAACTGTCAATAAACGCCCAAGGGGGCGGAGCCAAACCCGATCCGACCAATCACAGCGCAGGAGGGCGGGGCCAAACCCAATCCAACCAATCACAGCGCAGTAGGGCGGGGCCCTTTCCCTCTCTCCCATCCCAGTGACCAACGACAGGCAGTGGGCATCAATGGCCCCGCCCACAGGACATTAGCCAGTGACCAATCGGAGCTCAGCGGGGTCCCGTCACGTGTTAAGTTACGTGTCAGGCGCGTGCCAGAAGCGTGTCACTTACCATGACAGCAGACCGCAAACCACAAACCGCAAACCGCAGATCGCAAACCACAGACCACAAGTGTGGTTGACCAGGTGTTGACAGCTTCGGTCATCATCTGACAACAACCACGTGATGTCACACAGGCTCCGAGCTTCGTTCGACAGAGGGCGCTATATGACTTGAATTGCGGCGCTCAGGGCGCCTCACGTGTGATGTCGCACAGGGTTCGAGCTGCGTCCGACAGAGGGCGCTCACGTTATGTCGCACAGGGTTCGTGCTGCATCCGAAGGAGGGCGCTGCGCTCCGGTCACATGACGGTCACGTGTTTTGAATTTGAATCCCTGCGCGGTAAATGCCCCTTTTATTCGATAAAAGAGGCTCCGCCGCCAGCGGGGAATCGAACTCGCTACCTCTCGATCGGCAGCCCGACGCCCTGAGCTACGAGCGCATTGCCTCCGAGAGCGTTTAAGACGGCTTAGTTGTTCGTGTGTGTGTGCAATTCAGATCACGTGTTTTCCTGCCACATGGCTTTTGTAATGCGGTTAAAACAGGATGCTTCATTGTCGCAGGGCATGTGACCATGGTCGTGTGACGTTGCTCGTCTTCCTATCACGTGATTTCGCGCGCGCGATTCAAACGGTGTTCGCGCGGTCTCGTCACCTCGGGAATGGCTTTCGTAATCTGGGTGGTGAAAACAAACAAACAACGCTCCGCGGAATTTGAACGCGTCATTGCTCTAGGCCATGTGACGAAGCCTATCTATACAATTCCGTCATGCAGGAAGAAGTCTAGACAGGTTCCCTTATATGTCTCGAGAGCTCGGAATGTTATTTTCTTTTTTTTTTTTTATGCGAATGAAATACATTGTTTCGACGCTCCGCTCGGTCGCTTTTGTTTATTCAGCTGCCGCGTGGGGGCTCGGAACGTCACTCGTGCGCCGGAGGTCGATCTGACAATATGCTCGTGCGTGAACGTCTCGACGGCTGCGAAGAAGATCACACTCGATGGAGCGATGTTGAAGCCTGCGCTGCACATCGAAAAGCAAACAACAACTTCTTTGTGTCTGCGTTGGATCTGCTGGTGGACCTTGTCATTTTTGGCAAGTTCGTTCCATATGAAGTGGACCCCGTTGTGTTCAGGATAATAGCCCACGTCTACGAGAGCTACAAGGGGCGGGACAAGGAGTGGGAATCGCACGAGCAGCCCTTTGTGCTCTTATCCCATTGGTCGGGCAAGGTGTTGACCAAGGTGACCGCATCGGAGACGACGGACGTGGTGGAATTCATCGCGGATACGCTGAAGACCATCAAACGCGCGATGCAATATAAGCACCACATCGAAGCCACCTACATCCATTGCCTGGCCACCGACGTTCTTCGATATCGCCTCATCACCGTGGATACCGTAGACTCGTGGAAATAAAATAACTAACCCTAAGATGACTGCGCGTCTCTCTCTCTCCTGCGGTTGGTCGCCTTGTTAAAGACTGGACCCTGCAGAGCGGTCCGGTCAGTCTGCACTCGACCTACGTACAGATCGGTCGGGAAAGAAGCGAAATGAGGGATGAGTTTTACGTGAATCTATTCTCAAATGCCTCGTCGGACATTTTTCACGACAATAGTTTGAGCAAGTTCAAAGTACAGCTGTCCCAACCTATTATATTAAATGAACCGTACGAGGTAGCCCTAGAGGAACTTAACTTCCCATTTAGCATCAAGAATGTGACGAGCCCATCTAACGAGCTGTACTTGGTCAGGCCTACGGATGTCGGGAAAGTGGAAGGCAGCAAACAGCTCCGAATACAGCCAAAGCGAGACTTTATCGCGCTGGTGAAAAGTGCCCTGCGAGAGCTCTCTGGTCCCAAAACGAGCTTCGAGCGAAGGAGAAAATGTTACTCTTTAAGCTTCCAGAGAAACAACGCACTGCGCATGTCACCTACATTGTCGAAAAAACTCGGATTTGCAGAGATCGTTTTTGGAACAGGTCAGCCCGTGGAAGGCAGCCCCGTGGAGGAAGATACATTCGATCGTGAGGTGCAGGTAGAGCTGACGAGGGTAAAGCACCTGATGACTCAGGACCGAATTGAGATCCTCGAGGGCTTCTACGAATCGCCAGAAGATCTCATTAACGCGATAAACAGCGCCTACCAGTCTCATCTTAAGCTCAATTCCTCGAAAATATTGCTTCGTTATAATCCATACATCAAAGTCGTAGAGTTACAGTTGCACCACAGCGGGTATATCTTAATCAATGCTCACTTATCCCACATGCTTGGCTTCGGCCAGAAAAGCGTGTACACTTCCTTCTCGGTGGCAGACCGTGATGTTATATTATTTCCCAGCAATTACATTTTTACCTATTGCGATATCATAGAAGCGGAGCACGTCGGCGACGTGAAAGCTCCTCTCTTGAGAGTCGTCCCATTCGTAGTGTCAAAACGAAACGAAATGATATCGTATTCTTTCAATCTACCCCAATATAAGAAGGTGATCGTAAAAGAAGTCAGCACCATTTGTCTCGAGCTTGTTGGCGAGAGAGGAAGCTACATCCCATTTCTGGACGGATCGGGTCGCGTTGCAGCCACTCTTCATTTTAGGAGATGCACGTAAAGTCCCCACCGTGTTGTTTAGAACATTTCTCGGGTTCCGGAGAAAGACCGCTCACGCATTTTGTGTCCGGGCCCCTGTTCCAGGTTGGGAGCGGACTACTGTCGGACATTTATCAGAGGCTATCGCCAGTGTTTACAAAGCGAGTGGCCCCTTACCTGGGTCGAAAGCTAGTGTCCACGGGTAGAGATATCGCAGAGCGAATGAGACAGGGTTCCTCGCTGAAGGACGCCGTAAAGAAGGGAATCCGCCGCACGTATCGAAGCACCAGAGACGAGTTTCTCCAAAAGCTGCAGTCTGGCGGAGGGCATAAAAGAAAGGCGTCCAGCCAGTGCTGTTCACTCTCTGGACGACAAAAGAAAGGAAAGGTCGTGCATGACTTTTTCGATACCTAAAAAAAAAATGACGGGCGATATTTTTACCCTGCACGAGCGTTCCTGTCTGTGCACCAGCGGAGAGCTCGATCTGTTCTCTCTTCCGCCTACGTCTTTTGCTTTGGAAAAGTCCGAATATATCGAATTCTTTCCGGTCGCCACGACAACACCCACTTCCGTCTTAGAATTTCACGTTCCGTCTCTAGGACCTCACTTTTACGATCTGAAATCAAGCTTCCTGCACATCCAGTCAAAAATCGTGCGAGCCAATGGCGATCCCGCGAGCACCACCGCGACGGACGGAACTGTCACGCACGATAAGGTCATACCGGTTCAGGCATTTGGAAGCTCCCTTTTTCAATACTTGCACCTGTATCTGAATCAGACTTTGGTGAGCCAGTACGAGAATTATGCTTATCGTTCCTATCTCGATATTCTCCTGCACGCAAACCAGACGAGTAGGGATCACTCTCTTTCCGCGATGCTCTACGAAAAAGACCCGGTAAATACGTCCGAAAAGCTCGACATTCCCGCCGATGCTAAGGGCCTTATGGCACGCTTTAAAAGAACCGAAGGAAGTACGCTCTGTGATTTGTTTTGTCCTCTTATGAGTGACATATGTCAGCAGGAAAAGCTTCTCTTGAACGGGGTGGATATTCGTATCGTGCTGCGGCAAAATACCGAAGATTTCAGGCTCTTGGCCGCTTCGACGGTTCCCCAGAAACACGTCGTCCAACTTCCTCGCATTGTGCTCTACATTCGACGCGTGCAAGTTGCCCCGACGGTGCTTGTGGGCATCGAAAGACGTCTGCAGTCCTCTCCCGCGACTTATCTACTACGTGGGGTGGAGATCAAGACCAGAACCGTTTCGCCCGGTGTGTCGCACATTGTCCTCGACGATCTGTATCCGCATCGAGTGCCGTCAAAGCTCCTCGTCGCTTTCGTGAAGAGCGAGGCGTTTCAGGGAAGTCGCGAGCACGACCCATTCAAGCTCGAACACTTCAACTTGAAAACGGCGGTCCTGGACGTGGGTGGCTGTCAGCAGACGGAGCAGTTTGATTTTCCTCAAGATCTGTACATGAAGGCCTATATGAGCTTCCAACACCGCCTCAATCGAAGAGACGTCCCCTACTCTAAAGGTGCCTTCTCAAAAGACTCCTTTCTGCTCTACTATATTTTGACTCCGGACAGGGAAGAGCAGAGTCTTTGTCCAATCTCCACGGCGAACGTGAGACTCACCTTGACCTTCAAGCAAGATCTAACTAAAGCCATCACCATTCTCTTTATGTCAGAAACGCCTCGCGTCCTGGAAATTGACAAGGAGAGAAACGTCAAGTTTGCCGCTTGAAATGGAAGAACACGAATTTTACCCAATGTTCGCGGGAAATCCCTGCACGCGTCCCTGGTTTCGTGGCACGTTCGCGTGCGACGAGATTGGTCAAGAGACAGCGTCACCCGGTCTTTACGTAGTGAATACGGCACCGAGGTCTTCGTTCGGTGAACACTGGGTTCTTTTCTACGTATGCCCAAAGGACAAGGCAATTAGTTATTTTGACAGTTTCGGAATGATTCCGATTCACGGGGAATTTTACGACTTCATCGGAGACGCAGCGAGTTTCTTCTACTCCAAGAGAAGAATTCAAGGGACTCTGTCGCACACGTGCGGACTTTACTGTCTATACGTGGGTGCGCGCCTGTGTTGCGGTGTACCGCTCCGCGAGTGCATCCAAGCTTTCTCGTCGAGCGACTACCGACGGAACGACACACACATTTCCATACTCGTGCGCAAGCAATTTCCTTCTCCTGCGCTAAAGCTCTCCTGCTGCTCCGCTCTGTAACCTGCTCTCCAAAATAAAGCCACAAAAAAAAGGACACTAAGCGAGGATGGATTTTTTTCTTTTTTTTATTCAATATGCATGCATCTAAGATATTCTCGAGACATGAAGAAACAGATGGCGCGCGACAGCTCTTTGTACAAATATCAAACACTTGGTGAAAACAAAAAAAAAAAAACCTCGCGCATACGTTCGGGCGTCGATATAAACCGCACTGTTGCGACGCGTGTGAGCATTTATCGCGCAGCAAAAGCCGCGCGAGTCTTCCTGTTATCGCGCGGTCAGCTCCGAGCTCGGGGAGCATCCGCTTTTTCTTTTTATCGGTTATTCTTTGTTGGGTAAACATTGTGAGGTTTGGGTATACGTTCGGGCGTGTGAGCACATTTATCGTGAAGCAAAAGCCGCGCGAGTCTCCTGCCGCGCAGGAATGTGCTTCGCGCGAGTACATAGAAACGTGTCTCCGATGCCTTCTTTTCATTCGTCTACGAGCGTAGCATGCATGGTCATGTCTTCGGGCCTGGACAAATTTCGTTTCCAAACGCCGGCGTCAATCACGATGATTGGATCCTCTAAATCGGGCAAAAGCACGTATATTCGCAGCTTGTTGAGATTTAGAAGAGAAATGTTCGACAAAGAGTTTCACGTCGTCTACTACGTCTACGTGTTTCCCCATAGCTGGTTCTCGGAGACGAGCGGGGTCGTCTTCACCAAGGAGATCCCGCAAAATTTAGACCCCGAAAGAGACTCGCTGATCATATTCGACGACTTTCTTGCAAATCGAACGAAGCTCAAAGACATTTGTGAATATTTTATAGGAGCTGCTCATCACTATAATGCTTCGGTCATTTTCATCACGCAGAAAATGTTCCTCCAAGACGCGTACTTTAGAACAATAAGCCTAAATTCTTCGGCCTTAATTATATTCCGTTCAGTGCGGATTGCCGATCAGCTCCAAGTGCTATCCCGACAGCTCTTTGGGGCTAGCAGGGGCAGGTTCTACCGCGTATATATTCGGACGCGTGTAGAACGCCGTTCAGTTACCTGCTGATCGACCTATCGCAAACTTGTCCCGATAATTTCCGTGTGAGAGCAAAAATCTTGCCGGACGAGGGTCCGGAAGTCGTGTACGACACGTCCTAATGAACCGCATCGCCAAGCACGCAAGATTCTTGCACCTGTTGTCGGAAGCCAAATCGTGTAGGCAAAGGGAATCACTACTACGTCACGCCAAGGAGGAGCATCTGAAAATAATTAGGGAAATTTGTTTAAACCTGTGCGCCGGAAACCTCCCTCTCTCCGCGGATATAAAAAAGAAAGTGAAGAGATTTGCACCCGTCATACGGTCACTGGGAAATCGAAAAGAGTCGCACAAGAACGTAAGAAAGACGCTGGTATTGAAGGGAGGTTTCCTACCCCTGATTCTTCCTGCTCTTCTAGGCCTCATATCAACGATCGGGGGAAGAGCCATCGCAAAGGCTATCGGAGTCTGAGAAGCATGAAAAAGTACCATCTCGTACCTTACACAGAGAACATTCCCGAGATTCTGAAAGAAGACGACGAACCGGACGACATCAAGCTAAAGAAAATAATTCAAACTCTACACAAAATGTTACGTCCGTACACGTCGAATGAGAGTAGCGCACACAGTGAAGAGGTTAGAGCGACACCCATTAGCAGGAAGAACGGACAACGCAGACGAGCGAGCGTGGGGATGATGATGATGACGACCCTCCGTCATAGTCAATTACTTGAGCAAAACCTACCGGCAAAAGGGTCGATCGCTTCTGGCTCTACTGAGGCCGCTGCTCACCTGGGACCCGCAAACCTTGGAAATTTCGATCGACGAAAAACCTCTACAGGGATCCAATATTGTGGACCTGGTTTCCTATTTAGTTTCACGCTCAAAGAAATTGCCAGTTCCGGTTCATTTCGATCGCGTCACGAGGTTATTGGTCAAAGAGAAGCTGCCAGTGACCATCGTGAATCACGATCGCTTTAAAAGAAGGACCCTCAAAGCGCGGGCGACCATTCGTCGAGGTGCGTCTTCTTCTTCGGTCACTTCGCCGAAGCGCCTTCGTACCGCTTCCCCGGAGCAGCGGAGTGCAGGATCACCGACCCCGTCCGAAGCGGCTCCTGCTGATCCCGTTTCTATCGCACCACCACCTCGTGCCTCGCAGCGCCTGGTCGAGAGAGCATGGAAGAAATTCTAGACAAGGATTACTTTAACGACGAGGAAATTCTTTCCGCTTTTCACCCACGACACCGAGCGAAGGTCGAGACGCTCCTCGGCGCGATTTCCTCGGTAATTGCCTACACCCCCGAGGGAACGCTGGTGGTTCACGGAGAGCCGCTCGAGGGATCCAGCATTGTAGAGCTTCTGCACTACGAGCTGTACAACAGGCAGCCTCCCTGGATGAGAGGCGCCATTTCCTCTCTCATCAATTGTCACCTAAACCTGACGGCGTTTCGAGCTCGACACTACCGACCAACGAAGCGGTGCGTCCAGAAAGCATGTCTTCGTCACAAAAGAAGGGGAGCAAAGCCGTCTACTACGAAGCAAGTCATCCAGCCTCTTTCGGTGGAATCAACAGGCTCGCACGACATACGGGACGAAGAACGGCGGAAAAGTTTCTAGAAGGGTCGGACGCATATACGCTGTTCAGGGAAACCAAGCGCCCTCGCGTTTACCGCAAAACGCTATCCTTGGGACTGCGAGACGTCTATCAGGCTGACCTAGTGGAAATTAAAAAAATTGCCAAATACAACGATGGAAAACGATACATTTTGTTTGTGATTGATACGTTCTCACGATTTCTCACCGTCGTCCCCATAGCTCGAAAGACGGGCGAGGAAGTTGTCAGGGCGTTGAAAATTGTCTTTCGCAACATGGGGAAAAGCAGGCGTTTATGTACGGATCGTGGTCGTGAATTTTACGGAAGATTGGTCCTCTCGTTTCTGGAGAAAAACGACATACAATTGTATTCCGTGAATTCGAAGCAAAAGGCTTCGATCGTGGAACGCGTACAACGCACCATAATGAGTCGGGTTTACAAGTACTTTGAGTATGCACGAACCAAACGATTAATTGAAATCCTCCCGGAAATCGTCGAGTCTTATAATTTTAGCCACCACAGGACACTGAACGCTAGGCCGGTCGACGTTACCCCACAAAACCAGACCGAATTTTTCTTTCACTTGTTCCCCGATCCCGGTCGCGTGAAAATACCTAAATTTCGCCTGGGTGAACATGTGCGCATCTCCAAAGATCGACACGTTCTCGTGAAGAAGTACAAGCAGTCGTTCACGGACGAGGTGTTTATCGTGGACCGAATTCGATTAGGTGTGCCCAATACCTACCACCTAGTCGATATGGTGCGAAAAGAGCCCGTTCTCGGCTCTTTTTACGAGGCAGAACTGCAGCGCGTTTCCCTGGCCGAAAACAAGACCTGGATCGTGGAGAAGATTTTGAGACGCCGACGTGCGCCCCACCTGCAATACCTCGTAAAATGGAGGGGCTACGCCTCCTCGCACAACAGTTGGGTTAATGCGAGCGATTTTGAGCAATAAAAGAGATGAAGAAAAAAAATTTCGTGTCCTTTACGCGACGCGTCGAGCGATCGTGGGCTCTGCGCGCACATCGCAATACACAAACACGTAGCGAGTTTTATCATTTTTTATTCAAAAATTTTGACAGGAGCAATATAGCTTCACGATCGAGATTTATTCCGTACAATGAGGCTTTCCTTCCTCCAATCAGTCGCCGAATTTGATAGATGTTCAGAGGACATCTTCGAAGGTACATGGACTCGCTGATGATGCAGCTGTCTTCACACTCGAGATCATGCTTCCGGGGAGCAAGAACGCCCAGCTCATTGAGACATTGCTTCAGCGCCTCAGTCTGATTCCTGTCCAAATTTACACCGGCTCTTTTCGGACGGCCCTCTTTTGACCATTCACGTATTGCTAGCACGGATGCGGGACACTGATGTACTTTGACCTCCTTGTTCAGACTCATCTCGAGCGTGCAATTTCCGTGCAGGCTCGCGTGCGACATGCTGACGCCGATGGTGATCACGCAGACAATTAGAAAGGAGCCCATGATGAGAGCGAGAAGAGACTTGACGGCCGCGAGCGTCACCGCCATAATAACGGTGCGCCGTCGTCATATACCACATATATATAGGACATTGCGTAAACATGCGACAGTTATGTGTGGGGCGCCACGAGGCTACGAGGCCGCGCGAACACCGCTTGAATCGCGCGCGCGCGAAATCACGTGATAGGAAGCGGAGCAACGTCACACAACCTGCGGCAATGAAGCATCCTGTTTCTAACCGCATTACAAAAGCCAAGTAGCGCGCGGGACATCACGTGCTCTGAATGCACACACACACAAACAACTAACCCGACTAAGCGGTCTTCGGAAGCGATGCGCTCGTAGCTCGAGCTGAATGGCCGCGTTGGAAATGGGCTCCGTAAAGGTATTCTCAACGGCTAAGCCTAGCCGGGAACATTCTGAAACCATTTCTGCTTCTGCCCCCTCTGCACCAAGTACAATGGAGTAGAAGATTTTACTGCCACCTCTTCCCGACGGTAAGCTGCTTGAAAACTCGCTGATTCTTCATGAGGACCCATCAGCCCGGCCATACCGCATCGACGATTTCGGTCCTGCTTTGAAGAAAATCATCAACCCAAACGAGCTAGCTTCACTTGAGGCCTACCAGTACAATCATGTGTGGTTGCTCACAGTGCGTTCTGCCAAAGAAAAAGAAAGATTGCTGCAGCTCCGAGAGATCCAAGTAAAGAACAAGACATGTTTAGTAATAGACGGGAGCAAGACTGCGCTGTCCATGAAGGTGCACTGGGTTCCAACTAGCGTCCCAGATGCAAACGTAGCAAGTGCTTTTTCTACGTTTGGAAAAATAAAAAGCATCGTTCGAGACAAGTGGCACTACTCCGGCTTCGAACAAGTAGAGACGACCACAAGAATACTGTCAATTGAATTGAACGAAGGGGTGACTGTGGACAGCTTGCCGCATCAGCTCAAGATTCTGGGAACCACCGTACTTGTCTCCGTACCTGGCAGAGCACCGCAATGTCTACGATGCAGGCAAGTTGGACACGTCCGAGGCCAGTGCCGCGCTCCCTGGTGTAGCGCATGCCGAAAATTTGGCCACGATCCCGAAGACTGTATTCAAACGTACGCCAACCGAACTGCTGCATCTCTCCAGATTCCTACAGAATACTTGATGGACGCAGAAGAAACAGCACAAACAGAGGTTTCGGCAGAGGTCAGTACCGCTCACAGCACAGCCCACGTAGAGGCAGCATCACGGACTGAGAAGTGCGAAGACAGGTCGGCGTCGTCACGCTCTGCAACGATGGAGACAGTGAGCAATGTTGTCATCACCAACTCGTTCAGTGCTCTTGTCCCTGAAGACCAAGCTGAAGACCAAGCTGAAGAGCCAATAAAGTCAGACGAAGAGGCGTCCGAAATGGATGAAACCAGCGACAAGGAAATGCTTGGGAAAAGAAAGGGAGAACAAGTTCTGTACACGTCAGATCCTGGCTCCAGATCTCAAGGGGAAAGGGCGGAGTCAAAGAGGAGGAGAAAGAGGCGAACGAAATCGTCATCTCCCAAAGGTCCCATCACCGAGCAGGATTCCATCCTGTCCGGCCACGATGACCTGAAGAGTCAATTAGTTGGTGTACTTTAAAATTCCTACGGCTGCCCGACAAAAGGACGCTGACTGACCTGTCGAAGATAATCATGGTTTTAGGCCTGCATGCGCTATGGTGATCAAGAGTAGACATGACAGAGTTCACACTGACCCCTAAACCTGCGTGGCGACACTTTGCTAACAAATTGGACTGTACTATTTGAACTTTAGAACCAGTTGAAATAGAAAAACAATCTGAGAAACACTCTGGAAAAAGGTCAAAAGGTAGCACCAAATTTTCATGCTTCGAGAAGACTATCCGTCGCCTTCGCAAGTGCCTCACTCTAAAATATTTTTTTTTTTAAGATCTTTGAGTGTAATACACATCCAGAGCTGAGGTAACTGCACTCTTTAACAATGTTGTAACCTTTAACTGATTTACTTTGCACCTGGGTCATTGAATGCAATGTCTAAATTATGTAACGTTCTTTTTTTGCTCTAACATATGTATATACCTCATTTTTTCCATTCTTGCTGCTTATGTTTTTAAACTGTAAATAAACATTTGCTTTAAAAAAAAAAAAAAAAGATGCGCTCGTAGCTCAGGGGATAGCGGTTCGGGCTGGTAATCAAGAAGTCGCGAGTTCGATTCCCCGCTGGCGGCGGAGCCTTTTTTATCGAATAAAAGGGGAACTACCGCGCAGCGATTGAAATTCAAAACACGTGACCGTCATGTGACCGGAGCGCAGCCCTTCTTCGGATGCAGCACGAACCCTGTGCGACATCACGTGAGCGCCCTCTGTCGGACGCAGCTCGAACCCTCTGCGACATCACACGTGAGGCGCCCTGAGCGCCGCAATTCAAGTCATATAGCGCCCTCTGTCGAACGAAGCTCGGAACCTGTGTGACATCACGTGGTTGTTGTCAGATGATGACCGCAGCTGGTAACCACACTTGTGGTTTGAGGCTTGTGGTTTGCGGTCTGACACGCTTCTGGCACGCGCCTGACACGTGACTTCACACGTGACGGGACCCCGCTGAGCTCCGATTGGTCACTGGCTAAGGTTCTGTGGGCGGGGCCACCGATGCCCACTGCCTGTCATTGGTCACTGGGATGGGAGAGAGGGAAAGGGCCCCGCCCTACTGCGCTGTGATTGGTTGGATTGGGTTTGGCCCCGCCCTCCTGCGCTGTGATTGGTCGGATCGGGTTTGGCTCCGCCCCCTTGGGCGTTGATTGCCAGTTGGCCGGAGTGGTACATGTTTGTTACTACTATATTGCTTTTTCGTCATGGTCTTAAAATTAAGATTAGAGGCACCCCTAGTACGTACGGCCAAGCGTTTTGTCACGTTTGTCTTCTAAATAATTGTATTTTCAAAAATGCCTAAAAACGCGCTAAAAACAGTCAAAACGGTCATATTTCTGGATTTTATTAAAAATCTGCAGCGCTCTAAAAGAAAAATTCAAGGGCCTCCAAAAGAATGAATACTATCGTGCATTCCTGAAACTCAGGTTTGTGTAGCAAAATTTGCCCATTGAGTGACGAGCGGTTGAATCCCCCTTAACAAGCCAAACTACAATTTTAGTCACCATCGATTTTTATCCTAATTCTATTGACGAGTAGGATCACTTGTGGCTCTGTTTTGGTTGTTGGGGCACCATAAAATTCTACACTTCCACACTATGTTGTGTGGGAGTTACTTCAGCTCAAGTTCAAGTTCATTACCCTCAAGGGCAATCTCGTGGAATGCATTATGGGGGGAACAAGAATTTGTAGCGGCAATAACAACATACTAAATAGATTAAGCATTAATTTCGCGTACACAAAAACAATTGTTTATGTGTACGTGTAAAGCAAAAAAACAGCTGTAGAAAGTATTTTAGCATTCAACTGCTTCTAGACTTTTCAGGAATGGAAAAAATGAAATCTAAGTATATCACTGAAGCCCATTACATGTTACTATAAAACTGCCAAATTCGTTTATCATAGAACGCATTAGTTTCACACAAAAATTATATTTAGTTGCGGGACCCTCGGATCCACCTATTCAGCGAGCCAGCCATGTTTTCAGGCGTCGGTGACGACATCTGCCTTGTCCCTATAGCGTCTCTAGTCAGTCCCAAGCGGCGAGGCGGTGCCACTCGTAGATCTCTTGTATGCACTTCCAGGCATGAATAAGAAGGAGCCCAGGCGTCCCTCGCCCGAACGTGCTCCTTTATTCCACTTCTCCCTCCCAAGTTTTGGGCAGTTGGAATATCTGGCACAGCTTGCTCCTTCGAATTCAACGTCACTTTTGGAGGGAGACGGAAGAGGAAGAAACAGGTACAGAGCCTGAGTAACGGACATGCGTGGCTTGGCGAAGGCGGGTAGAGAACAATAAAAGAGAGAGTGCTCAACGTCTCAATCAGAGTCACGTGGTTTATGGACGAGCTGCCGTCGCCACAGTAGGCGTTGTGTCATGGTATCCTAGTCACCAGATAAAAACGACGAACATTAAAAAAATAGTTTTGTAATTATTGGAGTTTTAAATATTCTGAAATGTTTCGTGTATCTCCAATAACTTATGGTGCTGTCATGTAACAAATACTCTAACTTGCCTAATTCCTGTGCCCATGCCCCTTTCAAGTAATTTCATTTGGGCTCACAGCTTTCTTAAATCACACTGGCACCTGCAGTGCACTTACGTGTAACTCATAGTTTGCAGATGTCGGGAGGTTTAGTTCGTCATCGCATTCTATTAAAAACCTAACCACATTCCACATTTTGTTTTCCAGGTTTTGTAGTTGTTCATATGAACTTGATTGCTCTGGAAGTTATGAAGATTGCCTTCCACATGAAAGCTGGACGTGACCCACTAATTCTCAAGAATAAAGGTATGCATGTGTTTTACACTCTACTGCATCTTGTGTGCACTTCCTTGAAATTTCTTACTAACACGGTGTTCACACACCTGTTTATCTCTGGGAGGTGCAGTTGGCAGTAACATTTGAAATTACCTTGTGACAGCAGGCTTGAAGAAACTCATTGAATGCGGCAACTCCATCTTCGAAGGCATTTTTCAAACTTCCCTTGCTAAAATGCTTTCGTAAGTTGGTTGGTTTCACTGTCTAGCGTCTGCCAGAATTAAGCTGAGGTTTCTGCACTGCACTAATGTGCAGGGCTTAAAGTTTCAGGGGTCTCAGGGGGTCTCGGACCCCCCACTGATTTTAACGGATGATCTGAGACCCTCCTTCACATTAGTAAAATCAAAATCATATCTTGCAATAAAATAGCTTGTTTTCAGGGATGTGACATTTGGGGATTAGCAATTTGAGTTTTGCAGGTACGGCGGGGACAGACTCAGCAGTGGATTTTATTTTATGTGCATCTAATACATTTCGTCAGAACACCCCCCCCCCCCCCCGCCCTCCCCCCTTCTTGTTGGGACCCCCTCAACTTGAGGGAGACTTCAAGCACTGGTTATGTGTAATTCATAGTTTGCAGCAATCGGGAGGTTTATTCTGTCATCACATTCTGTTCAGAACCTAATCACGTACCACATATTTTTGTTTTGTTTTCCAGGTTCTGTAGTTCTCCATATGAACTTGATTGCTCATGAAGTTAGAGATTGCTTTCCACGTGAAAGCTGGACGTGGCCCACTAATTATTTCAGAAATAAAGGTATGAACATGTTTTACTTTGTAGTGCATCGTATGTGCACTTGCTTGAAATTTCTTACTAACATGGTGTTTAATTATCTCTGGAAGGCACAGTTGGCAGAAAATTCTTAAATTAAATCGTGACAACAGGCTTGAAGAAACTCAATGGACGCGGCAATTCTGTCTTTAAAGGCATTTTTCGAAATTACCTTGTTAAAATGGTTTCGTATCATAAGTAACAAGGTGGTTTCACTGTTTAGTGCTCGCCAGAGTTAAGATGAAGCTTGAAGCTCCTGCAATGCGCTTACATGTAACTCGTAGTTTGCAGAAATTGGGAGGTTTGTTCTGTCATCGCATTCTTGTTCATCACCTAATCACATTCCACATTTGGTTTTTTTTTGTTTTCCAGGTTCTGTAGTTCTTCATTGGGACTTGATTGCTCTGGAAGTTAGATTGCCTTCCACATGAAAGCTGGACGTGGACCACTAATTATTTCTCAAGAATAAAGGTATGAACATGTTTCACTTCGTACTGCATCTTACGTGCACTGGCTTGAAATTTCTTACTAAAACATAGTCTTGTGCGAACAGTAGATTTTGAGTTCAAAGTGAATAGGAGTATTGGCCAAATATTTTCGATTTGAATATCGAATAGATTTTCCACACTTTTTACTATCATTGCATAATGCTTAGACGAAAACCCAGCTAAATTCATGAAGGTTGTTCGACTTGTTCGTTTATAAGCCAAGTATATTCTATCTATATTTATGAACTGTGACCTCAGAAGTTCTAATTTGTTGGGATGGCAAGTAAACTATGGATTTGGCATAAAATGAATCCTATAGAGATGTCCAATTGGGTGAATTTACAAATCTTGCTATATAAATAATCTTTCTTTAATTTGAGTCAAAAAATGAAAGCCGATTACAATTCCCAGTAACGCCGGATTAGAGCGCAGCTCTTGAGGAGAAGGATGGAAGGGTACTGAGGGATAGGTCACTGCCTGAGGTCCCGTGACCTCGGGGGTGACCCTCGCGAAGGTAACCCTCGTGAGGGTAACTCTCATAACCTTTGTGAGGGTGGCCCTCGTGAGAGTAACCCTCGTAAGGGTAACCCTTTCGAGGGTAACTAACTCTCGCAACCCTCGTGAGGGTAACGCTTGGGACCCTCGTGAGGATAACCCTCGTAAACCTCGTGAGAGTAACCGTCACGAGGGTAACCCTCGTGACGTCATTATGGGAAACTTCCCATAATGCAACGCGCGATCACGCCGACGCCGCTCAAGCGGGAAACGGGCGCCTAAGAGCTGCGCTCTAAAAGAATGAATCGCGCATGAGGAACAGAGATTGTAAGGGCATCTCTGCCTAACATAATATACTCTTGCATAACAGTCAGCTTAATTTTGAAACTTTTACTACGAAGTAGATATACACATTCACAAAGCTTCCATTTATTTTCAAATACAGCCGGCACGCGTGCACCATCCCGCGTTCAATGTACTATGCTTTTCTTCCAAGCACGCAATTGCGATATTTCTACTTTCCCAAGTGTTTATCGTGGCGGTATTTCGGTGGCGGTATTCCCAAGTGTTTATCGTGCGATATTTCTACGTTCTTAAGTGTTTATCCTGTTGAGTTCGCTTCTTACCGAGCATTGATGTAATGCGGAGAAGCAACACACGCGGAGCTCGCTTCCGGGGGTATTGCTTCTCCGCAGTGCAACGGTGCTTGGTTAGAAGTGCACTCAACGGGTCTAGCCGGCCGCAACCAACACTTCGAAAAGCACGAATAGTGCAGTTCTTCTCAAAGCGAATATCGAATAGTGTATTATTCGAAACTACTGTTCGAAATTCCAAATATTCGCACAACCCTACTAACACGGTGTTCAATTATGTGTGGTAGGCACAGTTGGCAGTAACGTCTGAAATTAACTCGTGACAACAGGCTTGAAGTGACTCATTGGACGCGGCAATTCTGTCTTCAAAGGCATTTTTCGAGCTTCCCTTGTTAAAATGATTTCGTATCATAAGTCACAAGTTGGTTTCACTGCTTAGTGAACGCCAGAGTTCAGCTGAGGCTCCTTCAATGCGCTTACATGTAACTCATAGTTTGCGGAAATTGGGTGGATTATTCTGTCATCACATTTTGTTCACGATCTAACCACATTCCACAGTTTTGTTTTGTTTTCCAGGTTCTGTAATTCTTCATATGGACTTGATTGCTAAGAAAATTATAGATTGCCTTCCACATGAAAGCTGGACATGACCCACTAATTATTTCTTATGAATAAAGGTATGAACATGTTTTACTTAATACTGCATCTTGTGTGCACATCCTGGAAATTTCTAACACGGTGTTTAAGCAGCTGTTAATCTGTTCCCGCTTTAATTGTTGTTTTAATTGTTTAATTTTAATTGTTCCCGCTTTAAAAATTAGTTTACGTGTTGTCTGTAACTTGCAGCGGCAGAAAGCTGTAACTCTCACTCACTGAGCCGCATGTCATGCGTGACGACGGGAATCGTTCCGACATTAAAAATTAGCTGGCGTGTTGTCCGCACTTTGCAGCAATGGCCAGAGCCTGTTGAACTGCTAGCTGCAGTGATTTAACAAAACGGACGTCTCAGTGAACAATAAATATAGCAGTTAAATGGTATATTTATTGTTCACTGAGACGTCCGTTTTGTTAAATCACTGCAGCTAGCAGCTCAACAGGCTCTGGCCGTCGCTGCAAGGTGTGGACAACACGCCAGCTAATTTTGTATGTAGTAACGATTTCTGTCGTCGCGCATCACGTACAGCTCAGTGATTAAGATTTACGGGTTTTTGCCGTTGCAAGTTACGGAAAACACGCCAGCTAATTTTCGATGCCGGAACAATTTCTGTCGTTGCACATCACGTGCAGCTCAGTCATTAAGTGTTACGGTTTTGTGCCGTCGCAAGTTACGGAGAACGCACCCGCTAATTTTTGATGCCGGAACAATTCCCGTATCTGTGAATCACGTGCATGAGAGTTACGGCTTTCTGCCATGCTTCTACGGG
Organism: Ixodes persulcatus; assembly: GCA_013358835.2. Classification (NCBI taxonomy): domain Eukaryota; kingdom Metazoa; phylum Arthropoda; class Arachnida; order Ixodida; family Ixodidae; genus Ixodes; species Ixodes persulcatus. Next base: position 24,247 of record JABSTQ010010368.1, on the reverse strand, counting down.
TCAAGTTACGGGCAAAAACCGTAGGGCCTTTGCTGTCATGCAGGTAATACCTAGTTAATGCTGTGACCGTGATGCAACACGACGGAAATTGTACCGGCATCAAGAATTAACTGGCAATTTCAGTAATTTGACGGGATTTTTTTTTTACAGTGCAGGTACTAGGGAATCAATGACGTTTATTTTTTGCAAATACGATTTTTGCGGCGATTTCAATTTTTAAATCTACTACAGTGGGGAAGCCGAGTGTAGAATGAGAACACGCGTTTCGAGAAATTGCTTTTCAGCTTGCGGCTGAAGAATATTGCACATTCTAGGGGATTTTATAGTTCCTCTTGGTACATTTTCTTGTGACACAGCTGGACTGTGATTGTTGAGTGGACCTCAACAAGTAGGTGCGCGAAGCTATGTTGTCGACTGGAACGAAGCAGTGAAAGTTCCTGATTTTGAAGCGTCTCGACGCTGTCGGTACGTAGCACAGTTTTGACAGGAGCCGCGAATACTCGGCGGCTTGAGTCGAAAAAAAAGAAATCAAAGTGAATCTCATTTTATGTAAATATAAATGTTTTCGGAAAATACTCGGCGAAAACTTTCTAAAACTTTGTATTCAGACAAAACAAAATATTTCCCCTCGTGTTTTCGTGCACCTTAATCACCGATCCAATCTATGTACTCTCACGCTTTTGTGGAGGGTGCTCACTCTAAGAAAAAATTACTACCCTGGGGTGTCAAAGTACCGTTTTGGGGCTTTGACTACCCTCTAAAGCGAGTGACAAGCCTTTGGACAAAAGTGTCCAAATATCTCCAATATGACTGAATTTCCGCGAATATGTAGTTTTTTCAATATAATATTTCGTTGACTGCTTGTGTGTTTGAGAAGATAAGTGTCGTTTTCTTATGTTTTTATCATTGTAGTCTCCCTGTAGCTATTGTTAACAAAAATATTTAGAAAGGTAGAGCAGTAGGTTTTTGTTCTCCTTTAAAGGGGTGTGGAAGCGCATTTTTAGCGCATATTTTTTTTGTAGACATGGTCTCCTTTATGACAGCAGTTCACAAAGAGCAGTCTTTCGTCCGTAAACGCAAAAAAGCAATTTTAAACTTCCTCGCGTGGATCCCGGGGACAGGGGTGATAAGCCACGGTTCCACGACGTAGCAACCGTCACCTGCACATGTAGAAAATGTAAAGTATTACATTGTCCTCTAAAAGATGAATGGCAAGAAAGCAACAAAAGCAACTGTTTGCGACCATGGGAATCATAATGTAACACTTGAAAATTAAATGTTTTTTTAAGTATTTCGGCGCCACAGTCACGTTTGCTACATGATGATTCATTATCACCAGCTCGCCTGCACACTCACTTATCTTTCGTGCAACTATTTCTTTCCTGATACATATGCTCTTTCGGATTGCATTTACAATTAGGTGCTAGGGGCGTTGTGGCTGGTCTATGCCCCGCCCCTCCAGACCGAAGTAATTACAGTTTTTTTTTTTAATTTTTGTGTACTGTGTGCGTAGGAAGGACTTACTACTTAAGACGGTAATATTTCTGTTTGTGGTATTTTATTGCTTGGCTGACGTCTTGTCAGCACCTGCGTGCTAGGAGAAGCAATTTCTCTACTATATTTTTTTTTTTTTGTGTTAAGACCGTCTTACCACCTCGAAGACCAGCTGCGTGCATTATTTTTCTTTTTTTGGAGTGTCGCCTTAACTTTTTTGTTTCGTTTATGATTTTGGTTTTAAATGTTCTCTTTTTTTTTAAAGGAAGTCCGAATTTTGATTTCAGTCATCTAACTGCATCCCAACACATAGCAGTACAATTTGTTGGATGTTGTTCAGACCGTAGGCGGCATCTGCACAGCGATGGAAAGCGTCACCACGCTGCTCGTTATGTGCTACGTGTTCGATGTAAAGTACTTGGTGGGCGTCGCAAATACTCTAAAAATAATTAAAACGTTTCGCTCATTTGAAAGAAAACACAATTTTCTGCCGGTAAAACAAGCTCCTTGTCACCTTGCGGAATGTTCTGCGTAAATTGTTTTTCTATCTTGCATTGTCACGCACTATTTTCTCAACCCTAATAAATTATATCAAGTGATCAAACCAGTTATATTCACGTTTCCTGTCTTTTTTACTCACGAAGTACGAAAATCCAGTGTTTTGCACTTGGACAAAGTTGTCAAGATGATATTCTATCGTCTCTGAAATGAATGAACAACATATACCCTAATTATTTTGGTTGGTATAAAGACAATAATAAACAAGAGAGATATCCCACCATGAAGGGGCAACTTTCTGTGGCTGTGCACACGAAGGTACGGTGCGCCAGTCATCTCCCATTTTTAGCGCTGATTGAAGCTGCACGCGAGTTTTCCTCCTCTCCTCGGAAATGCAACAAAAATATGACTCCGAGTATAATTACAATCTGAAGGGGATATGAAAACATAAAAAAGTCGTTGATTCAAATAACTTAAGAAAAAATTTAAAACGAAATATTGAGGAAATTTTAAAAATTAGTAAAAAACAACTGAATGTTTTATTCAAAAGGAGCACAAAACGAATTTCAGAAAAAAAAAAACGCAAAATGTGTTTTCTTACATAGACTGTGAATTAATACAAAAATAACCTGAAAATAGAGTTCATTAGAAAGTGCCATAAAGGCATCAAACAATAACCCGAAAATAGGGATTCTTACACAGAACTCCAAATTGATCCGACGAGAACTCCAAATGAAGGATCAGTACAACGGACCATAAAAAGATTCGATCAAAATCCAAAATGCGTTTCATTTAAAAGAACTGTAAAGGGATTCCAAAATAACCTTAAAATAGGGTTCAATATAAGGAAGGTTAAAGGGATACAAAAGTACCCTAAAGTAAGGTTCTGTGCTAAGAACTTAAAAGGGATCCCTAAAGAACCTTATAATAGGGTTTATTACCTGGAACACGTAGTAGGGTTTTTATTCAACCTTTTTAGGTTTCTACGACTTGGATAAGCGAAAGAGCCTTATGAGCTTCAATTTGGATCTTTTATTGTTAGATCGTACATATTGGTGGGGCTGCGTATTTGTCCGTAGTTGTATACCTACTGAAGCAGACGCGCTCCTACAGCACAATGTTCTAAAATATCAAAAAGGAAAGGGCGGGACACTATGTCCAAGGCCTTGCTCAGGTCCACATGAAGCACGGCGCGATAACATCTGACGTGTGCCGCTTCACAGATGATTCGTATAGGGAGTATTCACTGGCGGTCATTGCTGTGTGCATGACATCTGAGCGCGTGCTGGCGGAGGGCTTCCGCAGTTCTTTTTGCGACGTGCATTCCGCACTATCACGATTGTCGATCGTAGAAGCCTAATAGTAGAAACTCGTTCTAAGCATGCACTCTAAACATATTGAACCTTAACATTCGAGAGAAGTCTCTCTGGTTGGGAAATACATTTATTAAAATATGGCAACCAACCAATTCCTAAACATGTAGGAGGCCTACGTTTCGAACCGACTTGGTTCTTCGTCAGGGGCGACTCTGGCCGTTGAGGAGCGGCGTTTTTCGGTCTTCTTTTTCTTTTCTCAGGGATGTGGCGCATTTCTCAATCTTTTTCTTTCACGAATATGGCGAAGCCCGTTCACATACACTGTTAGTAAAGCACCAAGGCACCTATTTACGTTGCCTGGCGTCGTTTGAATGTGCCAGGACTCGATGAAAAGCCTATGTCGGTTGTTAGTGTCTGCGTCCATAATGCTGGTGTTGTCGAAATCAATCGGGTGGTCTTTAACTTCGTAGTGCTCAGCGACTGCGCTGCGCTCTTGGTCGAGCTTGCGAACGTCGTTTTTGTGTTGGCGTAATCTTTCATTAAAGTTCTTTGTCTCGCCGATGTAAGTGGCTGGACAATCTGCACAAGGGATCTTATAAACCGCGCCCTGCGTTTTTTTCTTTCGGAGGGCGATCTTTTGGGCGGGGCATGAGTAACCCAAACGTGGGACATCGGCTTGTGGGCCACGCTAATTCCTTCTTTGGCTAGCACGCGTGCAAGCGCCTCGCTTGTTCCTCTGATGTCGGGTACGCAGATGCGCGATGTTGAGCGTGGCTGCGTGCAGGCTTGTGGTTGCTGGTGTCCGTGATCTGGAGCTTGACGACGGGCAACGCGTAGGATAAAGGTGCTCGTGTATCCGTTCGTTTTGAGATCAGCACAGACGGTTTTTTCCTCCTTTCTTCTGTCAGCCTCAGACGAGCATATAGTCTTCGCCCTAGGCAGCAGTGTCCTAACCACCGATGCTTTGTGGCAGGCTGGGTGATTGGAATCAAACTGGAGATAACATCCAGTATGCGTGGGCTTCCTGTAGACTGAAAACTTCAACTCTTCCTTTTTTCTTCTCTCGAGCACGTCAAGAAAAGGCCAGGAATTGTCTTTTTCAAGTTCCGCTGTGAATTGGATAGCCGGTTCGATGGAGTTGAGGTGTGAGAGGAATCTGTCCACTTCAGATCGTTGAAGGGTGCAGAAGGAGTCGTCTACATCGCGCACAAATATTTTGGGCACAGTGGCGAATGACTGCAGGGCCTCTTCCTCAATGGCTTCCGTGCACAGGTTAGCCGTGGTAACGGAGACCGATGCGCCCATTGCGGTTCCGCTGGCCTGTTTAAAATACCCTCCCTTGACGCTAAAGTAGGTGTTGCTGAGGCAGAACTCAAGGAGGCGGCACAGTTTCTCCACACTAAGGGCGGTCCAGTTGTGCAGGTCCTTGTCTTTTTTGAGAGCCTTCCTGGCAGCTGTAACTGCCAGGAGAACCGAAACACTTGTGAAAAGTGAGACTATCTCGAATGAGACTAGGCTTTCCTCAGCGTTCACCTTCAATTTCGAGATGCGCTTCACGAAGTCGCTGGGCTTGCTGATATAAGTCGTCGTTTTCCCCACGAGAGAAGAGAGGGTGTGATGAAGATAGTTCGACACGGCTCAAAGTGGTGAGGTTCTAAAGTCTACAATGGGCCGGAGAGCACGGCTAGGCTTGTGGATCTTGGGAAGGTCCTAGAAACCAGGCGCAGGTCCATTCCTACAAAGGAGGTGCAGGTGGAGGCTCCTCGAGTCTGGATGTTTTCTGAAAATTTCAGTTAGGATCTTCTTCAGCGTTGCCTGGATTCGCGGTGTCGGATCCTTTTTTTAGTTTTTCATAAGCAGAGGTGTCAAGCAGGTCTTGTATCTTCTGGTCGTAGGCATCCCGGTCAAGGAAAACGGTCGAATTGCCCTTATCTGCTGGAAGAAGCACTATGTTTTTATAATCGTGAAGCGCTCGGAGCGCACTTTCTTCTTCTTTTGGGAGGTTGTGTCTTTGATGCTGCGGGATGTTTGATAAGATACCCATCACCTTTTGCCGCACCCGCTCAAGATAGCTAGGATTCAGGTGCGCGATGCCGTCCTCCAGGGCTGCGACAATTTTCGACGACTTATATCAGCAACTCCAGCGACTTCGTGAAGCGCATCTCGGAATTGAAGGTGAGCGCTGAGGAAAGCCTAGTCTCATTCGACGTAGTCTCACTTTTCAAGGGTGTGCCGGTTCCTCTGGCAGTTACAGCCGCCAGGAAGGCTCTTGAAAAACACAAAGACCTGCACAACAGGACCGCCTTTAGTGTGGAGGAACTGTGCCGCCTCCTTGAGTTCTGCCTTAGCAACACCTACTTTAGCTTCAAGGAAGAGTATTTTAAACAGGCCAGCGGAACCGCCATGGGCGCATCCGTCTCGGTTACCACGGCTAACCTGTGTATGGAAGCCAATGAGGAAGAGACCCTGCAGTCATTCGCCACTGCGCCCAAAAGATTTATGCGCTATGTAGACGACTGCTTCTGCATCCTTCAACGATTTGAAGTGGACGGATTCCTCTCACACCTCAACTCCATCAAACCGGCTATCCAATTCACAGCGGAACTTGGAAAGGACAATTCCTTGCCTTTTCTTGACGTGCTCGTGAGAGGAGAAAAGGAGGAGTTGAAGTTTTCAGTCTACAGGAAGCCCACGCATACTGGACGTTATCTCCAGTTTGATTCCAATAACCCAGCCTGCCACAAAGCATCGGTGGTTAGGACACTGCTGTCTAGGGCGAAGACTATATGCTCGTCTGAGGCAGACAGAAGAAAGGAGAGAAAAACAGTCTGTGCTGATCTCAAAAAGAACGGATACACGAGCACCTTTACCCAACGCGTTGCCCGTCGTCAAGCTCGAGATCACGGACACCAGCAACCACACGCCTGTGCGCAGCCACGCTAAACCTCGCGCATCTGCGTACCCTACATCAGAGGAACAAGCGAGGCGCTTGCAGGCGTGCTATCCAAAGAAGAAATTAGCGTGGCCCACAAGCCGATGTCCACGCTTGGGTTACTCATGCCCCACCCAAAAGATCGCCCTCCGAAAGAAAAAAGCGCAGGGCGTGGTTTATAAGATCCCTTGTGCAGATTGTCCAGCCACTTACATCGGCGAGACAAAGAACTTTAATGAAAGATTACGCCAACACAAAAACGACGTTCGCAAGCTCGACCAAGAGCGCAGCGCAGTCGCTGAGCACTACGAAGTTAAAGACCACCCGATTGATTTCGACAACACCAGCATTATGGACGCAGACACTAACAACCGACATAGGCTTTTCATCGAGTCCTGGCACATTCAAACGACGCCAGGCAACGTAAATAGGTGCCTTGGTGCTTTACTAACAGTGTATGTGAACGGGCTTCGCCATATTCGTGAAAGAAAAAGATTGAGAAATGCGCCACATCCCTGAGAAAAGAAAAAGAAGACCGAAAAACGCCGCTCCTGAACGGCCACAGTCGCCCCTGACGAAGAACCAAGTCGGGTCGAAACGTAGGGCTCCTACATGTTTCGAAAGTGGTTGGTTGCCATATTTTAATAACTCTAAACATCGCCTTCAAGTATAGCTTACTGTGAATACCGCCTAATGTGAACTTTAACTGCCATTCTTCTCTTTTTGATGAAGTAGGTTTGGTTTTCCGATTACCTCTCATAGGGTGTCCTCCAGTCGATTGGCGAGAATCACTGCCAGCACTTTGCAATCTGTTCAAAAAGCTAATGGGGCGGGAGCTGTCAACTCTGGTTCCTCATTTTCCGTGCTTCATTATAATACGAACAGGGAGCCCATGTCGCATGTAAGGTGGCAACATGTTGCGTCGCAGAATATCATCAAAAACCTTACGCAGAATGTGGGCAAGCTCGCATATGGACGTTGTATAAAAAACAACAACAATATACCAAGATCATCGATTCACTGGGACTTCCGTGGGGCAAAGTCTTTTATGGCCCAATCGATTTCTGATATTGCAATTACATCGTTGATTCTCTTCGACATATATCGCGGTACTTTCGGAAGCGGCTGTCCGCGCGTTCGAACTGGTCGGGGGTGCTCTGTTTCCGTAAAGAAACTTATTATGCGCCATCATGAAGACGTTTTCGACCTGTTCTTGCTCCGTTGAGTAGCTATCTTGAACGTGAAGTGATGCCACACTCTTTCGAGCAGCGCACTGCCTCTCTAGGTTTTTCGTCTTTTTCCAACGTCATCTCGAGGAGTCGCTCCTTGCAATCTTTGACATCTTGTGCGAAAAATATGGTGTCTTGCTTTCTTATTTTATCAGGGTAGCGAGCGTTTGCGTTAGTTCACGCTTCTATGCGCACTCTTGGGCTGACTTATGCTATATCTGTACGACGCAGTACACTCGATTTCTTTCAAAAGCTCCCATTGCACAGTGTTTGTCGGGTTCCGTTCCGTTGCATCACGCAGGATTCGGTTTATCTGCTCGCGCAGGTGCTGGTGTTCCCGGAGACTATAGGCGACTTGCGCGGTCGCAAGCGTCGCTTTGGTCGACTTTCCACGACTGACCGAATTCTGACTATGACTCAGTGAAGGATTTCTCATTGGCAGAAAAAATATTCACGTAAAAACTTCAATTTTGACGGTTTTGGCAGTGTTTGTTTCAGAGTGCAATGATTTCAAGCTTCCACCAAGCTCATTACAAACAGGATTGAAGTTCTTGTTCGCGAGGTAATGACGTCGCGAGAGGGAACCATAGGGGGGCGCCACAAAAACACCTCGCCGCTATTAGTTCAGGCTCCAGCCGCTGTACAACTAGCCGTCACGCTTCGGCGAGCGCTCTTCCCCACTGCAAAGGTGACGCGTGTGTGATCGGAAAAAAAGAACGGGAAACGCTTTCTAGGTTGACATTCCCCGCAGCGAGTTCGCTCGCTTGGCACATAAAGTATGCATAACGCCTATTGTGCCTTGCGTGGCAGTCTCCCTGCCTGTGCCTTCTTGCAGGTCACTGTCCCGCGTTCACTTGCGCAGCTCGCTATTACTAGCGTATGATCCTGCACCTATCAAGCAATCCGATGCCATTGAAATACAATGAAAATAGCCGCCCCGGACCGTTTTTCGTGGAGTATTCACGTCCTGGCTATATTTATCACACGACTGCTGTGAGTTGGAGCCAGAAGCGAACACCCGCTCGTGCCTTTTATTCCTGAGCTCGCGCACCTGCGTGGCTGGAGCGCGAGCGCGTCGGCAACACCGATACACGATACATCCTCGGGTCTTTAGAGAACGAAACCAAACAGAAGGAAACATTGTAACCGTATAACAAAAGATAAACAAATATACACACTAAGATAACAAAACAAATTATGGGAGTTGTTCAAATGTTTTATCATAAGTTAGTCGGCGGAGTGGTAGTCTACTTCTTGATGATCGTCTAACCATTGTTCTAACCGATGAGGCCTCCGGAGCTGCCACTTCACTTTGCTCTGGCGATGAATCTGGAGAAGTTGGTTGGCATTGGTTTCGGTGATTAGGCGCAGGCACGGTGTAAGATACTCTCATTAGGTGAGGACACGGCGGGGTTGAATGCGCGGCGCGAGGAATCAGATAGCGTCCGTTCGACGGGCCTCCGAAAAGGCTGCATCATTCCGCGGCCACCATGCCCGCGGCTGACAGTGTCGCCGGTTGCCAAGCGGCAAAACTGCGTGAGAGCTAAAAAAATCATCTCGTTGCCATGACACCCCGGTGCACCGTGGGCTTTCTGCACGTGCGACAACCTCGCTGGAGCTCTGCGCGTGGGGAGCATGAGGTGCCACGAGCCTTCTTGTGCACTGCTGCCTGCCTCCTTCTGTGTCTTACACCGTGCCCACGGGTCGACGAGTCATCTGCCGGCGCCGCCTGAAACCATAGTGAGAGAGAGAAAGAGAGAGATTGAAAAGCGAACCAAATACTTTACTAGGGGGAATACATTTCACGCCGCTCATTTGCATTAGACAGAACGCCTACAGCGCCAAATCCAGCCCTGACGGAAGGGAGGTCGGCGTCAGTCCACGCGCATGTGCAAGTGGATGTTCGCGGTGGCCGCGGCGGTGTCGTCTCCGATTCCACCTAAAGCCCCTCCATGTTTCAAAATTAGCGATGGTGCGTCGATGCACGAGGAACGCGCAACGTGCAACCCTTGGTAAGATCATGGCGGCAAAGCGTAGCAAAGTATTTGGCGCAGCACTGAGCTATACTCTGTTTCATACTTAGCGTGCAACGCTGTCAAAGCTACTGGCGCGAGCATGGGACTTGATCTCGTTGATCATTTGCACGCGTTCTCGCGCAAACAAAACCATAGATGAAGCCACGCGCTCGCGCCAGTAGCTTTGAAGGCGTTGCACGCTAAGTATGAAACAGGGTATAGATTTTAGACGACATGTTCTTCGTAGAAGTGGCGCGCGGCACGTGTCTCGAGCATTTCCACAACAATGAATTTGGTTATGTAGAACAATCATCATCATAATCATCATTTACCGCCCGATAGCCGAGACCTCCACAACAATAGATGGCTCTCGCCAGCCCTGAAAACCTGTCTGCGCCGAGGCTATTGTATTTGAGAGGAGTGGAATGTATTCCCCCTATCTTTACTACGGGGAATACATTCATTTCACGCCGCGACGGAAGTATCGGCGCTCTAACCTCTCGACCACACCAGAAGGCGCGAGCCGCCGGCGCTGGTGGAGGTATATAAATATACTGCCACCGTTTTTATCTCGCGTGGTTTTTTTCTTTATTTTGGCCCATATTTACCCTCCCTGTTCGTAACTTTACCTGCCGCTCCTACAGTATAAAGGGGCGGTCAATCGGACTCCAGTTGAAAGTCCCTGCAGCCAGTTTCTGCGAGCGAAATTAGGTTTTTGTGCTTGAAGCGATACGTATTTCTCCGCCATTATGCAGGGACGCTAGGTACTTCCTTGTCCCCATGGAGCTGGTCACGTGACAGAAAAATCCCTCTTGGCCGCAGCCGCGGCCGCGGCCGCAATATGAGGAAACCGGCCCTGGTGGCCGATAGCACTACCGTTGTAGCTTCGCAACACTGCCGAACTTGACAGAAGCTGTTGCCCTGTGCTCGCGCTCTGAAAGAGAGACAGAGGTAAGAGGTTCACTTGAGAGCCGGTGTTGACCTTAAACTCGACACGTGCTTTCCCAATAATCGCGTTCAGCAGCCAGTCCTTCTCTGCGCTTGTCCCGGACTCTCCCTCCTGAAGAATATCGAAGCCATCTTCTCCCTGCTTCTGAACTTCCTTCACCTTTGGTCGGCGTTCCTCAACGTGGGACTCTGCGTCACAACAGATCGCGAAATGATGCTTCCTTCGACATGCATTGCAGATTTTACCAAAAGCTGGGCATCGGCGTGGTTGGTGAAATCTGTTGCACTTTCGACACCTCATTTGCGGTGTGTTCTTGTTTGTATTGTGCGCAGCATCTACCTACTCTTCCGGAGTGCGGTGCTGACTCAGCCACATCTTGGCTTGTTCTGAAGACTTCTCTGCGGCTTTGCAGATTCTAGCTGCTCCTTCCAGGGTCAAGTCGTCCTCTCTTAGGAGGCGTTCACGAAGTTTATCATCTCTGATGCCATCGACAATCTGATCTCTCACTAAGGAACCCGTCAGGACGCCGAAATTGCACGCGCGCACCTTGAGCTTCAGTTCTCTCAAAAATTGTTTGAACGACTGACCTTCTGCTTGGTGGGTCTTTCGGAAAACATGGCGCTCGAAGGTCTCGTTGGCTTTCGGGGCACAGTATTCCTGAAACTTGTGATCACATTGTCGTAGTTCTGCTTCTGGACTCCCGTGAGTCTGGAGGTATTGAAGACGTCCACAGATTCAGGAACCGCCACATGCAGCAAGAGTGTCACCTTTTGCTTGTCTGTTCGAACCGTCAAGCCAGTCACCGTCGCTTCGAAGTACAGCTCGACGCGTTGAATGAAGCACTTCCAGTTGTCTGCCACGTTGCCCGACAACGATAGACCCTCGGGTGGCTGGAGCCACTCCATGTTTTACGCAAAGGCTTGCCTGGTTAGAAAAACCATCGCGTCTCAGTGCCATGTATTGATCTCATGACTGCTTTGAGTTGAAGTCAGAAGCGAACACCCACTCGTGCCTTTTATTGCTGAGTTCGCGAACCAGCGTGGCTGGAGCGCGAGCGCGTCGGCAACACCGATAAACGATCCACTGGCGCAATGTAGAAAAAAAAAAGTATTTTCGCTGCGCCGCGACGTTCGGAGCGCACAAAACCAACATGTAGAGTTAGGTTTTGTGAAGCACTTGGCTGCCATAAATTCGATCACTCCTCTCCATATCTCATTCTGGAAAGAGTGTGATGACTCTTTTTTTTCTCTTCTCAATTGCTGTTCCTTCGCTGTTCGCCACTGCTCTCAAAAAAACAACAACATAGTTTTGCTCTACAGAAAGGGTCACATATAGCTTCGGCATAAGCGTTAAAAGAAAGTTTGTTTTTTTTTTTTTTAAAAAAAAACATTACGTCGATTCTTTTTTCAATGAGTATGTTAAGAACCCGCTGCTTTCGCGATTGCGCTACAAGAGTTACGCAATTTAGCGTTGCATGCTTTAAACCCGTGATTGTTTGGTGTTAGTTTGTTTTCGTTTTGAGGGGATCAGTGACTCGCTTATATTAACCATGCGGCGCGCCTACCGATAACCCAATACTGCTACTCGACAAAAACAGCACAAGAGAAAAAAAAAAGAACTCCAACGAATCAAGTGGCATTCGCCGGCGTATATCCGGCGAAATGTTTGGTTTCGGTTTCGCATTGAATATGGCGCTCCTTGCTGGCCTTTGGTTGCACACGTGTCCCCACTTGAGTTCGATCAAATCCCTTGGCCGTCGTCCTTGGAGGCCTGTTTCAGCCAGTGATTTAGGCTCTCACTGGACTCGCTTATCTCGAAGCCATCTCCCATAATGAATTCTGACCCGTCGTCCTTGATATCCGGCGATTTCGACGCCTTGTTTTTGACCTCGTTGAGGGAATCCGGGGCTTTGAGGTCCCATGCTTCGACATTGTTCACGCTCAGTGTCGCGGAAGGCACAATAGTCAGGTCCTTTGGCGCTGGTGGGTGTGGTTGTTCCATGTGCGCCAGCCCGCTGGGCTCAGGTTTACTCGCCTTTGTTGTTTGTGGTGCAGGGGCTTGTTTCAGTGCCATCGGTTCCTCTGCTGCGGCCTCGGCACCCTCCTCATTCAGTTCGAGGTTCATCGTGTCGTCAGTTTCAGTTCTCTGTCTTAGGGCTGCAGTGTTGCAGGCGTTACCGAAAAAAAGTAACTAAATACGTTACTCGCTACTTGCAAATAGAAGGAACCCGTTGCCGACCTTCGTTACCTTAAAATAAAAGGCACGCGTTACCATCCATCGTCTATCGTTTACTTGCCATCCCAAGACATCAGAACTTCTGAGGTCACAGTTCATAAATATACATAGAATATACTTGGCTTATAAACGAACAAGTGGAACAACCTTCACGAGTGTAGCAGTGTTTTCGTCTAAGCATTATGCAATGATAATAAAAAGCGTGGGAAAACTATTCGATATTCAAATCGAAAATATTCGGCCGATTCCTCTATTCGCTTCGAACTCAAAATCTACTATTCGCACAAGACTATGTTCTAGTTAGAAATTTCAAGCAAGTACACGTAAGATGCAGTACGAGTTGAAACATGTTCATACCTTTATTTTTGAGAAATAATTAGTGGGCCACGTCCAGCTTTCATGTGGAAGGCAATCTAACTTCCAGAGCAATCAAGTCTACAAGGAGAACTACAGAACCTGAAAAACAAAAAACAAAAACAAAATGTGGAATGTGGTTAGGGTATGAACAGAATGCGATGACCGAATAAACCTCCCGATATTGCAAACGTTAGTAAGAAATTTCAAGCAAGTGCACTTAAGATGCAGTACGAAGTAAAACATGTTCATACCTTTTTTCTTGAAATAATTAGTAGGCCACGTCCAGCGTTCACGTGAAGAGCAATCTTTAACTTCCTGAGCAATCAAGTTCATATGGAGAACTACAGAACATGGAAAACAAAACATAAAAACGTGGTTTGTGATTAGGTTTTGAACAAAATGTGACGACAGAATAAACCTCCCGATTGCTGCAAACTATGAGTTACACATAACTTGTGCAGTGCAGGAACCTCAGATTAATTCTGGCAGACGCTAGACAGTGAATCCGAATTTGTGACTTATGCTACGAAACCATTTGAGCAAGGGAAGTTTCAGAAGTGCCTTCGAAGATGGAGCTGCCGCATTCAATGAGTTTCTTCAAGCCTGCTGTCACGAGTTAATTTCAGATGTTACCGCCAACTGCACCTCCCAGAGATAAACAGGTGCTTGAACACCGTGTTAGTAAGAAATTTGAAGCAAGTGCACACAAGATGCAGTAGGGAGTAAAACACGTGCATACCTTTATTCTTGAGAATTAATTAGTGGCTCTCGTCCAGCTTTCATGCGGAAGGCAATCTTCATAACTTCCAGAGCAATCAAGTTCATATGAACAACAATAAAACCTGCAAACAAAAAAAAAATGTGGAATGTGGTTAGGTTCTGAATAGAATCCGATGACAAACTAAACCTCACGATATCTGCAAACTAGGAGTTACACATAAGTGCACTGCAGGTGCCAGTGTGATTTAAGAAAGTGCACCTCCCAGAGATAAACAGGTGCTTGAACACCGTGTTAGTAAGAAATTTCGAGGAAGTGCACACAAGATGCAGTAGGGAGTAAAACACGAGCATACCTTTATTCTTGAGAATTAATTAGTGGGTCACATCCAGCTTTCTTGTGGAAGGCAATCATCATAACTTCCAGAGCAATCAAGTTTATATGAACAACAACAGAACCTGGAAAAAAAAATCTGGAATGTGGTTAGGTTCTGAATAGAATGCGATGACAAACTAAATCTGCGGATATCTGCAAACTATGAGTTACACGTTAGTGCACTGTCAGGTGCCAGTGTGATTTACGAAAGCTGTAAACCCAAATGAAATTACATGAAAGGGGCATGGACACAGAAATTAGGCAAGTTAGAGTATTTGTTACATGACAGCACCATAGGTTATTGGACATACACGAAACATTTCAGAATATATAATACTCCAATAATTACAAAATTATTTTTTTAATGTTCGTCGTTTTCATCTGGTGACCAGGATACCTTGCCACAACTCCTACTGTGGCGACGGCAGCTCGTCCATAAACCACGTGACTCTGATTGAGACGTTGAGCACTCTCTTTCGTTGTTCCCTACCCGCGTTCGCCATGACACGCATGTCCGTTATTAAGGCTCTGGACCTGTTTCTTCCTCTGCCGTCTCCCTCCAAAAGTAATGTTGAACTCGAAGGAGCAAGCTGTGCCAGATATTCCAACTGCCCAAAACTTGGGAGGGAAAAGTGGGGTAAAGGAGCACGTTGGGGCGAAGTACGGCTGGGTGTCTTCTGATCCACGCCTGGAGGTACATAAAAGAAATATACGAGTGTCACCGCCTCGCCTCGCTGCTTGGGACTGACTAGACACACTCAAGTGGCAAAGCAGATGTTGTCATCAACGCTTGCTAACATGGCTGGCTCGCTGAATAGGTGGATCCGAGGGTCCCGCAACTAATTATAATTTTTGTGTGAAACTAATGCGTTCTTTGATAAACAAATTTGGCAGTTTTATAGTAACATGTAATGGGCTTCAGTGACATACTTAGATTTCATTTTGTTCCATTCCTGAAAAGTCTAGAACCAGTTGAATGCTAAAATAATTTCTACAGCTGTTTTTTTTTGTTTTACACGTACACATAAACAATTATTTATGTGTACGTGGAATTAATGCTTAATTTATTTTGTATGTTGTTTTTGCCGCTACAAATTCTTTTTTCCCCGCATATAATGCATTCCACGAGAATGCCCATGAAGGTAATGAACTTGAACTTGAGCTGAAATAACTCCTATGAAACATAGTGTGGATTTTTATAGAGATCCAACAACCAAAACAGAGCCAGAAGTGATCCTATTTGGCAATATAATTAGGATAAAAATCCATGGTGACTAAAATTGTAGCTTGGCTTGTTGATACGTCACAAAGGAAACATAAAAAAAACAGGTACGGATAGAGGTGACTCGGCAAACAAGAGGATCACTCTCAGTGGAGTTTTGCTACCAGGAATTAAAAATAAAACACAAAACATAGAAGACGAGTTAAATCATCCGGCACCACCTACCCCACATGCGTATCAGTTTGTGTATTGACCAGAGAAGGAGAGCTAAAAACAAAAACGTTGGAAGAGAAGACACCTCCAGGTGCATTGTGTGGTGGAAACAATATATGATCCGCTTTTGCATAGCCTATGCAGGTCAAGCAAAGCCCTATATCAAAGACAGCCCGCGGTGTTGTGTGAACATTTGGCAGTACAGTTACCAGATCCGGTTGCTTGACAGAGTTCAATACGATCAGATAACTGCAGGCTATCAGGATAGAGTCACACGGATATGTGGAAGCTGTGAAATTTTGGCTCGTGACAACGACAACTGCTTCCTCATCCGGTCAATCTCTTTGTTAAAAAGGATCTTGAGTATCTTCAACCAATAAACAAAAGAAAGCATCCTCAGCATTCACAGAAGGTAGGTGGCACAGGGTGATTACTTGTTGTGTAGTACATACCATAGAAATAAACCAGAGATGCGAATGGTGAACTGTGAATCTAGAAATATTGTGTCACTTCCCTTTTTTCTGTTTTTCTGAAAATCAAATTATTTACAATTTTTATTATCTGAGCCACTTATATGCAATTAAAAATGAAGGGAACCAGATTTGTGAAGATATGGGGAAAAACTATTTTCCTTATACCGAACCACACTCCAAGTACACACCTTGGCTAATAGAGTAGCCTACAATTGAAATAAAGTAGTGCTGTATCCGGTATGCCAAAAGATGCACAAAGGCTTGCCCAGTGTGATGCAGATGGGCGCTGCGGGAAGCTCTTCTGGTTCTACATTGAAGATGCGTGTTGCATTCTAAAAGTAAACAATGATGCAGTTCAACTTCAAACCATATCATTATCTGAGAATGTTTTAAAGGCAAGAAAGCACAAATGGCTAATGTTTCCATGCATTAACAGATAAAATATAATCATCAGTGGTGAAACTTACAAAAGAACTGCTTGTAGCAGTGTTTGTAGCAAAAACAAGGCTTTTGTAGCGCACATTTCGTTAAATTTATTTCACATTTTAAACTTAAGGACATGACGTCCCGAAACCAAGAGCACACGCAACGAAAACGGCACAACCAAGTACTGGGACAGGATACCACTAGCAGACAATAGTTGCTTGAACGACGGCAAGCTGAAGTATTCAAATAACAAACCTGAAGCAAAAAGATGTCCGAGCGCTCTATCATGGCTGTGGTAGCGTGCCTCGAATGGCTGGCGTAGGATAGCGGCTTTTGTAGAGACATTGTAGCTGAAGACGAGTGTGGGCAGTCTCCTAATGCTCCCAACTTGAAATCCACCAAGATGGATTTCAGGAGCCACTGTTTTCCCGTGGTCGGTTCGAGAACGATCAATTCCGTGGCGTCCTGTGGTTCGTCCAGCATATGGTCTCCGTCATTGCTGGCGATGCTCAGAAGTATAATCTGCAGCAAAAAGATGCGTGAGTGCTTCATCACGGCTGTGGTAGCGTGTCTCCCATATTTGAGCTTTTGGAGCCGGCGATTTCGGTTTATCACATTGTAAAAAACTATGCAAGTCCTATAGAAATTCCCGCTGTTCCTCAAAGTGCAATAAAAACTATTATAACTGCAATTATAACACACAATTATTTGCAGCAAAAAGATTGCTGTTTGAAGTGTTTTAATTAAAGGGGATTGAAAGCAAAAAGACAAACCTTTGGCTAGGACCTCATTGCCTTTAAATCTTGATGCAATTACTAAATCAGTCCCATCTTCGACAACTGCAAAGCAACAAGACTATTCTAACATAGCGAATAAACCACACGTCACAACAAGCATTTTTCCCTAAAAGGAAAATAATGCGAGGAAGATTCATACGAGTGTTCCTCAAGTAATCGGTGCCACCGGAACAATGATTGACACCGCTCTTCCTCCCACGCAAGGAATTAATAATCGTTCCAGCCAATGAGAAGCTACTACAAAAGGGAAACTGAGGGTTGGACACTTCCCTCGGAAAGTGGCCACTTTTTGCTTGAGCACATATTTTAATAGTCGCTTTTTTTGTAGGCAAATATAAGCGAGTTATTCGGGGTTCCTCAATTTCATGAAAGCACAAAATTGTTTTCGTCTCTGGAAGCTCACCGGTTGACGGAAGTGGTTTGTGTACCTCAGTCCTATTTGTTATCGAGCGGTAATACATCATATCTGCTGAAAGTATTTAATAAATCATAGCAGCAAAAGCAGGTGGTATGTCGGCATCTGCTTCCAGCTAGCATCTAATTGAGAGCCGCAAGTAGCAGTGTCTTCAACTGCTAGATCGGGGAATGTGTTTATGGGCGCAATTAAATTGCAAACTTTTGCTGTTGGCCTATGGGGCTACGGGTGTTTTTTCAACGTAAATCCGGTCGTAAACAGATGCTTGAAGATTTTACGCGAAGAATAAATTAACACTTTTCTATAGACACCATTTTTGTTTTGATAGGATAGGCATTTTTTACACGCAGAAAAATGTATAATCGGCCATCTCTAACGCGGCCATTAAGTTGCAAACGCTCTCCATGGTTTAATTTGAACGCACTCTTACTTGAGGCTCTCTAGCATCTAATGACGTCGGTGGTACCAACGCGTGGTGCGTATATACATTTCGCCGAGAGCACAGAGCCGCGAGGAGGAAAAAGATAGAGAGAGGGGAGGAAAGGGGAAGAAAGGCCGCCGTGATTGGCCCTTGTAGTCACGTGGTACGCGCCCGGCTGTTTTGGCCTTAACATCCCCCCCCCCCCCCCCCCCCAAGCCTCGCCCGCGAGCAGACGCCGCCGTTGCCTTTTGGGCTGCTGTGGCTGTCACGCCGGCCCCGCCGAAGTCAAAAGTACGCTGCGAGTGTGTAATCCACAAAACTGAAAATTTAGAAGTGAGATCGACGCTCCCACAGTAGACAACACGCCCGCGACTCCCAATGCACAACCAGCGAACCTAGACCCAGCACGGGAGGCACTCACTTGATCGAATGAGATTTTAGCGAACGCCCACGTTTCACCGAATGGTACTTTAGCGAATAGTCGGACGCCGCGAAGCGGCGTTTTCGGGTGGGCCAAATGGGTTCACATTTTTGTAATGAGCCGACACAGACTGTCGCCGCGAAGCGGCGTAAGCGCAGCGCGGCGGATGGGTTAACGCGCACCCCCGTTATTCGCTAAAACGTCAATTCGCTCAAATGTCGCTGTTCGCTAAAATGTCATTCGCTCATGTGATATGGACCCATATTTTCAGTTTTGTGGATTACACACTCGCAGCGTACCTTTGACTTCGGCGGGGCCGGCGTGGCAGCCATAGCAGCCCAAAGGCGCCGGCGGCGTCTGCTCGAGGGCGAGGCTTGCGGGGGGTGACGGCCAGAACAGCCGGGCGCGTACCACGTGACTACAAGGGCCAATCACGGCGGCCTCTCTCTCCCTTTCCTCCTCTCTCTCTCTCTTTTTCTCCTCGCGGCTCTGTGCTCTCGGCGAAATGGATATACGCTGCCGGCGTATGTTATGCACGCAAGGCCGTCGTTCGCCCGGTAGGCCTACCTCACTGATCTCTAATATAGGGGGCTGGAAGGCGCTTAGCCTCGCTCAGTGTTGTACAGAATGGCGTTCCAAGGAACGGCGTTCCTGAAACGCGTTCCTTTTAGGAGGAACGAAAGAACGCCGCCGTTCCATTTTGCATCGCTGGAACTGGAACGGGAACGCGTTACATTTTTACTATAACGGAAAGAGTAACGGCGTTCCTTTTTTTCGTCCAGTGGGGTAATTTTTAGTTTATTTCGAACAGGGAAATTCTGAAGGTACAAAACAATACCTTTACGAAGTGCAGGATCTCGCTACCTTTTTGGCTACAAATGTTATGAATTATTTTATGTGGTCCTCGCTTGCTAAAAGTTTCGGGTGCAGGAGAGCTGGTGGACATTGATTCTTTTTTGAGTGCCTGAAACTGCGGTACAAAAAGCAAGGCTTTTAGTCGTAGAAAAAGACAAAGAAAGAGGGTTGTTTCAAACTCAGCTACTTTCTTTGGTTCCACGAATCCTTATGCACCCAGAAATCTAAGGCCGATTACAGCCACTTGTGAACTTCCATAACGAGACCTACAGTTAAAACAGGATCACAGACTGCCAGACATCGAACGCACCCTTGTATCCCTAACATTGGTCACTTAAAAGTTACACAAAAAATAACCTTTATTTCTTCTCTTGTTCCCCACCTTCAAAATGAACAACAAAACCAACCTTACAAAGAAGTATTTGTAGTTTTAAGACTGACCTTCCAAAAGCCCTACCCTCTCCTCGACTTGCTCGTCTTGCGGACAGCAACATCGAGAAGCAACTGTTGTTAAGTTCGAAAAAGGGACTTTGTTCAATTGAGACGTGTGAGGTTGTTGTAAAACGCTCGTACAATGTTGAGTAAAAGTACATTCGCCTCGTATGAATCGTCCAATACAAACATGAAAATGGTTAAAAGCTGAGATTTTTAACTTTAGCATATCAACAAATGAAACCCTGCTTCCGCTTGTTTTCTTCTCCTGTTGCCCTTCCATAACGACACACAAACTCGTATGTTGACTACTAATGGGATAGATAAAAAAAATCTGCTTGATTTAACTAAATATAGTAATTAGCAAAATTCAAATGTAACGTATATGTTACGATACGTTCCATTTTTTAAACTGTAACGGGAACGAGTTCCTTTTTCACAGATGTAACTTGTAACGGGAACGCGTTCATAAAACCAGAAGGAACGAGGAACGAGCTTTCGTTCCTCTTTTCGAGGAACGTGTACAACACTGGCGTCGCTCCGAGTCGGGCACGAGTGAAGCCATCGGAAGTTAGATACTAGTCCCGGAAGTCGAGTGTTCGCTGGGTTTTATAGTGCATTTAGTTAATGCTTTGGTTCACGCTTTCTTGCATTACTACAAAGGTTTTAATAATCCCTTTTAGTAATCAATCTTGAGAATGAGGTATTTGAACTTGGGGCATGTACACTTAATCAACTAGAATTTCGAAATTCTCACACATCAAATGGCTTCCAAGAAGACTTCTCGGGCCTGCATGAACTGTTATTGCGCAACAAGCTGGCTCTCTTGATATAACAAAAGCAAATCAAGCGCCTTGGACACTGTTTGGACCACCGCTCGTAAGAGTGGGAAAGCCTGTCAAGCGCTCACTTCCGAGACAAGCCGCTTACTTCCGGTGGCTTCATACCCGTTTGTTAAATGCGCCATCCAGCCCTCTATTGGAGATTAGTGGCCTACCTCGAAACAAACTGCCAAAGACAAGATGTGAACTTTTTAAACACATAAACTCACT
The DNA here is from genome assembly GCA_013358835.2 of Ixodes persulcatus. Lineage (NCBI taxonomy): Eukaryota > Metazoa > Arthropoda > Arachnida > Ixodida > Ixodidae > Ixodes > Ixodes persulcatus. The sequence continues at coordinate 3,402 of JABSTQ010010368.1, read as the reverse complement.
GATCTCTATGACAATTGTTGGATTGCGCATCCCCGCTCCGCAAGTGCGGCCACCAGACGGCCATCTTGCATGTCGAAAAATCACGTTTTTGGACCCTTGCGGAGGCTGGTTGCAGCGTGCAGAAGACACGTTTTCTACTCGTTCGTCGTCATTCGCCAAAAACGTCTTTTTAAAAACCTGTGTAAGCCGGATACTTGCTGATGAGAACACGTGTAATTTTTTACGGAAGCGGCGTTGGGTTTTCCGTAAAGCAGAAATGTTTGTGACAGTGGCATTTTTTTTTTCTTGGCTCAAACATGTATTATTAATCACTTAAAAATTAAAAACAAAAAGATCATTTTTTTTAAGTTTGAGGAAGTAAAGTAACGTAACGTAATTACAATACACGTTACTCAAAATAAGTAACATAAGTACGTTACCGTTTACTTATTTGAAAAAGTAACGAGTACGTTACGACTTGACCAAAGAATGTAACGCGTTATTGGTAACGCCGTTATTTGTAACAGTGTTACTTGTAACACAGTCGGCGCGTGTCATGTGTAGCGTTTGCAGCGTCGTTTGTAGTGTCGACACTAGTTGCACCTCGGAACGCGACATTCCCGGCGGTTGTGCACGGTGCCCTTGCATAAAAGACGGAGCGCTCGGCGATCCGGTTCCACGGCAAGGACGTTTCGGCCAGCTAGCCTTAGCTGATGCCGGAGGCGTTCCGTTGTAACGCAATCTTTCAGGCTTAAGTGAGCAAGCCTCGTTGTCGACTGAATTCCCTCGAAACCGCCGGTCCTCCACACCTCAGGGGTGACGTCGTTCATATTCTGCAAATATTCAAGAGATTTCCGCATGACATTGTCTGAGACGTGGAAACGTGTCCAGTGCAACCTCACCCGCATAACGGCGCTATTAGGGTCCACATCCAGGCACCGCTTGCCCTTGATAGACAGCTCCTTCGTAGAAGAATCTGGAGTTGGGCAAGTTTGTACATCTTAGATTCGAAAAGCGCCAGAAAACAAGCGCATCGTTTCGTCTATTCCTTCTGTTGTCCTTGTTTTCAGGCGCTTTTCGAATCTAAGCTCCTTTGTGTCGACACTTACCTGCTTACTAGCCGCTGTCTTGAGAGTGAGCATCCGCAGATGGTTCCTCTAGTATCCCCCGAAGGTTCAATGTCCCTTATCGCGCCCAGATGCCCCAACTCTGCCCTGAAGTCGTCAATCTTGTACAGCCTTCCGGAGACGTCGCCGTGCAGCAACTCTGAGTTCACCGAAACCCATCGAGTAAGCAGAAGGGGCAGCAAGACGCAATAATCCTTAGCAGATAAAAATCGCCCGGCGAGAGCCGTCATCGATACCCCTGGGGAGCTCATGATTCTGCGAACGTATACTGCTTGGAAGCGTGAAGTAGAATGTCTCGGTCACCAATCTCCATATCTTACTCTATGTAATACACCGTTTTATAACAAACCTCTAGATTGCGTTTCCATCGACGGGAGGTGGGTCGAAAGGGGAAAGGGGGCATCCCCCTCCACGGAGTACCACAACTGAACAAATTAGCAACTTTGAAGTTGGGTGAGCGTCATGAAGCACAATCAAAGCCGAATTTATACGAGTTTTAATTTTGCAATCCAGATGTGATGTTCCAAACTTGAGAGCTGTGCCATTCGATGTGAAATGACGGGTAAATACCTGGGCCAATCTGACGAAGAAGAAGAACGACAGGGCGTATCTTCCGCACGACAGGCCTCCAGTACTCGCCGCATGCCTTCTGTCGTCACTGCCAGCGAGTCCAGTGTATTTGGTTAATACATGCGGTGAAAAACACGTAATTTACCAAAATTGGGATAAATTTACATGTTGTGTAATGAATAAATCGTTCAAAAATCATGCAAGGTTGTAAAAAAATGTGTTTGGTTCGGTCTTACACGCCTAACCGTGTAGCCGACCTTGGAAATACGCTTCGCCACGGACACGGCGAACGCCATGTTGATTTTGATTCGGTCGATTGGACGCAATGAAACGAAGGTGAGACGAGAGCGGCGTCGATTGATGGTTACTTCATGCATATCAGGTGTCAGTACTACGAGGCTCTTCGGGCCTCTGTTATGTTCGGCCACCCAGACTGCAGCGCAGCCAGTTAGACAGCGGCTACCAGACGGCTGGGTTCGGCTCCTCATCGCCGAACCTGTCGACCTTCGCGGGAGAGCACTCAGTCCGCTGCACGACGATTCGTGGACGCGCTCCCCAGAGAGGGAAGGAACGGAAGTTAAGAAGAAAAGAACAGGAAACGTTTCTTTTTGTTCAGTTGGCGCAGCGCAGAGGTAGAACATCGCACTACTAACGAAGTGGTCGAAGGCTCAATACCTGGAAGGAGCGAAGTGTTTCTTTTTGTTAAGCTTTTCTTAATTTACCAAAACAAAAATAAACAAACCCAAACCAATAGAAGGAAAATTAAAGGTCTTGTTATCTACTGACGCCGAGGAAAACTATACAAATATGATTGCTACGAAACGTCAAAAGCACGATGTTTGAGAAACATAACTTGGGCACCCAGGTTGAAGCTAGGCCGTTTACGCTGGGGCCAAGTCAACGAGGTCGGTCCTTCAGTCGTTTCTTTTGCTGTATAGTTTTTGACATTCATAAAGAAAAAAAAGTAAACACATCCGTCATAAACAGCTAAGCTTCGAAACGATGGCGACACTGCTTTGTACACTGGGCTTAGTGGCGGCTGCGATCAGCTGCGAAAGCAACGGGCTTCTGGCCTCGGCCTCTTCGGCTACATATCTTCCTTGGCTGTCTCGACTGCCGGGCCCTGACCCTGGCTGCGACCACTGCAACCAACGGTGCAAAGATTACAACGCTGTGAGTCTACGAAAACTGCGAGCGAGTTGAGGCTCTTTGAGGTCCCTTGTTCTGGCGACCACGTGCAGCGATGTGACGTGTGGTTTATCTCTGCATCTTCTATGCAACGTTCGGTGCTTTCACCTCTTACCGTTTGACAACCGATCATTACCTTAATTCTGTTTTTCCGGAGCTACTGATGGCCGTCTGCTGTTGTGAAGAAAGACGCGAACAGTTGCCAACGTTCTTTATGTGCAATGGCTCCCGTTCGATCTTGTTGTCTCATATCGCGTCAACAGACCATCAGTTTAGCTTTTTTTTTTTTCTGGAGCTGTAGATGGCAGTGCTGATTTTGTAAACCAAGGTGAAAACGGTCATGTACATCCCATGTGTGCAAGGTCGTCCGTAGGTGTGGGTGTAAAGAGGGCTGGGAGGAGGTTGCAGTGTTCTAATTCTGGTAAAGACTCCAGAAATCAAGAGCATGGGTTTCCCCAGGGATTGCAATTAGGCGGAGTGTCTAAATTTTTAAGGGAAGCGGGTTGGGGGGGGGGGGGGGGCGGGCATTAAGAATAGA
>JABSTQ010010367.1:810000-994127 GCA_013358835.2 Ixodes persulcatus | reverse complement strand
CGCCGAAGAACTCAGAATTTTGTGAACCATAAAAGAAAGCTCTGTAAAACTTCGATTTTATAGTGAAAATTGAACTTGGAAAAACACCCTCCGATTTCGCTCAAAAATAAACTCTGAAAACGCGGACCCCTAGCCATATGCGAAATTGCTGTCGAGTATCATCATCATGTCGCTTGGAGCCGCTATGTTGGGTGGGGGGGGGGGGGATCTTAAATCTGTGAATGGGACTAGTCTGCATTCATTTCGTTATTAGTGGTATTGGGAGAATAGATATCTTCGGTCACTGGATTGGTTCATTATATCTGCGCAAAGAAGCTCGTCAATAAACGGTGGTCAATAAGCTCTTTCAAGCAGCATCGTTTTTCACCTGTTAAATTACTGATTGTATTTCTCAATTGTAAATTCTGTCAATTCTATTTATCGTCCACGTGTTGTGGCCCGGTCAAGGCGCACGGGTCGCCTCAGTCATTCAGTTGCGCTTACATACCTTATTTCCTAGTGGCAAATGTTGCTTGTATTGTATGTTGCCAGGACAGGTTGCAGCATCCATGCTGTCGTCGAGGTATGTCTTTGGTTTATTTATTTATTTATTCACTAACCCACAGTGCCAGATGGCATGCTGTTTTCTCAGTACCTTTGTTTCCAGGCCAAGATGTTAATATTCTCTTCGTATAAATGTACTATGTGATGCCTATTTTTCCATATGGCCTATAACCTCATGTAAATAGCGGTTGAAAATCAGCTGTTAATAAATACATGTTCTCAATGGCTGTATATCTACTCTCATTCATCAACGCTCCTGCGAAGTACACATTTTTATTATAGTACTCAACATTACAAGAACAACAAAGGACATAATTAAAGGGATGTGAAACATAAATGTAAGCAAAAGAAACAAGTCACAGAAGTAGCCCTACAGCCCAACATGCACCACCATCTCCACTTTAGCATTTAAAGAGGACTGCACTGAAAAAGAAATTCCTGGCAGACTTCGACATTACACCATTAGCACAAAGATATGCGATAGAAGCCACATACATATTCAAAACCATCACAAAGAAAAATAACTGAGTACCCTTTTTCACCCTGAAGTCACAAATCCTAGGTGCCGGTTGCCTAAGAATGTAATGAGGTTCTGTTCTGTTGAATTATTTCGTAAGGATTGGTGGCTGAAGATTCACCAGTACACAGCAGATGCGCACAATGTCGGTCATGCTAGAAATAAGTTCAGTGGGGACTCTGTTGTTCAGAACATTGAAAATCTTTATCCTCTGAATAGCTCTCTCAACGTGAATTCGCACCTTGGCAACTTGGTATGTCATCTCCATTTCAGCAGACGTAAACTGCAACTGGCCTTTTGAGAAGGGGGGAAACACCATGACTCCATGCTTGCTCTCAACTGGTGCTTTGATCCCCGGGAACCCTTTATCTGCAAGTACTACATCTCCTGGTTCTATACGCTCTAAGAACCCCGAGTCAATAGTTATGTAGGTGTCCGAGCTCCGGCCCCCATACGCCTGTGAGACAAATGAAACGGTTCCGTTGGGGAGAATGGCTATGAGAAACTTCAGTGTGTGACAGCCCTTGTAATTTGAGAACAGTGCCCGCTGCTGTTCTAAAGTCGCTGGAGTCTCCGTCCTCACCTCGGTGCAGTCAATTATGTAGCGGCACTTTGGGTAGTGTGCTTTGAAGCACTCCGGCATAGTTGCCTGCACCGAGGAAGAGGACGGATTTGGGATCCAGGAGCTTGTGGCACTGACCAGGTTCTTTAAAACAAAAAAAAAAGATGCGGCTTGCTGTTGTCCTGTGCACACCGAACAGCACCCCAAGGCTCGTAAATGAAATCCCGAGCTTCAGTTTTAAAAGAAATATGAGCAGTTTGTTTTCAATGGAGATGTCATTCTCTCTCACAATTATAGAACTGAGTAAATGGAGCAACAAAGCAAAGACACTCGTGCTCACTGAGCAGAGCTCCTCAAGAGCACCAGACTTTCCTACTAAAGAGTCATAACCAGCAAAGATGCAGCTCCGTCGGTCAGGCCCCACAGCTGTTGATGCGCATTCTGTAGCTGCTTCGATGGCGACGCTTGTCATGATAGCATGGGTGACCTGAGTGGAAGCATCCCCATCTGATGTCACGGACAAGAAGAGGTTGCAGGGTCCAACTTCGTCAACTCGTTCTGTCTGTGTGAACTGTGAAAACACCATATGCATGTATCAGTGGTCTACTGTTTCCACTGTTTCGCAGACAATCTGCTCTAACTAATTAGAAAAACTCCTACATAATCAGAAACAAAACGAATAGTGCAACCACTCTGTTTGCATGGAATGCATATGTCACTTGCTGGTAGTTTCCTATTTGCAAAGCAATCTTGTAATTCAGACAACATTCAACAAAACAATGTTTCTGGTAAGTTGGGAGGGAACAGGTCACCTTGTCGTGTGCACAGCAGTTCGGGAGTGATTAGATCCATAAGGCAATATAGTTTTATCAATATAGTTTGATACCACAAAAAACTTTTCGGTATTGTCCGAATAACTCGCCTGCTTCATGTGACAGGGCAATCGTAGAACAATATTAATTAGTGAAAGTCGGAAGTCCAGAAAAACATATCGGACAAACTGGCTCGCCGCATTCACAGCATGCATAGAATCTCCCTCTTGCAGTGGTGGTTCAACACTGGTGGCCTGGTCGTCCTCACTGGTTGAGTGATCGGCTACAGTGGTCGAGGGCCCGGCATCTTCCGTACTTGAGGATGCAGGTGTTGAAGGGCTACCCGATTGTGTCCTGCTCCTTTTTTGCCAGCTGCGAGAAGAAATAAAAACACTGTTTTTCGGGATGTGATATTAGACCTTACAAACAAAGCTAAAAAAAATTTCTTCTTGCCTGGGCTCAAGCTGGGCAAGTTTGTAACTTGCAGCTAATTAAGTCTAGCCGATAAAATTCCATCGCTATCTTCGGGAGGCAAGAAACAAAACGTAAGCTCTTCACGTCCTCCACGACTTTCGATGCATTTCGCGAATAAGAAAAACGAAAAGGTTATCGCACCAGGTGCCAGTTACTAACCGTTTATATCTCTGTAGTTTAGTCTCCGTCGTCACGTTGTTTCTTGCCTTGTATGACGAGGGAAAAATCGTGGGAATGTAGGCAGGGTGGTGAGCGATGGAGCTCTTCTGGTTCCCAACGAAGTGGGCGCTGCAGATTCTAGTTTGCCGATTCGGGGGTTCCCACGAGTCTCCGTCTGCCCTGTGCACATAACAGTGACTTGCTGCACGAGCTAGAAACAAATCTTCCGCACAAAAAGCTAGCAAAGACGAAGAAAGTTGGCGCGAAAAACAAAACTGTCTTACGTTGCGCGTCGCACCGCTGCGATCCATTTGCGCCGGCGGTCCGCCTCGTACGGCTTGCCAGGAAATCGATAAAACTTCACGGCAGGGAGCTTCCCGGCTGTGTTGATGTAGCTGTTATGACAGTCGTACACGCAGCAATACGTCGACGTACGTTTCTTCGGCCGCGATGCTGCGGACGCCATAACGAAACCAAAGACGAAGCCCGCGCCGTGCAAGAGCAGAACGACGGGAACGTACCAATAGTTCGTGTCTTGCCCACCGGATGGCGCCACCAGTCTTTTTGAAACACGTCCGCACGGAGCCTATAAGCCATTCTGATACCGTCGAAAATAACTTTGCCCACCCCTATATGATCCAATATGCTGAAAAGAATTTCATGTGACACGCGATAAAAGGCCTTTTCAAGATCTATTTGCAGCATAGCGACCTTACGAAAGTGAGAGTCGCACAGCTCCAGCACACTACGGGTTACGTGGATGTTGTTCATTATAGTGCGTCCCTTAATACCACATGTCTGATGCTCCCCCACCACTTCCGTAATAACCCTTTGCATTCTTTTGGCGAGAATCTTCATTAAAATCTTGTAGTCTACATTTGCAAGAGTAATTGGCCGATAATGTGACACATTACGGAGCTTCATCGGATCCTCACTCTTCGGGATCAACACTGTGTGAGTTAACAAAAAGGATGGTGTAAAGACCTTACTTTTGTAACACTGGTGATAAACCTCCAACAATACACAGGCTAAGTCGTTTTTGAATTTCTTAAAAAATGCAGCGCTCAGACCATCAGGTCCCGGTGACTTTCCGTTTTGCAGTTCGTCGATGGCCTTTTTGACTTCAGTGAGACATATCGGTTCTTCTAAGCCCTCTCTTGCCTCTTCGCTTATCTTTGTTAAAAACGGCAGGAAGTCATTCTCAAACCCGTCCGCTGTTGCAGTCCTGTGACTCAGCAAACTTTCGTAAAATTCTACAAAGGCCCGTTCGATCCTCTCAGGGTCGCTGGTCGTGCTCCCCTGATAGTCTATCTCCGTGATTTTGTTGGCACGCGCGTATTTCTTTTCTTCCGCCAACGCTCGCTTTGTTGGCGCTTCACCCACGAGAAACTTTTCCGCACGAGCTCGTATTATTGCTCCCCTATAGTATTCGGTGTCTATAGCCTGTAGTTTGTTCTTTATATTGTTTCTATCATCTATAAAGAGCCCAGGGGATTTGCACTCTTCGAAAACTAACATTTTAAGAGTCGCCCGCAGTTGTCTTTCTTCTCTAGCTTGTTCGTGCTTCAGCACCCCCGACCTTTCTATTGCTTCCATTTTAATTGCTTGTTTGAACTCTTCCCATTCAGTATGTATTATGGCACTTTCAGATTTCCTTAAAGTTTCAAGCCTCCTTTGAGTCATTTCTGTAAACACATCATCATCGAGAAGTTTGTTGTTCATTTTCCATGTTTCCCAACTAAATCGGGGCCGTGTTTTTTTTCTAGCTCCCAGCCCGAAAGTCACCAGGCAGTGGTCACTAAAGCAAACCTGGTCGACGCGGTAGCCTTCGCACAGTGGGGCAAGCTCGACAGATGCATACGCCCTGTCTAGTCTCGCGTGGCTGTTCCCTTGAAAATGTGTGTACTTCACACCTTTCTCTCCTGTACCACAGTGCGCCACGTCCACCAGGTCGTGCTCGTTGGCGAGCTCATTCCATACAGAGCCACTGCTGTCTTTCCTTCGTATTGGGCCCGCTCTATCTTCGGGTGCCCACGTACAGTTAAAGTCCCCCATCACTACCACTTTTCTTTCACACCTCAAGTATTCTGCGATACCTTCAAAAAACGCACATCGCTCGGATTCTAAGTTTGGGGCATATATGCAAATGACTCGGTACTTTCGATCCTTCAAGGAAAAATCGCTAAAGACAAGCCGCCCATCCTCTCGCGAGGCTACAGTCTCAACAGTGATCCCGATAGAATTTTTCAAAAATAAGCAGGCGCCTCCCGACCTCCCGACCGCGTGACACACGCATACATCGTATTGTGATTGAAATTGGCACACCATACGGGCCGTCTGCTCCTCACTCTCAATTTTTGTTTCCTGAACGGCTACCACGTCCAAGTCGTTTTCCACAAAAACGCGTTTCAGCTGACACTGCCTTCGCCTAGCTGACAGCCCTCTCACATTCAGTGTGCCAAAACGCAATCCTACCTCTGGTGGTACCGTACTCTCAGAGGGAAAAGGAGCTTACGTCCCGTTCTAACAGTCCCGCGGGTTACACAGTACACTTGAAAGAGGCAAGGGAACCACTCTCTTACTGCGACAACGAGTCCTCGCGGGTCCTGGAAGGCGAACGACTTCGCACTTCGTAGCGGCCCTTTTTCCCAACGAAGGTCCACTGGCGTTCTAGGCGCCTCAGCGCCATCTCGCCAGCGGTTGCTCCCACCCTCTCCGGCCTCCTCTTCGCGTCGGCCGCTTCCCAGGGAATGTCACCACTCGCATCAGTGTCCCGCGCCGTGTCAGTGTTCTTGCTTCGAACCGGCTTCTCTGCTACCTCCGTCAACGACACTTCCGCCCCCGTTACGGGCTCGCAGTCCCCCTTGGCAACGGGAGTCTTGGCCCCAGTCGTAGAGGCGGCGGGTGGTTCCGCGGTAAGTTTTCCGTCTGCAGCAGGTCCACTGCTAGCCGCCTTGTCGCCATCCTTTCTTGGACCCGCTGCTGCAGCCCGCAGTGCAGTCGATACGACTTCCTTGGTTGAAGATGCAGGCTTCGAGGGCGCAGCCGCCTGCTCGGCCTCTTCTTCATCCATCAGGAGCTCATTCGTCTCCTCTTCCGCCCCTCGACCACTGGCCGCACGCGCATAGGTCCGGATGCAGTCTTGACTTTCGTGACCGTAGGCGCGGCACTCGCTGTAGCGCGGCGCTCTACAGTCTCGTCGAATGTGCCCGGATCTGCGGCACCGCAGGCACAGCGGCGCTCGCCCCGGGACGACGACCAGCACAGTCCCACCGTGAACACGAAGTTGGTGGGGAAGGCGTTCCACTGTCGTCCCCTCTCTCAGCTGCAAGCGGACCACTCGAGTTGTCGACTCAACGCCGTCGAACCCGTCTACGTGCCACTTTTCACGAGTTATGTCCCTAACTGCGCCAAAGTCCTCCAGCGCCTTCTTGAGGGCGTCGTTTGGTGTATCAAACTGCACCCAATGAAGCTTTACACGGACTTCACGCCGGTCCGGGTCTATGGGCACACACCACCCACCTTTCACCTGGAACTTGCCCGGCCGCATCAGCATTTCCTTTGCGGCGCTCGACTTCAGGCGCACTGTCCATACGTGCCCCATTTGGAACACTCCCATGCCTGTCACTTCTTGCAGCACTCCAAGTTCCCGAAGAGGTTCCTTGAAATCTTCGATTCGGTACGGCCTCGCCCCGATGTCAGCATGCAGAAAGACCGTGCTTTTCGACGAATCGCTGACAGGCAATGAAGGCAACATAAAGCGATAACCCTCGGGCAGATCAAGGACACTATCACCCCGGCAAAGCGTTGCCGTTTTATCAGCTCCGGCGGAGCCCATGGTTCTGCGTCCGTTCGCCGCGGCAGAAGAAAAAAGAATCCAGGCCACGGCCGTGCTGCCTACTTGGCTAGCTGCGCGTGCGGCATTACTGCTTCAATTTAAAACGTGCATCGTCCCGATGCAGCACAAAACAAAAAAAAGTAAATAAAAATAACGGCAAACTCAAGAGCCATTTGGAACACATAAGGTGCACCGTCCTATCGAGCGTAGTACGGCTTCAGGCGCACGACGTGGACGACTTCAGGTCGTGGTGGGCGGCGTGATGATGTTCTTGTTCCATCGGGCATCACCTCGTAGTTCAGCTCCCCGAGGCGATGAAGTACCTTGTATGGTCCAAACTACCGTTTAAGCAGTTTTTCACTGAGGCCGCGGCGACGGATGGGCGTCCACACCCACACCCTGTCTCGGGCTGGAAGTGGACGCCCTGCGACGAAGGTGTTAGCGGCCCGCGTCGACGCGTTGCTGGTCTTGAATCAGAAGTCGGGCGAGCTGGCGGACTTCTTCGGCCCGTTGAGCAACCACCTGGGAGTCGTCGCTCTCATTGTGAGCAGGCTCATGGGGCAGCATCGCGTCCAGCATGGTCGTAACCTTCCGACCATGTACCAGCTGGAAAGGTGTGAATCCAGTGGTCTCTTGAACCGACGTATTGTAGGCGAACGTGACGTAGGGCAACACCTCGTCCCACGTCTTGTGCTCTGCGTTGACGTACATAGAGATCATGTCGGCGATTGTCTTGTTGAGTCGCTCCGTCAGCCCGTTGGTCTGCGGGTGGTATGCAGTGGTACGACGATGGCTGGTGTCACTGAGCCGGAGGATTTCTTGGGTCAGCTGTGCCATGAACGATGATCCGCCATCTGTAATCAGAACTTCGAGAGCGCCGTGCCGGAGGACAATGGACTCGAGGAAAAACCTGGCGACTTCAACCGCAGTCCCTGAGGGAAGGGCCTTCGTTTCCGCGTACCGCGTGAGATAGTCTGTGGCGACGATTATCCAACGGTTTCCCAGGGTCGACGGCGGAAAAGGACAAAGTAGATCTATTCCGATCTGCTGGAACGGTGCAGTTGGCGGAGGAATTGGCTGCAGGAGACCTGCCGGCTTGTCGGCGGTTTTTTGCGTCGCTGGCACTCGTGCAGGATCGGGTGTAGAGGTGGACGGTTTTGGGGAGCTTGAGCCAGTAATACTTTTCCCGAATACGGGCTAGTGTCCGGCTCTAACCAAGGTGTCCGGACGTCGGGTCGTCGAGACAAGCTTGAAAGATCTCCTCTCGAAGGTCGGTCGGGATTACCAGCAGCCACGGTGAGTTCTTGTCCCCGAAGTTCTCGTTGTAGAGTACACCTTGTCGAATGGCGTACACTCTAAGAACAAATTGAGGAAAAAAGTAGCAACGGCGCGTCTTCCTCCCTTCTACTGACGCGCCCCCAAGCGGACGCGAGAAGAAGAGAGGAACGAGACGTTTTCCTCCTTCTCCAGGCAGAGTGGAGAAAGCTTTCGCCCTCGCGACTCATCTTCTTTCGGTTTCGTTTTTGAGCAGGTCGCGCACGTTGTTTAATAAATGCTGTTGAGTTGGTTGAACTTCAGCGGCAGCGAAGGCCGCCTTTAATTCCGTCTTCTAGTCCAAACGTGCAGAACATTTCGGTTGCATTGACGTTTTTATCACTAGTTTTATCAAACGAGCAAACGAAGCCGCTAGAAACACGAAGTTCCGGAGCAGTCCCAGCAGCGCCACGTACACTAGGAAAGATGGCCGTCTCCGGATTGCGGGACTCACGCGGAACTACAGTAGCGAAACCACGCGGAACTGTGTCGACGTTTTCAACGTTATGGAAATCGCAGGAACAGCGTCCAAGACAGGCAGGTTTTGCTGCCGGCTGCCTGGGTGCCTTCCTTGCTGAGTTCGGTTCTGTTTTCCGATGCCGAGTGCAACCGGCGTTCAACGTGGTTCTGTATTTCTGCGTGTCAGCAGCGTAGCAGCAACATCGTGATGGCAGTGTTGTGGGTTGTGAACAGAAGACTGGAATTATCGCCGATGTGACCGTGTGTTCGCGTATCAGTGGTGTAACAACAAGATGAGATGACATAAACTTTCGGGCATTGATGCCGCTGGTCGGGCCGTGATCGGAGGGGTCGGGGTGTCGCAGGTTTGCATTCCGCTTTACATTAAAATCGTTTAATACCACTTCAGGGATTAGGTGCAATCGATTGACGTGCGGATAGTCATGTTGAAACGCTGGTCTGAACAGTAAGCTCCTATCGTACAGTGGCCAATGTGACTGTCGGTTGTCTCGTCCCCGAGAGCGATTGCGCTCTGGGGAAAGGGCTGAACAGTACGAAATCATGACGGAAAGTACGTATATTTACAGTGCGGAATTTTAGCATTAAAAAAGAATAGTAGGGGAAATCGAAAGAAGAAAGCTACCCTTTATTTTGCTGTTTAAATATACTACGGTTCCTAGAGAAACTGCCCTCAAAGTGGCGCGCTGAGATGAGCGCTAGAAGTTTTTGAGCTCGCCACGGCGTAGCTCCGTACACTTAACACCTGCCGCAAGTCGCGGCTTTGACTGCATTCAGGTTGATCAAAAAGCGATTTCTCAGCCCGTGAAGCATCACTTCCAGGTGAGTGAATATCCGTTCTACAGATATTAATTCAAGACGGCAATTGCAGCCTTGCGCGAACAGCACAAATAGAAAAACAAACACTGCAATAGAAATAGCGGCTACGACGGCGCGTGCGGGGAAACAAACTCATGGCTTCGAACCGCATTGGAGCGGCTTGATTTATTGGATTTCAAATAATTACGGCATGATCGAGCGTTCGCTTTTTAATAAGAGATTCACCCCCTGCGCCATTCAAAATACTCTCAGAGGTATGACATTGCTGGCAAAAAATCAACATGCTGGGAATAGTTTTTATTGCTTATTCAGTCACCGAGAAATTCCGTACGTTCAAAACGACCAGTATAAAAGACGGAAACGCAGGGCACGGGTGTACGGTTCCGGTTAGTGTGCCGTTGTATTGATGTTTGTATGTGCGATGTATGTGTATGTGCTCAGTGTATGTTCACCTGGTGCTTGTAGTATGCTCAATGTGTGTATAGTAGATGGATAGATGGATGGTAATGGCTATACCCTTTGTAACGGGCGGCAGCTCGCGCCACCTAGCCTAACATTTCGTCATCCCTTCTCTTTTTTTTTAATTTCTATGAATTTTGTTATAACAGACCCCCGGCTCTTTTAAATTGAATTTATTGCGTATTTTTATATGTATTTTTTTTATCCTTCCCTAGATCTCTTCCACCAATCTTCCAATCTCCTCTTAGTTACCGCAATTCTTTCCCTATCCATTCGTCCATCCATGTCCGGAAAACCCAGTGCCCCCTCCAAATCCGTAGTGATCCCCCCCCAAGAGGGTGGGACGAAGCCCCGTGCACCTTAAAATTACATGTTCTATAGTTTCTCTTTCGCGGTTGCATACGTCGCACAGAGTGTCTACTTCCTGAAATTTAGCCCTATACGTTTTCGTTCGCAGCACCCCCGTTCTAGCTTCAAACAACGAAGAGCTCCCCACTGAATTATCATACAGCTGTTCCTTCTTTATTTCTTGTTTTTGTGCCCTGTATATTGCTAAAGCTGATTTCCCCTGCATTCTCTCTTCCCACAATTTCCTCTCTGTTTCCTTTACTCCCTTTTCTACAGATATGCTCTGATCGGCTCCATCTAGTTGAATGTATTTAAATCTCAGCTTGCGGGTTCGGTTTGTCCACTTAGTGTTTAGACTTTTCATATATAGATACTTGTACACTTTCGCTGCCCACCGTGTATCCTCAATTTCAGCTAGTCTTTGTTCAAATTTTACTTTACTGATCGCTTCTCTACTCTCGAAAGATGCCCAACCTATATCCCCCTGTACTCCCTCATTTGGTGTATTCCCATGTGCCCCCAATGCCAACCTACCCACACTCCTTTGCTGTATCTCTAAACCTGCCTGAATTTCTGACCTCATACACAATACCGCATTCCCAAATGACAGTCCTGGCACCATGACTCCCTTCCATACACCCCTAACAACTTCATATCTATTATAGTTCCATAGTGCCCTGTGTTTCATGATAGCCGAATCTCGTTTCCCCTTCTTTATTACAATATCTTCATGGTCTTTTAGATACCGTCTTCCTTCACTTAACCATACTCCCAGATATTTGTACTTTTCTACGTGTTCTATTAATGCGTCCTGTATATCCAGGGGCTCCACCTTCTCGTCGTTGAAAACTATTATACCAGACTTGTCCCTACTAAATTTTAGTCCTAAATTGTCCCCTTCCCTGCTGCAAATTTTAATCAGTTCCTGTATTGTCTCACGACTTTCTGATACGAGTGCAATGTCGTCTGCATACATTAACCCTGGCAATACTTGATTTACTTCATGTCCTTCCTCCATGTAAGTCAGGTCAAAACCTAGGTTGCACCGTTCTAAACTTTTTTCCATCTCACTGAGGTATATCATAAAGAGCAGGGGAGACAATGGGCAACCCTGTCTAAGACCTCTTTTTATTGCTGCTGGTCTTGTAGTTTCGGCTTCCCATGTTATAACCACCCTATTCTCCGTATAAACCCGTTCTAGAAACTTAACCATGGTTCCCTCTAGCCCATATCTCTTCAGTTGGTTCCAGAGTTTTTCCTGATTCACATTGTCATATGCCCCTTTGATGTCTAAAAATGCTACCCATAATGGCCTTTGACTTGTCACTGCTATCTCTATGCACTGAGTGATTACGAATAAATTATCATCTAGTCGTCTATCTTTCCTGAAACCGTTTTGAAGCTCCCCTAGAATCTGCTTTCTCTCTGCCCATTCTTCCATTCTTCTTTTTACAATTTGCATAGCTAGCCTGTATATTACTGAAGTTACTGTGATTGGTCGGTATGATTTGATACTGTCTTTGTCTCCCCTGCCCTTATATAGTAATCTCATCTTGCTCAATTTCTAGTCACTGGGTACCTCCCCTCCCATAAGTATCTGGTCAATCACCTGCCTTAGTTTCAATTTGCTTGTTTTGCCTAGCACTTTTATCAATCTCATTGGTATGCCGTCTGGACCTGTCACAGTTCCACCCGGAACCCCTCCTTCTGCTTTTTCCCACTCCCCAGTGGTCATTTCCTCTTCTTCGCTATGATCCTCCTCTTGTGTTGTGTAGCCACTACCATTCCCTGTGGCCTGATCTGATTCTAACTCTGAAATTGCTGCTTCGATTGTATGTCTAATGTATTCTCTTGCCTCTTCCCCCTCTACCTTTGTCCCTTCCTGTGTGGTTAGTGTCTGCTGGTACCCCTCGGTCTTTTTTCCCTGCGCACTGATGTGTTCCCAGAACCTTTTTGCCGCATTCCTATCCTTCTGGTTTATCTCCATCATCCACTGGACCCCTGCCCTCCCAATTTTGGCCTGTATTAATGCTGATGCCTCCCGCTTTCTTTCCTGAAATTCCTCCCATTTTGATGCTACTTCGTCTAGTGTGGCCCCCTTTTTCTTTGTTCCGGAAGCGCAATGGTGGCCTGAGGAAATAAAAATATTTTTTGTAGAACATGAATTGGGCAGTACCTAGCGCCACCTAGCCTAGCTACTTGCAATTGCTCTGCTTGACCCTGCCATCTGGTGGCAAGCGATATAACCTTCTTTCACGCTACGCGATAAACAGCGGCTTCGAGTTCGTTCTTTTGAGAGCGGCTTTTGGTTTCGCGGATTGGGTTTGCCATTCCTCCGTTATGTGCGGTTGACGAAGGAATTGTGACTCGAGGAACACCAAAGGTAAGACGTAAAGTGCGCGAAGTAACTGGGTATCGGTTGTCTCCGTTTAACATCGCAGCGCTGACGACGAGAAGACTGAGTGACTGCTTTCGAAACGGAAGTTTCTGTATCTGCAGGGGGAATCTGGCTTCGGAAATAAACACAGTTCGCGGAAAGCTCGTGTTACGCTTTTATTTGCTGCTCCTCTCGTCCCGTACAAGAGACGTAGCGTCCTCGTTAAGGCTTAGTGAGCTCGATTTGCTCGATTCAGGGCCGTCATAATGAGATGGAGGCGACGGAGGAACTAGTTGCTCCCCTGCTTCAGGGACGAACGTTTCTCCCTTTCTAAAGGAACATAGGTTACAAGACCGTTCCTCCTTAAGGGAGGACTTTCGATACCCTTTTTTCTTCCACCTTCCAGGTGCTCGATTAGGGCGCGCAGCTCCGGATCGTCTCGTTGACGTCGTGCTATGTCGTCGGTGTTCACTGCTCCTAGGAAGCACTCGTCCTCATCGTCGTCGCTGCTGCCGAAAGGTGTTTCAACAGGGGCCCTGGACAGGCAGTCAGCGTCGCTGTTCTTGCGTTCTGACTTGTAAACCACAGCCATGTTGAACTCTTGTAGTCGGAGGCTCCATCGAGCGAGGCGTCCTGACGGGTCTTTGAGTTTCGCAAGCCAGCAGAGCGAGTGGTGGGCCTTGACTTCGCGGAACGGGCTTCCGTACAAGTACGGACGAAACTTCGTGATTCCCCAGACGACCGCAAGGCATTCTTTCTCAGTCGTGGAGTAATTTCTCTCCGCCTTGGACAGTGTCCGACTTGCGTAAGCGATGACTCGCTCGGTGCCTTCTTGTACTTGAACTAGTACCGCGCCAAGTCCTGCGTCAATTGCGTCAGTGTGAATCTCGGTTTCCGCATCCTGATCGAAATGTCCAAGAACAGGAGGCGTATGGAGTCGTCGCTTCAGCTCGGCGAATGCCTGCTGCTGCTCTTCGGCCCATACGAACCTCTTGGCGTAATTCGTGAGTTTTGTGAGTGGTGCAGAAATCCTTGCGAAATCCCGAACGAAGCGACGATAGTAGGCAAAAAGTCCAAGGAATCTTCGCACGGCCTTCTTGTCTGTCGGCGCTGGAAATGACGCGACGGCGCGAGTCTTCTCAGGGTCTGGGCGAACGCCTTCGTTACTAACCACGTGACCTAGAAACTTCAGTTCGTCATAGGCGAACCGACACTTTGACGGCTTGAGGGTGAGCCCGGCGGTCCGTATGGCTTGGAGAAAAACTCGGAGTCGTCGCAAGTGCTCGTCGAAGTCGCCGGAAAAAACTACGACGTTGTCGAGGTAGACGAGACAGCTCTACCACTTCAGTCCTGCCAGTATGGTGTCCATGACACGCTGGAAAGTTGCTGGCGCCGTGCACAGTCCGAAGGGCATCACCTTAAACTCGTACAGTCCATCCGGCGTGACGAAAGCTGTCTTCTCTCGGTCCCGTTCGTCGACTTCGATCTGCCAGTAGCCGCTCTTCAGATTCATCAATGAAAAGTATCGAGAGTGACGTAGCTGCTCTAAAGTGTCGTCGATGCGGGGTTGTGGATAGACGTCTTTCTTCGTCACCGCGTTCAGCTGCCGGTAGTCCACGCAGAACCTAAGCGTTCCGTCCTTCTCAACCAGCACGACTGGAGAGGCCCACGGACTATTCGAAGGTTGGATTTTGTCGTTCCTCTGCATCTCTTGAACTTGCTCCTGGATTACCTCCCTTTCTTTAATGGAGACTTTGTACGGCGATCGATGCACAGGGCGCGCGTCGTCCTCGGTAACGATGGGGTGCTTCGCAACGGCGGTTTGGCGTACCTTCGACGACATCGCAAAGCAGTCGCGGTATTCGGCGAGAAGGTTAAGCAGTTGCCGTCGTTTCGGGCCCGGAAGCTTAGGGTAAATGTCGAGCTTCGCTGGCGACGTACTGTCTTGCTGAGGTGGCGAGGTTTCGTCAGTAATCGCCACCTCACAACCAAAATGTCACGAATGACAAGGTGAAACAAAGAATAACTGGGGAAACTGAAACGTTTAATGGGGGCGAACTTGCGCCCAAAAATAAAATGTAAACAGAAGATAACAGCAGAGCGTCGCGGGCGTCGAAGTCGGCGAAAAAGGCAGAGTCGAACGCTGGGGCGAAAACTGACTCTGGCTCGCTACGCGAAGCCCCTTATGTATCCGAGTGGGCTTATGGAATAATCGGTGCAGAAAGTTCGACGCGTAGAACATTCGGACCTCGAACAAGCACCAGGATTCACAAAATTACCAGAACACTAAGTTGCAGGGATGAACAAAAGACACGTCGCTCCCAGGAATCGAACCCTGCCTTTTCGCGTGGGAGGCAGGTACGATAACCGTTAGGCTACGCGCACGCTGCCTGCTTGGCCAGCTGTGCGCGCTGCAATATGCAGTTAATCTAACATCTTTATTTGCATGTGTCAGGTGCCTTCTAAGAAACGCTAGATTTTGATACGTCCTTGCACTTATATAGTCCACGTGACTATTCCCGCGTAATGTTGTACTAAAAATCACACCTAGATACTTAAATTGATTTACTTTTGCAAGTTCTGTGCTCCCCAATCTGCGTATCGTCTTAGAAACGCATTCGGAATATCGTCTGGGCCAGATGCCTTTTTATCGTTTATGTTCAAAAGCAAGTTAAAGATACCACTCTCCGACAGAACAAGATCCGGCATGTCTGACTGATAAGAAAAATAGGCAAGGTCTTCCGATGGGTCGCGTGACGCAGTAAAAATGGACTTAAAGTATTTGTTGAATTCAACTGCAATTTAAAGGGGACAAGAGATAGCTTCATCATTAATTGAAATTTGCGAAGTCACCTCCTTAGGTGATGGAAAGAAGCGCCAACATTTTTGTGGCTATTCCTTCAAGAACCGTGAGAGTGCGTTACCACAATAGCTTTCTCTAGCTTGTGTGATAAGATGCCATAGCTTACGCCCTAAGTCGGCTATCTCCGTGAAATTTTTCACACGGCTTCTCCTTCGGCGTTTTATTTTTCGTTTTAATTGTAGGATTTCTTGATGGGACAAAATTATATACACAGGGGGATACAATATTCTTGAATTTTCCCGATAGGTTACTGACGTCAGAAAGTTGACTAAATTCATCAAATTGCCACTTCTAGGTAGTCGGGAATAGACACATCATCCGAGTTTTGAAAATGTCGAACCACATTACCCAAACGAGTGTCTTGGAACGGCGATTTAGAAAGTAGGATAGTGAATACCAGCATTTTATGATCAGAGACGTCCCGTCAATAACGTCGACCTCATCAGCTTCGATCGCATTACTAACAAAAGCTGATCTAACGTTGCTTGGCTAGTGTCTGATACTCTAGTTGGGGCGTTCACAAGTTGTCGCATATTGAAACAAAGAGAGATATCTAACAGAAGTTCAGAGGATGCGACTTCTGTTTTACCTACTTTACCGGATGTCCAATCAACATTAGGCAGGTTGAAGTCTCCCGTTAAAATAACCTTAGTTTTATCGGTGAAGTGCATTGCCATGCAATCATATAAATCTTCTAAAAGTTTTGGCGAGGCATTTGGTAGCCTGTAAACAGCGCCTAAAGTAAAAACGTTTCCGTGGAATGTGAAGCTACACCACAATACCTCGCCACTGATAACAGAATCCAATGGCGTCAATTGTACCGAATCTTTAAATATGACTGCAACGCCAGCGCCCCTTGATCCTCTATCTATTCTAATAATCGTGTATGAAGGGGGGATGATTTCGCTGTCACCAATACCACCGTTTAGCCACGTTTCTGTTATAACAACAACATGGGGATCATGAGTTAGCAAGATAAGTTCCAGGTCATCTACTTTATTCAGGATGTTCCGAGCATTAAGACTTAAGATCTTCAACGATTCCTTATGGTGCTTTCTTAAAGGTGATGGCGTCATTTTAATTCCTTCGATTAGTTGGGTGATCTTCTTTAATTGCATTTTTGCCCCTTGGGGTTATTCCATTCGAAAATGTCGTTTCCTATTTTTATTTTTTCAGGTATCAGAAAAACAGTTTTCCCGTTATCACGATTTCGTTTGCTACTTTCTCACAGCTGTTTGCGCTTTTGAAGCGTCACCCATGAATAATCGTGCTCAAGTGTTACTTCGCTACCTTTTAGTAGTCTGCGTTTTCTTAGAAGATTATCCTTTTCATTGTGGTCGAAGAACTTAACAATAACAGGCCGGCTCCCCTTTGTCTTTCTTTCAACTCGATGATATTGTTCGACAGGGTTTGTACGAATTCCGAGTTTTTCTGCGAAGATACCTTCTAGTACCTTTGATTTAAGTATATCTGCCGCTTCACCGGCATCTTCGGGAACACCTAAAACCATAAGATTGTAGCGGCGGCTTCGATCTCCTAAGTCGACCAACTTTTTTTGGCATTCAATGAGTTTGCTTTGTACTGACGTAACATTTTTTTCGAAACTCGTCATCTGATTTCTAAGCTCTTTTGTTTCTTCGACTGTAACCTCGTTACTCGCTCGTTACTTGCACAAAAAGTAACTAAGCACGTTACTCGTTACCGATTCTCGAAAGTAACGCGTTACTTTACCAAGAAAGTAGCGAGTTACTTTTCACGTTACTTTGACGACCAAGTACACAACTGTTTTCGTTTCATGGTTCATTGTTTTCTTTTTAGTTGTCGTTGCACTTAAGCAGTAGCTGCCTCTCGAAGTTTTAATCAGTTATGTTTCGCCGCTTCCTTGAAAATACATCTCCGGCGACGCAGAAGAGTCGTTCTATCGACGCGATAATAGGAATGGCAGTGTTGTTTTTCAGCAAGAGGTGGTGGATCTGGGATCCCCCTCTCTCTTCTGTTCCCTCTACTTCTAAAGTTCGAAGTTCACAATGGATTATGCGTCTGCCCGCGTTAGCAACCTCCGGGTTTACACTCGGTCCCTACTCGGTTCGAGAAGGTTCAACCAACGTACCTTATTATATTCGACGGTTGAAAGGCATTCCCAGCTGTAGAGTTCCGTACAGAAATGTTAATCGCTGGACACGTCAGTCGAACTGTTAAGACTGACGTGTTCAGCGATATACTTTGCTGTACTGTCATACAGTTTCGGTATTTTTCGGGTTGCCCACCTAGCGTTTTCGCAATAGAGGCATACTCAGATTAGAATAAAAACTAGACCGTTTAAGCGGTGTTGTACACATTACTCCTCAAAAGTAACCAGACACTGTTACTCGTTACTTGGCATTAAAAGTAACTAAATATTTTACTCTTTATAATCCAATTAAATGCAAAAGTGCAAGCTAGCGGGACAAGAATGACGAAAATAATCCCTGGAGAAGGGGAATAAGAGGGACAAACGACAAACACAAATCTCCGAACACAGCTAGGTGACTGGTACTCGACCGAAAAAATCCGCCTGATCAGGGTATCGAACCCGGGACCTCTCCGTTACAAGTGGAGCGCTCTACCAACTGAGCTAACCAGGGGTTAGACGTCAGTAGAGCAAACAGGTTTTATCAGCTTCCACCAGTCTAACACGAACAAGGGTGAAGCTTGCAATTTAAGGTTATGATTATGATGCAATTGAATGCAAAGGTGCGAGCGAGCCCCAGTCACCTAGCTGTATTTAGAGATTTGTGTTTGTCTTTTGTCCCTCTTGTTCCTCTTCTCCAGGGATTATTTTCGTCATTCTTGTCCAGCTCGCTTGCACCTTTGCATTTAATTGCATTATAATGATAACCTTCAATTGCAAGCTTCACCCTTGTTGGTGTTATACTGGTGGCAGCTGATAAAACCCGTTTGCTCTACTTTACGCCTAACCCCTGGTTAGCTCAGTTGGTAGAGCGCTCCACCTGTAATGGAGAGGTCCCGAGTTCGATACCCGGACCAGGCGGGTTTTTTTCGGTCGCGCACCAGTCACCTAGCTGTGTTCGGAGATTTGTGTTTCTCCTTTGTCCCTCTTGTTCCCCTTCTCCAGGGATTATTATCGTTATTTTACTCGTTCTTTTTCTCGAAAAGTAAGTAAATACGCTACTCGCTGCCAAACATATTAACTGCCCCTAGTGAAAACTAAGACGTTTGAAATATTCCACACTCTAGTTTGAGTGTATTTCAAGTACAGTTCATATTTATAAGTACACAAAAATATGCCGAAAATATACAATTCTTTTCTTTTTTACTTAGTAATAAAAATATTTCTCAATTTTTTAAAAAAATAACTTTACTGAAACTGCGCTTAAACTTCTCTTCATGCATTCTGACATTCGTAAAAACTAAATTAGTAGCCACAAAATACCTTTCACATAGATATCTGAAAATATTCATTTATTTTATGCAAACTATACCCCAACCCTAATAAAAATGCAGCGATCAAAAATATGTTCAGAATACACTTAAACATACTGGAAATCGTAAATACTGTTGCGCTATAATCTAAGTATTTTTTGACTCCAATTACATGCATACAAAATAAAATTACTTGAACAGACAAAGTATTGAAAAATCGCCTATCAGAAGTAAACTTCAAGCCGATGTGGAGTGCACTGGAGTGCCTAAATACAACATTTATTTAGTTCGTTAATTGAGTTGTGCAACATCGCACTGATAAACCAGCCTAGTTTATGTTATTGTTTTCTCTTTTCTGTCAAGAACGCACCTGATGAGTTTCCTTGCACACCAATCACAAACAGGATTCGGGAACTACAATTACCCCACTTGGTGATGCTGCAAAGCTTCAGCAAGTGCTTTGTGCAGATATGTTTGGTATGGTTGTGTTAGCACAATGTTAGTTAACTGGATGTGTATACCCACCATTGTACGTGATGTGAGTAGTGGATTTAATATAGTGAAATTTAATGACCATATTATATAGTCAACTAGTAAAGAAAAGCAAGATAACTATTTTAAAATAAAGAAACAGCCTTGACTCGCTTCGTTCTGAGTGGTGCTATGCAGAGAAGCGATAACATTTATTCTAGGAGCCGTTTTTGTGGATGTCTTTTTAGCGATTGCGACGAATCGTTATTAGATGTACCAATGCTTTTTATTAAGAGATATCGTCCACGAACTTCGAAACACTGTTTTCCCTTTGACAGACTCCCAGAGGAAATGATCCAATACTTGGACCCTTAATGAGTGCAGATGCGGTCACCGCTAAATGATTACCTTCAATATGTAGGCTATATAGGGCTCTGGAGCAGTCAACGAACGAGACTGTGATTCAGGTTTTCGGTGCTTAATGCTGTTTGTATTTGTGTTCGTTTCCAATTTGTAGTTGTGGGATGTATGTAGTAGTACCTTCAAATACCACAGGGACACCATTTACTAATGAAATACAAAATAAAAAAAAATATTTGTGTAGTGAGTTTATAATACACAGACGGCATCTTGAGGGTGAAGGAATTATGTTTTTTGTATATTTGAAATGTTTTTTTTATTTATATTTGTGATATACTTTGAATGCCTTACGCGAATATTTCGAATGTGGACAAAATATCACAGAATGACTAGAACATTTAGATGAATATTCAATATATTTCAACTATGTTTCAACTACAGACTCTTTTTGCTAAGGGTAGGTAGCGGTAACTCGTTACTTGTAACAAGTTACATAAAATATTAACTGGGTTGAAGATATTAACAGGTAACTTGTTACTTGTAACGAGTTACCTCGTCAGTCACTCACGTGAAACACGTAAGTCGAACTGTTGGACTGACGTTTTCAGCGATATAGGTTGCACTACTGTCATACTAATTCGTTGTTTTTCGGGTTGCCTACCTACCGTTCTCGCAATAGACCCATACTCAGGCCTTAAAAGTAACTAAATACGTTACTCGTTACATAAAATATTAACTGGGTTAAAGTAACTCGTTACTTGTAACGCGTTACGTACAAGTATGGTTGAGGGTGTAGTTTCCGGTCGAGGGAGTTGACGTTGACGCACGAGCCGTCACGCAGTGGGAGGACAAATGAGTCACCGGTATCGCGTGCGCAGCACGTGGGCACACATTCTCAGGGACGCTCGGAAGGCTCAGTAGGGCAGCAAGCAGCACACGTGTCATGACGGAAGAAAACACCTGCATAGCGAAAACGAGTGGATGAGTTGACTGTGTCGCAGCACAGCCACCGAGCCTTCAACACGTGTCGGCATTTTACCTACATTTTAACTTCTACCGAGTAAGTCTAGAATAGATGTCTGCATTTTAATTATAATCCGTGTCTTTTTTTATCATTTTTATTGTAAAGTTACATTCGCGTGGCTGAATATGAAGACAACTCGCCGTCCACCGCCAGGGTTATTTTTCTATATAAAACAACGCAAGCGCACCGAAAGCACACGCGCACTAGTCACACTTCAGTCAAGAGCCTACAGAGAGACCAACCGACTGAAAACCATGACGACTCTGGTGAGAGGCACCATTTTTGTATATGCTGCTTTCTAACTTATATACGATGTTTTAAATTATTTTATTTATTGATGGAAATAATTTTTTTTTAATTTAACGGCACGTTTTCACATACGTTTTTATATACCGAATGGGACATTAAGTATAAGGATTCTGAAAGATATTAAATTACAACGCAGACATGTCACTTCAGTTTATCATTTACATTTTAATTGAAAAGGTTCTAAATACACCCTTTGGCGAAGAATGATCCTAAAATCGGCGTAAAAATACACATGTCATGTCGCAATTTATAGACGTTGAGAGCCTCAAAATGCCATATTGAAGTTCGGCTGTTACGTATATGTGGGGAACTAAACTATGAACGTTTTTATATTATATACTTACTTAGGATGAGTTGAGATAATCTTATAGAAGCATTTAATCTAAAAAATTGCTATTTGTTTGTTTATAGAATAATGAACCATATATTATTTTCTTTTAGACATGATGGGAGACCGCTCGAATATGTCTAACAAAACACAATCGGCTCTAACAAGCAGCATAAAAAATAAAAAAGATCAATCATAATCCTTTCATTTTTCGTGAGTGGACGACGGCACAGCATCTTTACGCAATAAATAAATGTTGAGTATCTTTTTTTTTAAAGTTGATGGTAGACAAGATACATTTCTTATCAGATATAGGTATGATTCCGTTTTTCTGAGTTTATTTCTCTTGAAATTAGGAGCTTGTTTTTCGGAGTTTTTTTCACGCTAAAAAGACTGGGCTTATCGGAATTTATTTTTGTTACTTTTTCAATTCTCTGACGTTCGGAGCTTAATTTTACTTAATTGTCATTTTTTTTCAAAAATTAAAACAAAGATTAAAAGTCCGGACATTAACGTTCATTAGAACTCACCTTCTGTCATCAGAACTCACCTTTATCGAATGCTGTTTAATCAGCTGTATTTGGCATTGGCGCATTACGATTGGCAACGCTAACTATCCCACGACAGATATTGCAAAAAAGTGTCGCTTCAATAACAGTCGATACTTTGAAATAACTAAACTCCTGGACGTAGTCGCGGGGAAGTATGGGAGCTTCAGCTGCACTCTCCCTCCATTGAAATATGCGAGTTCATAGCTACCGCTGTTCACAAAAACAGTACCCCTCTTTCCTCTAAGGAGCACACAAATAGTGTGGCCCAGAATCGAAATTTAAACAATGGCTTTGGTCGTGACCAAGACAACGAAACTTGACGAGCTAAAAGGTAAACCCATTTTTGTCAGTGGTCCGAGACTGTAAAGGAAATTAACACGCCCTCTCAGGACTAGTGACCTTGCTATTTTATAAAATGTACTCGTGCAATACCGCCTTTTTTATTTTTATATTGCGAACGTGACTTCGAATTTCCGAGTTTTTCTTGACGGCCATCTTACGGCGAGCTTTTTTCGTATTTTTCGGATTGATCTGATAACACGGAATCCTAGTTAAAGAAAAACGCAAGAAAACTTTACTCTTAAATATTGTCGCGCGTCGACCATCTCATCAGAGAGTTCAAAACTTAAAAGGGAAAAGGTCACATAAAAGCATACGGTATGAAGTGGGACCTGCTGGACCGTGTGCACGCGGACCTTGTAACGTGTATTGCGGACCATTCGCTAAAGTGCAAGTTGGTGATTATCGCTGTTGCACTCGTTCCTCAAAAACGGGAATAAAATCACGTTCCTCGTTCCTTCACAATCGTGGAACGGGTTTCCGTCACAAGTCCCAGGGAATCGCAAGGAACACGCTGCCGTTCCATTCGTAAGATTAGAACGTGTTGTTTAATTAATGGTACATTTGCTTATTTCTATGAAATATTGTGCTGGATAATTCATAGATAAAATAAATGAATCAAGTGAAAATATTCACATAGAGCTACGTGTCGAGTCGCGACGGTCACATTTGTTCCCGTTTTTTTGTTTTCGATGATCCCCCGTAAACTTCCCCATCTCTTGAAATCGGAGGTTGAAATGGAGGATAATAAAAGGCCTAAATGATTCAATAAGTTAGGGTAAATTTGCAGTTAAATATATAAATAAATGAGAAACGCCGTTCCTCCTGCCGTTTTCACAAAAACGTCGCGAGTTTTCGTTCCTGTTCCACCGATGCAAGATGGAACTGCGGCGTTCCTACTAAGAGGAACGCGTTCCGGGAACGAGGTTCCGTAGAACACTTGTGAATATTTAGTTACACAATAAAATAGCGCAAAAAAGATCGAGACAAGAAAGTAGACAGTGCAGGTGTCCCTTGTGTCTATTCTCTTGTCTTTGTTCATTTTGCGCTTTTTGATTTTTACCTCAGTGTTAATTCTGCGTGTCTCTAAGGGTGAATATTGTTACTGAG
This sequence comes from Ixodes persulcatus, assembly GCA_013358835.2. NCBI lineage: Eukaryota > Metazoa > Arthropoda > Arachnida > Ixodida > Ixodidae > Ixodes > Ixodes persulcatus. The sequence continues at coordinate 970,650 of JABSTQ010010367.1, read as the reverse complement.
TAAAAGCTGTTTCACATGCTGTGATTATCGTTCGAAATCGGTGCGATTTGAAGTAAATTGGCGATTAAAATCACAGTCGTACTGTCGCAGCGGCCCTGCAACTCTTTTCCACTAAGTTAGTATATTGTCGCAGAGTCGGTGCCTTTGCTTTCTCGTCAACCAGCAGCCGTTCATTAGTCAGCTTTCATCCACGATAGCTGCGTATTCTAAAATAAATTTAGAAGCATAAAAGCTTTTGGTTTAATGTTTAATTATTAGACATTTCTAGTTACATGTTGTTTTTGTAAATCATTTGTATTTCTTACAACTTTTTGTTGTATTTTAGGCAAACTGAAACGCATCGGGTTCATGTCCGCTGCAACTAGAAGAGCCGGCCGCGCCGACAGAAATCGCGCGGTTGTTGGAGCATGTGAAACCAAACGTTGCCCTCGCACTCGCTGCATCGGCTGTAACACCGATTGTTTTTGGCACAGTCGCTGCATGTGAAACGTTGTTGAAGCGAAGAGGCGATAAATAGTGAACTGGAAATAGAGGTTTAATTGGCGAACTTGTGCCAAACAAAACAAATAACGAGCGTCGAGACAGCACAAAAGCGGGCGGCGATTTGGCGGTGTAACAGGACGCGAGAGCGAGATTGACTCTCCAAGGTCACGGGTAACTCCTTATCTAGCGTGCTTTGGCATCGCGAAAATTCGGCCCAGAAGGTTCGAGCACCGGGCGTTCGGATTGAGAATGAACAGGCGCTTCGAGAACAAGAAACTTGGACGAAATGATAAAAGTTACGCCCAGAAGTAAAAGACACGCTAGTCATCAAATATTCCGTGACCGAACACTGCTTGTTCGACCCTGCGCGCGGCAATATCCCCCCGAATTTTTTTTTTTTTAAATCGCATGCGAAAACAAATAATGTCCACTGTATGTAAAAATGTAGACTTGAATATCGGTTTAAAAACGTCGCATTGCAATTTGTTAAACTCATCATGGAATTCGCCTGCAGCTTCGTCTGACTATCCTCATCGTGGCTGTTGCCGGTGTGCTCGGAGGCTACAGAAAGGCGGCTAGGGTGGCCACGGCGGCCACGGCAGCTACGCCGGCTACGCCTGCAACGGCGGCTACGGCGGCTAGGGCGGCCAGGGCGGCTACACCGGCCACCCCGGCTACGGCGGCTACGCCGGCTACAGCGGCTACGCCAGCTAGGAAGGCTAGGGCGGCTACGCCGGCTACGGCGGCTACACTGCCTACGGCAGCTACACTGGCAAGGGCGGCTACGGCGGCTACACCGGCTACGGCGGCTACACCGGCAAGGAAGGCTAGGGCGGCTACGGTGGCTACGCCGGCCACGCCGGCTACGGAGGCTACGCCGGCTACGCTAGCTTGGAAGGCTAGGGCGGCTACGCCGGCTACGGCGGCCACGCCCGCCACGGCGGCTACGGCGGCTGCGTAACCGGCAACTACGCCAACTACGGCGGCTACGGGCTCGGATATGGAAGCAGTCTGCGCCATGAAGGACACTACAGCGGATACGGTGAGCTCGGATCCTGTGGCGGACACGGAAGCTTCTACGGTTGAAATCCAAATGAAAACGCGAGAATAAATAACGTTTCCGTTTCTAACAATGCTTATGATCTCATTTTACTCACCACTACACTTCTAGAGTTGATCGATACGGCGAGTTACGGTTTCAACGAGCAGATTGCCTTATGGAACTTGCAAATTGGCCCTAGGCTTCGCACTCCCATAATTACGATGTAACTATTTTTTTAGTTTTATAACCCCGTGAAAATATCCCTGCACTTTTACAGCTCTCGATAGCATCATCACAGTGACTTTTGATCGAAATCGGTGCTTAGACGTCCGTAGGGGCACATTTGCTTTAGGAGAATGATTGAGAATGACCTTTTACTTCAAGTTCAAGTTCAAGTTTTACTCGCCTCAAAGACGTTCGTTCGAACGTATAACATGAGGGGAGGGGGGGGGGGGTAGAAATATACAAACAAATGCAATGATACAATGGCAATCAAAGAACTAACTAAGGTTAAAAATTAAAAACAAACAAAAACTAAAAACGAACTATACAGAATTCAGAACAAAGTTTACACAAACCGGGCACAACAGAACTGGGGACACAGTGCGCAATTTATAGCAAACACAAGCAGACATGGCGCTGTAAACATATCATAGTACCAAAGCCGAAGATGTTTTGCGGAATAATATTTCGTTCTGTTCAGTGACTATGTCGTTTGTGAGAGAATTCCAATTTTTGATGGACAGAGCAAGAGGAGAGTATTTGTATCTATTAGTGCGACCGAACATAGGTGCAATGTTTAAGGAATGATCATGACGCAAAGAAATGTATGACGCAGGCTTACAATGAGTGAGCATGAATGACGGCATGTTGTAATAAAACGTTTGAAAAAGAGTAAGGCGAGCGACTCTCCGACATGATTCAAGAGAAGTTAAATTATAAATAACCTTTAGTTGGGAGACACTGGTTTTCGTACTGTAGTTTGGATAAATGAAGCGGATGGCCTTATTCTGGACTGAGTGTAGCCTATTAATTAGGTAAAGTTGATGACGAGCCCATATGGCGCTAGCAATTTTAAGTTTCGATCTAACGAGGGTTTTATATGCAGTAAGTTTCATGTCCTGTTGAGCTAGGGATAAATGCCTTCTCAGAAATCCCAGAGTTCTTAATGATGTGTTCACGATGCTTTCGATAAGGGCATTCCAGCTTAGATCTTCGGTGAAACTGATACCTAAGTACTTGTGAGGCTGAGTGGATAAAATAGGATCGCAAAACATTGAGTACAAAGGAGCGTGGTGTTTTGAGGAATTAAAAGAAATGAGCTTGGTTTTAGTAACATTGACGTTCATTTGCCAGGTTAAGCACCATTCGCCCAAGATGTGGATGTCGCATTGAAGGAGCTCCGAATCGTTAGGATGAGAACTTCGGCGGTACAGCACACAGTCATCAGCAAAAAGCCTCACTGATTACGATATTAGTGAAGGTACGTCGTTTATGTAGATGAGAAACAAAAGTGGACCTAAGACGCTGCCCTGTGGAACTCCGGATTTAACTGTAAAGGCGAGCGAGGGCGTGTCATCTATAGATACATACTGCTTACGATTGGTGAGAAATGATGAGATCCAACTGATGATTTGACACTTTATGTTTAATTGAGACAGTTTCAGACGTAAGCGTTGATGAGGAAAAGTCTCAAAGGCTTTAGCGAAATCAATGAAAACTGCGTCCGTAGAGAACTGTTACGAATTCAAATAAACGAGTATCACAAGAACGATGTTTCCGAAACCCGTGTTGGTGAAGATGAAGATAGCTAAAGTTGTTAAGATAGTCCATGACTTGAGAGTAGATGAAATGTTCGAATATTTTACATGGAATGCTTGTCGGAGAGATGGGTCTGTAATTTGAAGGGTCGTTGTGGCTTCCATGCTTATGTACAGGGATGACTTTTGCAACTTTTCAATCGAGCGGTAATTCTGACAAATCAAGTGAAGCTTGAAAAAGGCGGCACAAAATAATTGCTATTTTTTCTTTGGTTATGTTGAGAAAATTTGAGATGATGTTATCGTCCCCGCAAGCTGAATTTGCACGCAAACGTTCGATGACGTTTACTACTTCGTTTGGTGTAAATGTTAAGTCATTCATGCTCGTGCTGGCTCGGCACAACGTCTGCGGTAGTGGAAATGACTTGTCCGTGAACACTAAACTGAAGAACGAGTTAAATATGGTTGATGAGTCATAAGGCTCATCTCTCCACGGAGAAGAGAGAAGCACAAACAAACCGGTTTCTCCGGAGAGAACCCAAAACCATTAACATCTGCCCATTTGACCCAATTGTTGATCGCAAGTTGAAGTCGACATTCACAGATGGACGGAATACAATATGAGACTGAAATTTGTACATCATCAACAGAGAGAGAGTACTGAACAGAAGGGGACATAATACGAAAAATGGAATTCATTTTGACGATAAAAATTGTGACGCTAAGCACACTGCCCTTTGGGACTCAATTGTTTTGTGAGAATTCATAAGAAAGAATCGCCCCAAGCTTTACACGAAAAGTGCGGTCCCGGAGGTAACTATGGATAGCACCTAGCATTGTGCTTCGAAGACCAATGTTGAACAAATCCTGCAATATGCCATAGCACCTTTGAATCTTTGCCGCTTGGCTTGCCGTCGGATATACCTCGCTTGCGTTCTTCTTTTCTTGAAGACGATAAGGTTACTTGAAGTTGGGTAACTCCTGAAAGTACCCCAGGCACTATTTGTTTTGTTTTTTTTTGCTTGACGGCAGGCTTCGTTCCACCACAGTTTTAGCAATTTTGGAAGATGATAGGATGTCATGGAAACAGTAAGCATAGCGGCCTGCAAGATGTGCTGAGTAATATGCTCAGAGACATCATCGATGGAAAGATCATCAAGGGATAAAGATGCTATAACTGAGGCTTCTGTATAGGTTGACCAGTCGGCGTTTTTAAGCTTCCAATGGGGGGTACGTTTTAAAAGAGCTGCAGGAGGATGGTTGAACTTTAAAATGACTGGAAAGTGGTCAATCCCATTTGAATTTGGGATGACCTTCCCCAAAAACGAAAGATCAATAGAAGTAAAACTACAGGAAGCTGAACTAAAATAAGTGGCTTCTTTTGTCTTAAGCAGACAGAACCCTGTGGAAAGAAGAAACCGTTCAACAAATGCCCCTCGAGCGTCTTCTATACAGCTTTCCCACAAAGATTGCGTGCATTGAAATCACCTAAAATCGCGCAAGGCACCGGAAGCTGGCAAATTAGATCATCTAGCTCCTCGTGCTGCAGCTGATCCAGGGGATATGTACATTGAGCAGACAGTAATCACACGGTCCAAGAGCATGCGGACAGCCACAGCCTCGAGAGATGTTTGCGAAACCACTTCAGAGGAATGGGACCATGCGTTGGACAACCACTCCACCATCGGATGCCACAGACGCGTTCAACCTCTCTTTTCTAAACACTTTGAAATTTCTAAGCACATTTGAGTCACTTTCTTAAAGGTACGCCTCCTGCGAACAAAAGGGAGCAGGGCAATGTTAATCTATTAAAAAATTTATGACATCGTAATTCGAAAAACGTCTACGGCAGTTTCATTGTAAATAAGAAACCAACAGATATGATTAAAGCTAGACAGTCAGCTTTTCATTAGAAAGTGACAACATTTGCGTAATGGTAGCTAGACCAAAACTAAGCCAGTCACAGGAGGTAAATTTTATAAAATGTGAAAATGGGCATGAATTATGATTTATTGAGTCTGCTAAAAGGCAGCTCCGACCGAACCTTTGGGGACAAACAATTAAAAATAAAGCACCAGCCGAAGGAGTCGCCAGTAGTCCTCTGGTTGGTCTATGAGGAGCTGCCCCCTCCAATCTCCAAGGGCGTCGAGAGTTGGGGCCGAGGCCACTGGCGAAGGAGTCGCCGTTACTCCTTTGTCTCGGCTGGTCCCTAGGTGTAAGCCTAGCAATGGGGATGAAAAAGGTATCTTGGTGTCGTGAGGTCAGTGTAGCGACTGAAGATGCCGGATGATGTTCTTGTTGAGGGAACATAACAGCCTCGTAGAATATAATTGTCACTTTGGTGGAACAATTATTTTTTACTTTTGTGTTCCCCTTCGAAACCTGCCACTCCAAGTCGTCTGGGTCAGACGCAGGAGTGAAGGGTTCGGCACCCTCCTCCATCGGTTCTGCCTCCTGGGCGGATACTGCTCTTGCAGGTTTAGGGAGGCTCTGGGCACGAGGTGAAAAACCCTGGCCCCGACATACACCAGCCGGAGGAGGAGAGGTACTGGGCTGGCAGTCGCCCAAGCCCACCTGCTCCTTCCCCTTGGGTGCTGTAGGAGTGGCAAAAGAATCGTGCCACTCCTTGGGTGAGGACGCTCTCTCCGAAACGTTTGGTCGGGAGCGTGGTTCCCGCTCCTTGGCGGGAGCGTGGTTCCCGCTCTTCTAGAAATATTCAATGATTCTTGGATCACAGGCACCGTGCTACCGGATTGGAAAACGGCCTGCGTTGTGCCCCTACTCAAAATTGGCAAATTTACCTTGCAAATTAAGTCCTACAGACCTGTAGCAGCCGATCTAGTGGGGCTGTCGAGACGATAAAAAAGAAGCCTGTCTGCGCGAGCGAACGAAACGAGACACCACGAGCTTCGAGATTCGTTGACCGAGAGGCCCGGCGGCAACATCGAGCGATGTCCAGTACAGTTTTCTTTCTTTTGTAAATATTGTACATATAATATGTTGGGTCCTATATTCCTCGTTTCAACATAATTGGTGACCCGGACGTGGTCCTGCCATGTCTACGGAGTCTGGTGAGTTTGCCCACCTGGCAAGTGCTTCCCAAGCAAGCGCCGCCTTGGGAATCGAAGCTACCGCGGTCCTCACTCTACATAAGTTCTGGGCTGGGGATCAGGCGCTCTGGGTTGTGCAAGCGGAAAACAAATTCCGCTTGCATCGCATAACCTCCCAGACCCGCCAGCATGAACTCCTCATTGACGCTCCACCCCACTCTATACTTACAGCGCAAGTAGCCCAGGTCACCTGTTCAAGAAAGGCAATTTGTAGAAGCCGAGCTAGTGGGGCTTCCAAGACGATAAAATATAAACCTGTCGGCGTGAGCAGACAAAACGAGACACAATGAACTTCGAGATTCGGCGACCGAGCGGCCCGGCGGCTACATCGAGCGATGTCCAGTACAGTTTCCTCTGTTTTGTAAATATTGTACATAAAATATGTTGGGTGCTATATTCCTCGTTTCAACAGACCTACTGTACTGACAAGCTGCATCGGAAAATGCATGAAGCGCATAATCCTAGCACGGTTGAAGTGGTTTCTAGAATGAAATTCAATATACCCAGATACAATCACCAGCTTCAGAGAGGGCCGAAGTTCCATTGATAATGTTATGAATCTAACTAGCCACGTTGAGGATCACAAACTTCGTGACAAACTGACCAGAGCCTTCGATAATGTGAGCCATTCAGCACTTGTGCAAGGTCTTCGATCAATTGGCGTAAAAGGTCGCCTCTATTGCTGGATTGCTAATTACCTACATTACAGAGCGATTTTCATGCAACCGAACGAATGAGATACAAACCAACATTTTATAAAGAAGGAAGTGCCTCAAGGTGGGCCTTGAGTCCTGTTTTATTTAACATTTCCCTCATTGGTATTATTGAGGTTGTATCAAAATCGATTCACATTACTTTATATGCCGATGATATATGCCTATGGACATCCGCAATTTCTCTTAAGTGTATACATACTCGTCTGCTTTGTACGCTCACTAGCGTGTTTGAGTTTCTAACAATGCGTGGGCTTGAACTGTCAACTGAAATATTTGCCGTTCTTGCCTTTACGGGGATGAAAACAGTTTAAAATAACGGTACTGCAATTCCCTATGTATTCTCTCACAAATTTCTTGGGATTTTCATCGATCGTGGTATGACTTAGAACGCAAAGTTGGATGATCTTCAATCAAATATTCATAATTTAATAACCTTGGCCTGTTTGTAGACGCTTTCAGGCAGCTGTGCATGGGTGCCACCATAACCGACCTTCAGTTTTTCTTTCCTCTTATTCCGTTCGCTTCACTTCTTCATTTCCACTGCAGGACAGGTTATCGCAACTTTAGCTGCTACTCTGCCTATCTCCGCAGCATAGGTTTTTGTAGAGGCTCGTCAACGCCGGTTTCAGTGGCTCGACATGTCGGTAAGACAAGAGAAGGTCGACAAAAACGGCTCAGTCTGGTGCGTGTTTAAAGCGTTTATAAGTGTCATGACCTGGGGAGCTTCAACAAGTGCACCTCTCTGCCTCTATAGCAGCTTGTTTGTTGGCATTCTTCGTTACTGCCTTCCTGTACTACACGGCCTCCGTCCGTCTAATACGAAAAAGCTCCAGTCACTTCAAGCGCAGGCACTCAGATTATGTCTTGGCGTTTCGAAGTGCGCATCCACCACAGATGCAATAGCAGAATCCCACAGTCTTTCCATAATATCTCTTTGCACGCAGGAGAAGCTCCGGAATCATATGCGACATCTAGCTGGCACGGCATAAGACCCACCATCTATTGAACATCTCCGAAAGATGCGTTTACAGCCGTATTGCCCAAGTGATCCCTGATCACAAGCACGTTCTGACAACGTCTTTACAATGTCATAAGTTACTCTCCATTCTCCCATGGATACTATTTCAAAACAAAATCTACAGTACTATTCCGGGAATTGACAAGAAATCAATGCTCTCCGCTGTCGTCCTACGGCATCTGTCCTTATCTTACATACATTATGAGCACCGCCCTACGTGTCATATACACACCGACGCGACCACATTATTTAACAAGTCCTACAATGGTGTTGCGATCCCCGCATTTTCACTTAAAATTGGTTATAAACTTTCTCATAGGATGCCCTCGACAGCTGCTGAGCTAGTAGCTATTCGTGAAGCGTTAAGACCCATTCAGGCGATTCCCCTTCGTTCCTGGGTAGCAGTCACTGACTTTAGATCATCCCTTCAATCACTCCAGTTCAGACTGGACTGGGACGCAATACGCAACGGCCATTCAGTATGCCTCCAGTGGATACCAAGTCATTGCGGCGTCCCAGGAAATGAATTAGCCCACGCTGTAGCAGCGGATGCCCGTAACTCCATCAATGAATTACAAGCCCCACATACAAGATCAGATATAAAAACCACAGTGAACATCCTGGGGAAGGCCTTAAACAAACGTCTGTGGGACGACGCAACCGATCGAGGGACACGGCTACGCACTATCGACCCGCATCTAATTTTTCACGTACCTCGAGGTCTCACCCGTCGGCGTCAAGGTGTTCTACATCGAATACGCGTAAACGTTGCATACACAAACAAGTACTTGTCCCTCGTAGGAAGGCTTAATTCGCAAACTGCGGTAAGTGCGACACTCCGGAAGGTTTGATACACATAATGCTGGATTGTACCAACTATTTTCATTTCATTTATCGGTACCCTCAGGGACCGAAGGCATTACACAGGCCTTATTGAAAAATAATTTTAACCGGAATGTCATTTCCAGTAAAAGTCTATTTTACTGGATTATGGGACTGTTTTCACTTCCAGTAAAGCCGCAGTTTACCGGAATGCCACCGGATTTTTTACTGGAATGTCACCGGTTGTTTTACAGGAATGTTAGCGGATTTTTACCGGAATGCTAAGAGATATTTTACCAGAATGTCACCGGATTTTTACCGGAAATATGTTACCAGTAAAAATCTATTTTACTGGATTATGGGACTCTTTTCACTTCCAGTAAAGCCAGAATTTACCAGAAGATCACCAGATTGGCCGGAATTTACCGTGCTTTTCTTTCTTTTTTCGGACGTCAACGGAAGGCACTTAGGAGGAAGCCAGTGAACCGTGGTTGGTGTATGTTTACCAGATGCTGGACGGTTCGCTAACAATTAAAGTGGTTAGTCCATATAGACCTGAAGGTTTTATGTATTTATTTAACAGGGTCGATACCAGTGAAACAATTTGCAGAGCTGTAGACAAAAGCAATCAGACCAAATAGGAACAACCAAGTCCTTTGCCGCAAAATATATCATTCAAGGTACTCACAATGCCGCTGGGTAAATTCCTAGACGCACGGTAGTTCAGCTAATAAAACCGCGCAGGTGCACAACACGGACACTCACACGTATACTGTCAGCTGCACGTTTAGCGAAAACCACGAACGCGCTGAGCGAACATCCGCCGCCGTAGAGAAATCCCGGGCACACTCACGAGGTTGTCCCTGATGCCGTCGCCGCGGGTGCACCAGGCGTCAGTAGCACGCTTAGCGAAAACCACGACCGCGCGGAACGAACATCCGCCGCCGTAGAGAAATCCCGGGCACACTCACGATGTCGTCCCTGATGCCGTCACCGCGGGTGCACCAGGCGTCAGTAGCACGCTTAGCGAAAACCACGACCGCGCGGAGCGAACATCCGCCGCCGTAGAGAAATCCCGGGCACACTCACGACGTCGTCCCTGATGCCGTCGCCGCGGGTGCACCAGGCGTCAGTAGCACGCTTAGCGAAAACCACGACCGCGCGGAGCGAACATCCGCCGCCGTAGGGAAATCCCCGGAACACTCACGATGTCGTCCCTGATGCCGTCGCCGCGGGTGCACCAGGCGTCAGTAGCACGCTTAGCGAAAACCACGACCGCGCGGAATGAACATACGCCTCCCTTGAGAAATCCTGGGCACACTCACGATGTCATCCCTGATGCCGTCGCCGCGGGTGCACCAGGCGTTAGTAGCGCGCTTCGCGAAAACCACAAACGCGCGGAACGAACATCCGCCGCCGTAGAGAAATCCGGGGCACATTCACGATGTCGTCCCTGATGCCGTCGCCGCGGGTGCACCAGGCGTCAGTAGCACGCTTAGCGAAAACCACGACCGCGCGGAACGAACATCCGCCGCCGTTGAGAAATCCCGGGCACACTCACGATGTCGTCCCTGATGCCGTCGCCGCGGGTGCACCCATGGCGTCAGTAGCACGCTTCGCGAAAACCACGAACGCGCGAAACGAACATCCGCCGACGTTGAGAAATCTTGTGCAGAGTCTTTTTCGCTCGCTGGATGCTTCTGAAGGCGGACGGACAGAGGCGTAAGAAACAGGCTACTGAAAAATATATTCTTTCCGTCTGCACACCCAGCTGCTTTGGAAGATACAGGCCGCACACATGGAACGAGAAGCCGAGACTGAGCGTTCGTCTCTGGCAGGCCGTTGCTCGTTGACAGACAAAGAAACCGGCTTTCTTAAAAAAGAAAAAAGTCGGCAAAACGACCCTTTCCCATTTTCCCCACGACCCCAATGCGAGGGAGAGAGAGTGCGTGGGGACTCGTCCTTGGTGCGAGGCACCATAATTGCACACCAAGTCCCCGGCCCGTCTCGGCTTCCCCCTCCCCTCGCGTGGGCTTCGAGTGAAGGTCGGTAAACAGAGAAGCGAGTCACCCGTTTCGGGAAAGATTTCTAGGAAATCCGGGTCGTCTGGTATATAAAAGTGGCTGCCGCTGACATTCCAGCGAAATCTGTTTGCCGGCCAATAATCTACCAAAGACATGGTAAACTGGTTTTGGATGAAAACGGATGAAAGTGCCCACCTTTTTGGATCGTCAAAACAGTTCGCTGCACGCACTTCTTGCAGAATTGCAACGTCGTTTCGAGCTAAAACACGGACTCACGAGAATGCCGCTGCATTGGCGGCCGCCATTAAAAACTCTGTCCCCCTGCTCGACTTGGCCTCCTTGACTTTAGCAGTTCCCCTTGCGTCGGCTTCCAGTGATGTTCGGTGTCAGGCAAACGAGAGTGGCTTCCGGTAGGATTCCAGCGGCGGGTAATCGAAAGTAGTTCTGGTAAACTTCCAGCGAAAGTGGCTACGCTGGTTTCTGGCGAAAATGAGTGGAAATTAACCCGTTTCCGCCGAATGTCACTGGAAGTTTTTGTCGGATTTTAACCGTAAGTGGCTCCCGTAAAAGGTCCAGCGAAATCTGGTTACTGGAAGTGGCGGCCGGTAATATTTCCACCAAAAAACTGGTAAACTACGCTGGTTTCTGGTGTAAATGAGTGGAAATTAACCCGTTTCCACCGAATGTCACTGGAAGTTTTTGCCGGATTTTTCAATAGGCGGGGGTGGGATTATTACGTACAAGTTAATAGAACACTCAAATCACGAATCAAGTTCTAGTAGTATAGATACAGCATTTTCAAAATCGACAGGATTAACAATTGTGGCGATGTATGTGGAAAGGTGATTGCAGTCAGCAGACATGCGAGGTATGAATGATCTGTGGTAGGTATTAGCGGTGCACTGTGGAATTTCGGCTTTATGTATGTTATCATCGCGTGATGATATGTAGGATTGCTCCAGTAAGAGTTCAGTCTTAAGGATTGGGTTGTGAAAAAATATTTTCTGAAATAAACTTAATCGATAAAACTTTTGGCGTAAAGAAAAAGTTGGCAAGGGTAGACATTTTTCATAGAGGTTACGCTTGATGTACGATGGTAATTAGAAGGAATGAAACGCACAGATCTATTCTGGACAGCTTCCAAGGCGCCGACGAGGCTCTTAGTCTTAGGATCCCAAACAGCAGAAGCGTACTCAACTTTTGGCCGGACTAGTGTTTTATAGAAAAAGAGTTTCAAAGTCGAAGGAGTGTGGAAAAAATTACGTTTTAGATAACCAAGCATGCGGTTGGCATTGGAAGTGACTTGGTGAAAATGCGATTCCCATGAGTGGTTAGATGTGATGTGAACGCCCAGATATTTGTAAGTGTCAACCCGCTCTAAAGTCATATTATTAAGGATATAGGAAGGAGGATCGTTAACTCGCCTGGAAATTATCATGTGTTTACATTTGTCAACATTTAATGACATGTGCCAAGTGTCACACGATCTTGATATGGAATCAAGATCGCTTTGAAGAAGTAAGATGTCAGAACTGTTAAAGGGGCCCTCCAACAGTATTTGAGCGTCTACTTTTTTTTTTGCGGTTTCTCCACGCTAGTGGTCCCGGAAACCCAGTGGACAACGAAAGAGTTTAAAAATATTAGCGCATCATATTTTAATTTGACAACTCGGAAACACCTTCTCCGACGGTGGCGCCGCGAGGTGCCGAATGCGCGCGCATAACGGCGCTCCCTTTCACTATACGTCACATTCACTGGGTTTCGTGATTGGCGAGAGCCGTCCCAATAATTTTGAAGCGAAATAAAGTATATCACACGTTAACCGTCATTATTTCTCTAAAAAGTCGTTTTTATAGAGCTAATAAAGTTTCAAATTAAAGTTCAAAAAGGGCGAAAACAACTCCTCGTCGCACATGCGCGCCTCCCAGCGGCGGAGTACCTCCTACTCGCCGAGGTGGCTCCGGTGGCGGAGTTGCGGGAGACGAGGCTTCCGCGGCTGTCGAAGCGGACTGAGGCAGAGACGCGTCGCGGCACTTGCGTGGTGTGTCCTCGTACGGCGCGACGCCCAGCTCCGCACTTCTTTTTAAGAATTCGGCGCTGAAAATCCGATAAGCCCGGTAAATTCATCGATGATGGCAACCCGATTCCAAAGCTACGATGGTTGCAGCGAGGCCTAATGGCCGACCGGGCCGACGGGCTATCAACCAAACTCGCGTCCAATTGGCCAACGCTTTGCTCCAATCGCTAAACTGTTTCATTTTACGTCATGAAGCGCAATGTTTTGCTTATTTAAAGTTGTTTTCTGCAATATTTAATTTGCTAATAACTCACAAAATATTGCGAATTTCTGTGATATTGTTTTCCTCGGTGTTCCTGCTTTCATGGAGCTCCGTTTCAGCGCGAACTTCAAACCAGTCCAAAAATTGTTGGTGGGCCCCTTTAACAATTTCGCGGTATACAACAATGTCATCAAAAACAAAACAAAAAACAAATAGAAGAGTTGCCATTCAATGGCAAGTCATTAATGTAAATGAGAAAGAGATGGGGGCCAAGCACAGATCCCTGAGGTACTCCGGACGTTACTGAAACTTTGAACGAGTCGGTATTATTAAAATTTGAACGATCAGTCAGAAAGGAGCGAATCCACGAAATTACATGATCTTCAATGTCAGGTTTGAGAAGCTTAAAAAGAAGAAGATTATAAGAGACCCTTTCAAACGCCTTGGAGAAGTCCAGCAAAACACCGTCAATTCGTTAACCACGATGTTGAACCTGATGAAAATCATTTGTTAGTATTTCAGGTTGTGTCTCGAATGAAAAATATTTTCTAAAACCGTGTTGGTTAACGTTGAAGAATGAATTAGATTCAAGAAAATTAACCAGATTAGAATAAATTATATGTTCCATTGTTTTAACAAATACTTGTGAGTGAAATGGGTCTAAGGTTAGAAGGGGAATGTTTGTCTCCAGTCTTGTCTGGTGGAATCGCCCTTCCAGTTCCCCAGTCGTCTGGACGCTGACCTAGTAAAAGAGATTGCTCAAATAGTTTAGACAAAATAATTGATGTATATTCTTACGTATTCTTTAGAAACTTTAATTACTTTTGTCAACACCAGTCGACGATGTTTGTTTAGTTGACTCTATAATTTTGCAAAATGCCATTCACATCAATGGCAATTGGATTCATGAAAAAAGTCACATGAAGAATATGATGGACAAAATGGGTTAGTAACATTATTAAATACACTAGAAAACATGTAATTGAGAATAGTCGAACAATGAATGGGAAATCATTTCACCGGGCTTGATTTTAAGTGTAAGGGAACGCTCAACACTGGGATTCATTACACTCCAAAATATTTTAGGATTATTCATTAGCATAGATGGGAGGCACTCATTAAAAAAGTAATATTTAGTCTCCCCGACTGCTTGTTTGTATTCATTGGCTGTGAGATTATAACGTGGCCAGTATTCCTCCGAGTCAATGCGCTTTGCGTTTCTGAACAGACGTTTCTTTTTATTTGAGAGCCTTCAGGAGTTGAGGAGTGAACCATGGAGACTGAGTGTTTGTTATACTTGAGCGTAATGGAATGTGCTTATTAAATAAAGAAATGGCTTTGTACTTATATAAATCCCAATTGGTTTGAACGGAACGCTCACAAAACGCTGGCAAAAAGTCCTCCAAAAAACAGCACAGACCTCTATAAATTGCTGCGTACTTGGCCATTTCGTAATCCCGAATTTGTTTGATCTGTTTCGTATTACGGCACACGGCAGTTATAAAAGAAAAATTAAGCCCCGAGTGGTCACTAAGACCAGGAGGATATAAAATATCCGTAATTATATCAGGTGTATCAGTCAGTATCAGGTCGAGCATGTTCGCCGAAGAGTTTGTTGTCCTTGTCGGAAATCTTACAATTTGTGATATATTAAAATCAGAACATAGATCTAAAAACTGGTTACATTCGGTTGAAGGGTTTTTCGATGAAGAGCTTAAAACAGACCAGATGATGCCGGGATAATTAAAGTCGCCTATAAGGAAAATGGGTAAGTATAGAAAGCGAACACGAACAAGGCTAATTGCACCATGAAGTTGCTCGACAAATGTATTTGATCCTGCTGGACGACGATAGCAACTGCCTCATACTAGCTTTTTGTGTCCAATGGTAAGACCTACCCATATTATTTCGAGATCAAATTTTATGTTTATCAAAAAAGAATTAAGTTCAGGCACAGCTGCTATCAAAACTCCCCCGCCAGAACGTTCCTTGCGGTCATTGCGGTAAACATTAAAACTTTGACTACAATGAAATATTTCAGAATCCTTAACTTGAAAGGAAAGCCAAGTTTCAGTTAGCACAACTAAACCAGCATCACATTAGTCAATCATTGATCACAAGTCATCGCGTTTTTTCATCAGACTTCGGATGTTAGAAAAAACAGCTGGCACATTCGGTGGTCCCCTGCACCTCTCGGACCGCTAGGCGGAGTCAGACGGCTGAGAAAGAGGAGCTGAAATTAGTGGAAGCACGCTAACATTTCTTTCAGTGCGCTGGAATGAGGTTGACACACATTTTCGGTCTTCTTGGGGGTTCTATGCATAGCAGTTGTTATTTTGATAAAGCTTGTTGAAACGCAGTTTGAAAGCACTTCCTTGGGATTTGCTGAATTCTATTAGTTTACTCCTAGCCAGGCGAGTAGCAAAAAATGAAAGCCGTTTACAACTCCCTGTAACGCCGAATTAGAGCGCAGCTCTTGAGGAGGAGGGGAAGGCACGGAGGGGGGGGGGGGGTCCACGTGGCCTGGGGGTCACGTGACCTCGACCTTTAGGGGGGAAATTTTCCGCTAGATTTAGCGGGAAAAATTTTCCGCTAAATTTAGCGGGGAAAATTTTCCGCTAAATCTAGCGGGGAAAATTTTCCGCTAAATTTAGCGGGGAAAATTTTCCGCTAAATTTAGCGGGGAAAATTTTCCGCTAGATTTAGCGGGGACAATTTCCCGCTAGATTTAGCGGGGAAAATTTCCCGCTAGATTTCGCGGGAAAATTTTCCGCTAGATTTAGCGGGGAAAATTTTCCGATAGATGTAGCGGGAAAAATTTTTCGCAAGATTTAGCGGGAAGTTTTCCGCTAAATTTAGCGGGGAAAATTTTCCGCTAAATTTAGCGGGGAAATTTACCCATCATGCACCGCGCGGTTACGCCGACGGCGACGCCGCTCAAGCCGGAAACGGGCGCCTAAGAGCTGCGCTCTAAAAAATCTTCACTGACAGTCACGCCAACTGTTTTTAGTTGCACACTGCAAGATAAGATCCCTTGTTTTGAAGGAAGAAAACTGTATGGGCAACTTTTGTTTGCAGCAAATGCCCGTAGCCTATGTCAGTGCTCTGTACCAAATGTTCCGCTTATGGAAGGCAAGGAGCATTCGGAGAGCAGGCTTGTTATCTTTTGTTCAGCGTCACCCCACGTTTCTGAAGCAAGATCAGGAATACCGTAAAAGATAACGTTGTTTCGACGAGACCGGTCCTCATATCATCAAGACGCTCCCGCAGAGCAATGTTTTCATTCCGTAAGCTATCAGCTGCTTGACCGGCGACACCGTGTTATTGCTGTTTTGTTTCAAGGATTGTTTTAGTCTCAACGACATGAAACCGTTTGTTAGTGTCAGTCACCGGTTCTTGCATAACTTTCTGGTTTTTAGAGCGCAGCTCTTAGGGGTCCGTTTCCGGCTTGAGTGGCGTCGCCGTCGCCGTCGCCGTCGGCGTAACCGCGCGCTGCATTATGGGAAATGCCCCATAATGCACCGCGCGAGCCCCCCCCCCCCCCCCGGGGTCACGTGCCCCCCCCCCCCCCGAGGTGACGTGACCCCGGGGGGGTGGGTCACGTGACCCCCCCCCCGATGACGTCATCATCAGTGATGACGTCACAGGCATCCGCATCGTCATCGTCATCATCACTGATGACGTCATCAGTGACGTCACTGATGACGTCATCGGCATTGTCATCGTCACGTGAGGTCACGTGACCCCCCCCCCCCCCCCGACGTCACGTGACACCCCAAGGTCACGTGACCCCCCCCCCCAAGGTCATGTGACCCCCCCCCCCCCAGTACCCTTCCCTCCTCCTCCTCAAGAGCTGCGCTGTAATTCGGTGTTACAGGGAGCTGTAAACGGCTTTCACTTTTTGTGTTTATCTCATTTACACTGGTAAGCAGCTTTGACTATCCCTGTTGAAACTGAAGCGAGCGAGCATTCAAGCTCTGTAAAAGATCATACATTTCGCGAAACTGCTTAGCCTGAACATCGCTCATGGGACCAGGATTGGCCTCAACGTCGCCACAACACAGCAAAGACTGTACAGTGTTTCTGACGCACTAAAAAAATGCAAATATTGGTGTGGGCAAGACATCAGCAGTAAAAAGCGATTATCGGGTCGGTAACAATGATCATCCCTTCTTCCACATACCTGTACAAAAAAGAAGACTCGTTTAAGCATGGTGAACGAGGTGCTGCCGTCCTGCTCACTCTGAAGCTGAACGGACACAACTAAAAATATTAAGTTATCCCCTCAAGAAAACCTAACCCTCGACAAAATACTGGGACCGTGGAAAAACGAAGCCACCGCCACGCTTGCGACAATTCATTTCTGCGATTCATGACCACATCAAAAAAATGTTATGTGAAATAAGTTTATGTTGCCTTCTTTTGTTTTTGTACGCCTTTAACTTTTTTTCACATCTTCTTACCCTTCTTCCCCACCTTTACCAGAGTAGCCAGTCAGGAGACACCTCCCGGATAATTTCTCTAAATTATCTATTACTCTATAAAAAATACTAAAATTTGTAATATAAAAGAACGCAAATATACAATTTTGGGTTTCTTAAATAATTAATGATTTTTTACTTTCGTACTTTAGGTTTAATCTAAATTATTGATCCAAAACGTTTTTGTTTCCTTTTTTTCTTTTCTTTACATTTTTTTATTTCTCATCTTTTAATAGACAGGCCAAGGAAAAATTATAATTTTAGTGTTTTCTATTTTACGCTTCGCACACAGCACGCGCCAGCACCCCACCGCGGCTGACTTGAACTGAATGATTTGTATTTATCAAGCGAGGACATGTTTTTTGTTGTTCTCTTTACGGATATTTCGTCTACGCATGTGGACTAATGAATGTAAATAAATTAGGCAAGTTCCATTTTTTTATTTCTCTTTCATATTTTTCTGTTTTCCTTTTATTTCCGTTTTCTTACATCATTTTTAAGTTTTCATTCTCTTCGGCAGGACATCATTCATTTTTTATATTATATTCGTGCAATATGCTATAATATTTAAATTCACTCAGTTATAATCTTAGTTGTGCATCTTTGAGACATTAATGTTAAACTAATACTCCGTGAGCTACTGACTATCGTAAGTGGCTATTATTAGGTAATACAAAGAAATAGCCGCGAATTATCATGATCACCATTATCATCTTATTACAAAACTTAGGATCAGCGCGAAATTAAAACTCCTTCATGTTTTAAAGGTAGAGCAAGGTGCGTCAACGCATGAGGCACGTGCAACGTGCAGCCCTTGGGAAGATCATGGCGGCACAGCGCAGCACGAAGCTACATTTCAGACGCCACGTTCTTCTCAGAAGTGGCGCCCGGCACGTGTCTCGGGCATTTCCACAACAATGAATGGCGCAACTTTTCCCAGGATAGAGGGGCATTACCGGTACCCGGAGCCATATATTAGGAGAGTTTGGACAATAGGCGGAGCAAAGGCCGCCGCCAGCGCCGAATATTCCCCCCACGCTTAGAGCGTAAACTAAATTTGTGACACAGCGTCGACCAATCAGGAGACCTCTACTCCATCTCACAAATGTCGACAGTGAAGACAAAGGCACAGGCGCGTGAGCCTAGCTCAGCGAAACGCTATTGTTTGTACGGGACCTCGTGCATAGGAGGCACTTTCCAAAGCCACGCGCTCGTGCCCATGCCTTTGTCTGCACTGCTAGAACAGCGTCCTGAGACTGGCTGAAAGAAAGCAGTGCAAAGGGTGGGGTGCGCGAGCGTCTTGAGACGCGGAGTTCCGCTCGGCACGGCTCAAATTATACTTCGTTTCACTTTACCTGCGAGCGAAGCCAAAGCTAGAAGCGCGAGACCATGCGCTTTTTGCATTTCTCCCCAGCTCGCGCGCTCGAGCAAAGCCTGAACGCACGGAGCTTCCGTGCTCGCGCTTCCAGTTTTGCCTTCGCTTGCACATTAGGTGAAACGAAGTGTGGCACAAATTTAGAGCACGCGACAACCGCTAGGGGCTGTTTCGCGGCCTGTGGTTGGCCCGAGATGCTCGCCTATTCAAACCAATGTATGGCCAAACTCTCTCATAGCGAGTTCGTTTCACACGCACTGGCACCGTTCGAGTTCTCTCCCAGAATGCATCGCACTCGCGGAGTGTTGCACGGAAAACTGGACTCAAACGAACTCGCCAAATGCACCGAGTGCAGAAGACTGATGCTGCCGCCATCTATGTTGTAGAAAAAGTACTGACCTCAAACCGAAACTAGCGCCTTTCTGTTCGGAGTGATGGGTGGGGATGCGAGAGTGCAGTCACTACCAACGTTTATCTACAAACGTTGAACGCTGCAACCCGTGGTTTATAGTTGCGATGACTTCAAGCAACTCGGCTGCCGTAGAGATAGTTACAGACGACGTAAATTTCCGCACCCAGCTGTCTACAAAGCAGCTGGTTGCGATCTTTCAATTCTTATGACCGTTTACACCGAAGAAAACTGATGATGTTGTCCGAGCAGAAGCTTGATCCGTTTGAGCATGGTATTATGCGTGAATCACTGAAAGGGTACGGCTTAAAACTAGTCTGTTGGAATATCCAGCAAAACTTTTCGTATGACTTTTGATTTCAATCGTCATTACAAATGGATCAGATATTAGCCTTGGTGAGGACGTCGAGAACGAGAGCTTTCTCGAACAAAATACGACGGGTCAAGCTAGCTGACGTAGGTAAATGTTAAACATGATGATGTTGCCCAAGCCTCGGGTAAAGTCACTATGTTGAGCTTTCTCTGGTGTTTTTTGGGCAGTCAGAGGTTTCTGCTGGGGGAGTTTTGTCGACAAATGTTCAATTTTTCACCCGCACACGGGTGGTTATAAACAACTCGGAAGCCGCTGATGCGTTTGTTCTGAGCATTTCTTGACACACTGGTATATTTCAGCGTCTGTACGGCAACAGAGCGACTTGAAACCTGCAAATAAAGCACGGGATGTCAATTGCTTCCTTCATGAAATAGCAGACACTCACAATTCAAGCTCGCGTTTGATTCCGTTGCCCGCGGGGCGCGGTTTCTATCAGAAAATCTACTTTTTTCCTTTCGGTTCCGCGACACATCGTAGCAGACGAACCCTCGTCGTCTGCTCCCACTCCTCGCCGGCCTCGCCGGAGCGAGGCATGACGGGATTGCATTTTGGCGCACGCCCGATTTTCCCGGTGCAGCGAGTGCATGCACGCGTGGGGTGCCGCCGCTGAAACGAACTCGGAGAGTGCAACCGCTCGTGGAGTGCCTGCCGAAACGAACTCGCTTTACGCCGCGAGTGGGCACGCGTGGACACGAGTGCCGTGAAACGAACTCGCTATCAATAAACGGCTCTGCCGGTACCTTGCGCCTGGTGCCATCGCGCGGCGCACAATAGCACCACGCGTAGAAGTGCGTCCTGCATTAGCACGCGGAGTACGAGACGCTCTCGTGCCCCGCGCACTGCACCGCGCGCTCGCGCACAATGCATCAGATGCTTCAGGCCACGCCCCTACGAGCAGATATGCGCCGGCATGTAATAAAGCCCCTTCATGTTTCTAAAGTAGCCAAGGTGCGTCGATGCACGAGGCGCGTGCCACGTGCACCTTTTGCGAAAATCATGGCGGCACAGCGCAGCTATGGTGCCTGGAGCGCGTCTCCGACTGGTGTGTTTAGCGTCCTACACTGTAAAGAAAAACCGTAAGTCAACATACTTTTTCAAAACTGGAAAGCGCTGTGAGAAGCGCGCACGGGCAAAACGCCGTAGAGGCGACATGACGGCACGAGTCCGTAAATGTGCGGCTTCACATATTTCTTAGTTCAGGTCTGTGTTCCCTTTTCTTTCAAGCAAAAACACATAACACACGCCACGTTTGCTCTAGGGATAGTTTTCTTGTTGGCAGATGTTTCATGTTATGTGCCATTCATGCGAATGCGAAGATCTCTTTGAGCGGCGGAGGGAGACCCACCCGAAAGCCTGCGCACTCAGCTCGCGGACGAAGACAAGCGGGCTATGCGGGCGTGAGGAGCGAGGAGCGACCGTCTGTCACGTGGTGTTTACTCGCTGCCGTCGCTGCACCGGCACACCGGCAACACCGGCCCGTACGCTTGCTTGTGCGGGATCCGCGATTTGCTGTCACCATTCAACAGCACTAAAAAGGTAAGCTAACTCATTTTCGCATGCGCCTTGCGAGATAACCAAAGTGCAGAAGGAATGAAAGACGCGTAACTTAACGCAATAGACTCAGTTGCACGAGGGAAACTTATCTACGCGCAGGCACAGGGCTCATTGCCATGGGAGTTCGGTTGGCTCTGGGCTCTCCCGAACTCTTTCTGTTCGTACCTTTTTGGCTTTCAGGCGCCGTCACCCTTTCGCTTTCGGACGCGGTAAGAACCAAAGAAATCAAATTTTCACTTGAAACACTGAACCGCGCTCGTTGAATAATTATGAAGAGCGCTGTCGCGTACTGAGAGCATGTCGTGTATTCTCTAATTTATACAATGATGTTTAGGACAATTTGCTGGATCGCGCATCCGCGCTTGATCGCTGCAGCCCGAGTGCGGCGACCGGACGGCTATCTTGCATGTTGAGAAATCGCGTTTTTGGAGCGTTGCGGAGGCTGGCGGCAGCGTGCTGAAAACACGGTTTCTACTCGCTCGTCGTCATTCAGAGAAGTTCGTTAAAACCCGATGTGAGACGTGAAACTTGCCGTTGAGAACACGTGAAAATTTTTACGGAAGCGCAGTGCCGCAGGAAAAAGGCAGAATTCGTCGAAAGCAAGTTACGCCAGTCTCGCGGCATGATCAAAGCTTCCTTGGCACGCTGAAGCGCTGCGTCTCCGTGCCTTCGCACGCTTGAATGACAATCAAGAATCGACACCGTTTGGATATGTTTTGCGAGTGCAATGTGCGTGAAGCCGTATGGGCTTCTGGAGCTGCGTTTTAGTTTACTCTGACGACTGTATTTGTAACTAAGTGGCGACAGAAGAGGGAGGAAAGTACTTTTTTTTCGTCGTTAGACGGTTTACAGAATACCGCGCGCAATAGCTCCTCATCACTGATCAGCGGTGGCTCATTATCAACCTACTTAATTTCACTTGCCGTTTGAGCGCGGCTGGCCTAGTTGTGATTGGTCAATAGATTGCACACGACCATATGGGCCGCGCTTCAAAAATTGTCATTCTCGCCGTCTTGTACTTTTGCCTTCGAAAACCCTCCTTGCTCCACAGTGTTGCTCTATTTGTTCTGCCATGTGATCTATTAGAGTATATTTGGAACATAGCCATGGTTAATAGTGCATAAGAGCAACCGTATGGATTGCTTTCCCCCCTTTATTGATAGCAACTCGCCTGAACATCGGGACGATCCAGAACTCCGTGGCCGATACATGATGCAAAGACATCTATGCATGACACACTTCAAAACTTTGCCGCGGCGCCTATTCTTGATTGCTATCCAAGCGTTCGAAGGCACAGAGACTCAGCGCTTCCTCATGCCAAGGAAGCTTTGATCACGCCGCATGACTGGCGAAACTTGCTTTCGACGAGTTGTACCTTTTTCCTCCGGCACTGCGCTTCCGTAAAAATTTACACATGTTCTCAAAAGCAAGTATCACAGCTTACACAGAGTTTTAAAGAACTTCTTTGACAAATGACGACGAACGAGTAGAAAAAGTGTCTTCAGCACGCTGCCGCCAGCCTCCGCAACGCTCCAAAAACATGTTTTTCGACATGCAAGATGGCCGCACTCGCGGAGCGGGGATGTGCGATCGAACAATTGTCATAGAGATTAGTGAATTTATATGTAAAAAAAGTTCTTGTCTATGGCAGTTTGTTTGGAGGTAGGCCACTGATCTGCACTAGAGGGCTGGATGGCGCATTGAGCAGTCAGGTACGAAGTCACCGGAAGTAAGCGGCTTGTCGTTAAGTGAGCGCTTGACAGGCTTTCCCACTCTTACGAGCGGTGGTCCAAACAGTTTCCAAGGCGCTTGATTTGCTTTTGTAATATCAAGAGTGCCTGCTTTTTGCACAATAACAGTTCATGCAGGCCTGAGGAGTCTTCTTAGAAGCCATTTGACGTGTGAGAATTTCGTGATTCTAGTTGATTAAGTGTACATGCCCCAAGTTCAAATGCCTCATTCTCAAGATTGATTACTAAAGGGGGTTATTAAAACCCACGTAAAAATGCAAGAAAGCGTGAACGAAAACATTAACTAAATGCACTATAAGACCCAGCAAACACTCGACTGCCTGGACAAGCATCGAACTTCCGGTGGCTTCACTTGCGCCCGACTCGGAGCGAGGCTCAGTGCCTTCCAGCGCCCTATGGTAGAGATCACTGAGATAGGCCTACCGGACAAACGACGGATGGCACCACCGACGCCGGATGGCACCACCAACGACGGATGGCACTACCAATGACGCCGGATGGCACCACCGACGTCATTAGATGCTAGAGAGCCTCAAGTAAGAGCACGTTTAACTTAAACCACGAAGAGCGTTTGCAATTTAACGGCGGCATTAGAGATGGCGTATTATACACTTTTTCGCGTGTAAAAAAAATGCCTATGATCCTATCGGAACATAAATGGTGTCTATAAAAAAGTGTTATTTTATTCTTCGCGTAAAATCTTCAAGCATCTGTTTATAACCGGATTTACGTTAAGAAACTACCCGTAGCCCCATAGCCCCACAGCAAAGGTTTGCAATTTAATGGCACCCATAAACATATGCCCCGATCTAGCAGTTAAACACGCTCTTGAGGCTCTCTATTAGATGCTGGCTGGAAGCAGTCGACGACATGCCACCTGCTTTGGCCGCTATGATTTATTAAATACTTTCAGCAGATATGATGTATTACCGCTCAATAATAAATAGGACTGAGGTACACAAACCACTTCCGTCCCACGGTGAGCTGCCATAGACGAAAACAATTTTGTTCTTTCATGAAATTGAGGAACCCCGAGTTACTCGCTTATATTTGCTACGTAAAAGCCACTATTAAAATATGTGATCAAGCAAAAAGTGGCCACTTTCCGAGAAGCGTGTCCAACCCTTGGTTTCCCTTTTGTAGTAGCTTCTCATTGGCTGGAACGATTATTGATGCCTTGCTTGGGAGGAAGAGCGGTGTCAATCATTGTTCCGGTGGCACCGATTACTTGAGGGTGTCAATCTTCCTCCCATTATTTTCATTTAAACAAAAATGCTTGTTGTGACATGTGTGGTTTATTCGTTATTTTAAAAGAGTTTTGTTGCTTTGCAGTTGTCGAAGATGGGCTCTGATTTAGTAATTGCATCGAGATTTAAAGGCAATGAGGTCCTTGCCAAAGTTCTGTGTTTTTGCTTTCTATCCCCTTTTATTACAACATTTCCAACAGCAATCTTTTTGCTGCGAATAATTGTGTGTTATAGTTGCAGTTATAATAGCTTTTATGGCACTTTGAGGAACTGCGGGAATTTCTATAGTACTTGCATCGCTTTTTACAATGTGATAAACCAGAATCGCCTGCTCCAAAAGCTCAAATGTGGGGGACACGCTACCACAGCCGTGATGAAGCACTCACACATCTTTTCGCTCCAGATTATACTTCTCAGCATCGCCAGCAATGACGGGGCCCATAGGCTAGACGAACCACAGGACGCCACGGAATTGATCGTTCTCGAGCCAACCATGGGAAAACAGTGGCTCCTGGGACCCATCTTGGTGGATTTCAAGTTGCGAGCATTAGGAGCCTGCCTACACTGGTCTTGAGCTACGATGCCTCTACAAAAGCCGCTATCCCACGCCAGTCATTGGAGGACATGCTACCACAGCCATGATGGAGCGCTCAGACATCTTTTTGCTGCAGGTTCATTATTTGAATACTTCAGTTTGCCGTCGTTCAAGCAACTATTGTCCTGCTAGTGGTATCCTGACCCAGTACTTGGTTGTGCCGTTTTCGTTGCGTGTCCTCTTGGTTTCAGGACGTCATATCCTTAAGTTTGCAGTGTGAAATAAATTAAATGAAATGTGTGCTACAAAAGCCATGTTTTTGCTACGATAACTGCTACAAGGAGTTCTTTTGTAAGTTTCACCACTGATGATTGCATTTTGTTTGTTAATGCATGGAAACACTAGCCACTTGTGCTTTCTTGCCTTTGCAACATTCTCAGATAATGATATGGTTTGAAGTTCAACTGCATCATTGTTTACTTTTAGAATGCAACACGCATTTCCAATGTTGAACTCAAAGAGCTTCCCGCAACGCCCATCTGCATCACACTGGGAAAGCCTTTGTGCATCTTTTGGCATGCAGGATACAGCACTACTTTATTTCAATTGTAGGCTACTCTAGTAGCCAAGATTTGTACTTGGAGTGTGGTTCGGTACAAGGAATATAGTTTTTCTCCATATATTTACATATCTGGTTCCCTCCATTTTCAATTGTATATAAGTGGCTCAGATAAGAAAAATTGTAAATAATTTGATTTTCAAATTATTTACAAAAACTACACAACAAGTAATCACCCTGCGCCACCTACCTATGTGAATGCTGAGGATGTTTGCTTTTGTTTATTGGTTGAAGGTAATCAAGATCCTTTCTTAACAAAGTGATGGACCGGATGAGGAAGCAGTTGTCGTTGTCACGAGCCAAAATTTCACCAGCTTCCACACATCCTTGTGATTCTATCCTGGTAGCCTGCAGTTATCTGATCTTATTGAACTCTGTCATGCAACCGCATCTGGTAACAGTACTGCCAAATGTTCACACGACACCGAGGCCTGTATTTGATATAGGGCTTTGCTTGACCTGCATAGGCTATGAAGAAGCGGATCATATATTGTTCCCACCACACAAAGCACCTGGAGGTGTGTCCTCTTCCAACGTTTTTTTTGCTCCCCTTCTCTGGTTAATACACAAACTGATATCCATGTGGGGTAGGTGGTGCCATATGATTTAAGTTGTCTTCTCTGTGTTGTGGTATTTTTAATTCCTGGTAGCAAACCTCCACTGAGAGTGATCCTTTTGTTTTCCGAGTCACTTCTATCCGTACCTGTTTTTTTTATGTTTCCTTTGTGACGTATCAACAAGCCAAACTACAATTTTAGTCACCATGGATTTTTATCCTAATTATATTGACGAGTAGAATCACTTGTGGCTCTGTTTTGGTTGTTGGAGCACCATAAAAATCCACACAATGTTTCATGGGAGTTACTTCAGCTCAAGTTCATTACCCTCAAGGACATTCTCGTGGAATGCATTAATGGGGGGAAACAAGAACTTGTAGCGGCAATAACAACATACTAAATAGATTAAGCATTAATTTCACGTACACATAAACAATTGTTTATGTGTACGTGTAAAAAAAAACGGCTGTAGAAATTATTTTAGCATTCAACTGGTTCTAGACTTTTCAGGAATGGAAAAACTGAAATCTAAGTATGTCACTGAAGCCCATTACATGTTAGTATAAAACTGCAGAATTTGTTTATCAAAGAACGCATTAGTTTCACACAAACATTCTATTGAGTTGCGGGACCCTCGTATCCACCTATTCAGCGAGCCAGCCATGTTTGCAGACGTCGGTGACGACATCTGCCTCGACCCTTTAGTGTCCCTAGTCAGTCCCAAGCGGCGAGGCGGTGCCACTCGTAGATCTCTTGTATGCACTACCAGACATGGTTGAGAAGGCGCCCAAGCGTCCTTCGCCCCAACGTGCTCCTTTACCTCACTTTTCCCTCCCATGTTTTTGGGCAGTTGGAATATCTGGCACAGCTTGCTCCTTCGAATTCAACGTCACTTTTGGAGGGAGACGGCAGAGGAAGAAACAGGTACAGAGCCTGAGTAACGGACATGAGTGGCGTGGCGAACGAGTGTAGAGAACAACGAAAGAGAGAGTGTTCAACGTCTCAATCAGAGTCACGTGGTTTATGGACAAGCTGCCGTCGCCACAGTGGGAGTTGTGTCAAGGTATCCTGGTCACCAGATAAAAACAACGAACATTAAAAAAATAACTTTGTAATTATTTGAGTTTTAAATATTCTGAAATGTTTCGTGTATGTCCAATAAACTATGGTGCTGTCATGTAACAAATACTCTAACTTGCCTAATTTCTGTGTCCATGCCCATTTCAAGTAATTTCATTTGGGTTTACAGCTTTCTTAAATCACACTGGCACCTGCAGTGCACTTACGTGTAACTCATAGTTTCCAGATATCGGGAGGTTGTATTTGCCATCGCATTCTTTTCAGAACCTAACCACATTCCACATTTTTTTTGTTTTCCAGGTTCTGTAGTTGTTCATATGGACTTGATTGCTCTGGAAGTTATGATGATTGCCTTCCACATGAAAGCTGGACGTGAACCACTAATTAATTCTTAAAAATAAAGGTATGCACGTGTTTTACTTCCTACTGCATCTTGTGTGCACTTCCTTGAAATTTCTTACTAACACGGTGTTCAAGCACCTGTTTATCTCTGGGAGGTGCACTTGGCAGTAACATCTGAAATTAACTTGTGACAGCAGGCTTGAAGAAACTCATTGAATGCGGCAACTTCATCTTCGAAGGCATTTTTCAAACTTCCCTTGCTAAAATGGTTTCGTAGCATAAGTCACAAGTTGGTTTCACTGTCTAGCGTCTGCCAGAATTAAGCTGAGGTTCCTGCTCTGCACTTATGTGCAGGGCTTAAAGTCTGGGGGGTCTCAGACCCCCCACTGATTTTAACGGATGGTCTGAGACCCTCCTCCACAGCCCCAGCATTAGTGAAATCCAAATCATATCTTGCAATGAAATAGCTTGTTTTCAGGGATGTGACATTTGGGGATTAGCGATTTGTGGGTTGCTGGTACGGCGGGGACAGAGTCAGCAGTGGGTTTTATTTTATGTGCATCTTATACATTTCGTCAACCCCCCCCCCCCCCCCGCCCTCCCCCCTTCTTGTAGGGACCCCCTCAACTTACGGGAGACTTCAAGCACTGCTTATGTGTATCTCATAGTTTGCAGCAATTGGGAGGTTTATGCTGTCATCACATTCTGTTAAGAACCTAATCACATAGCACATTTTTTTGTTTTGTTTTCCAGGTTTTGTAGTTCTCCATATGAACTTGATTGCTCAGGAAGTTAAAGATTGCTTTTCACGTAAAAGCTGGACGTGGCCCACTAATTATTTCAAGAATAAAGATATGAACATGTTTTACTTCGTACTGCATCCTATGTGCACTTGCTTTAAATTTCTTACTAACACGGTGTTTAATTATCTCCGGAAGGCACAGTTGGCAGAAACTTCTGAAATTAAGTCGTGACAACTGGCTTGAAGGAACTCATTGGGCGCGGCAATTCCGTCTTCAAGGGCATTTTTCGAACTTCCCTTGTTAAAATGGTTTCGTATCATAAGTCACAAGGTGGTTTCACTGTTTAGTGCCCGCCAGAGTTAAGATGAGGCTCCTGCAATGCGCTTACATGTAACTCGTAGTTTGCAGAAATCGCGAGGTTTGTTCTGTCATCGCATTCTGTTCATAACCTAATCAGATTCCACATTTTGTTTTTGTTTTCCAGGTTCTGTAGTTCTTCATGTGGACTTGATTGCTCTGGAAGTTAGATTGCCTTCCACATGAAAGCTGGACGTGGCCCACTAATTATTTGTCGAGAATAAAGGTACGAACATGTTTTACTTCGTACTGCATCTTACGTGCACTTGCTTGAAATTTCTTACTAAAACATAGTCTTGTGCGAATAGTAGATTTTGAGTTCAAAGGTAATAGAGGTTTCGGCCGAATATTTTCGATTTGAATATCGAATAGTTATTTCACGCTTTTTACTATCATTGCATAATGCTTAGACGAAAACCCAGCTAAACTCGTGAAGGTTGTTCCACTTGTTCGTTTATAAGCCAGGTATATTCTATATATATTTATGAACTGTGACTTCAGAAGTTCTGATGTCTTGGGATGGCAAGTAAACGATGGATTCGACATAAAATGAATCCGATAGAGATGCCCAATTTAGTGAATTTACAAATCTTGCTATATAAATAATCTTCCTTTAATTTGAGTTAAAAAATGAAAGCCGTTTACAACTCCCTGTAGCGCCGGATTAGAGCTAGGTGACTCCCTGAGGTCACGTGATCTTAAGGGGGGGGGGGGGGTCACGTGACCCTCGTGAGGGTAACTCTCATAACCCTCGTTTCCCTTGTAAGGGTGACCCTCGTGACCCAAGTAAGGGTAACCCTTTCGAGGGTAACTAACTCTCGCAACCCTTGTGAGGGTAACGCTCGTGACCGTCATGAGGGTAACCCTCGTGAGGATAACTCTCGTAACCCTCGCGAGAGTAAACCTCGTGACGTCATTATGGGAAACTTCCCATAATGCAACGCGCGATTACACCGACGCCTGCTCAAGCCGGAAACGGGCGCCTAAGAGCTGCGCTCTAAAAGAATGAATCGCGCATGAGGAACGCAGGATGTAAGGACATCTCTGCCTAACATAGTATACTCTTGCATAACAGTCAGTTTAATTTTGAAACTTTTACTACGAAGTAGATATACACATTCACAAAGTTTCCATTTAATTTCAAATACAGCCGGCACACGTGCACCATCCCGCTTTGAATGTATGCTTTTCTTCCAAGCACGCAATTGCGATATTTGTACTTTCCCAAGTGTTTATCAGTGCGCTTCTTACCGAGCACCGATGTAATGCAGAGAAGCAATCACACGCGGAGCTCACTTCCGCAGGTATTACTTCTCCGCAGTGCAACGTGCTCGGTAAGAAGCGCACCCAACGGGACTAGCCCGTCGCAACCAACACTTCGAAAAATACGAATAGTGCAGTTCTTCTCAAAGCGAATATAGAATAGTGTATTATTCGAAACTACTGGTCGAAATTCGGAATATTCGCACAACCCTACTAGCACGGTGTTTAATTATGTCTGGGAGGCACAGTTGGAACTTGGCAGTAACTTCTGAAATTAACTCCTGACAACAGGCTTGAAGGAACTCAATGGACGTGGCAATTCTGTCTTCAAAGGCATTTTTCGAACTTCCCTTCTTAAAATGGTTTCTTGTCATTAATTCACAAGTTGGTTTCACTGTTTAGTGCCCGTCAGAATTCAGCTGAGGCTCCTTCATTGCGCTTACATGTAACTCATAGTTCGCGGAAATTGGGGGGCTTATTCTGTCATCACATTCTGTTCACAACCTAACCACATTCCACATTTTTTGTTTTGTTTTCCAGGTTCTGCAATTCTTCATATGGACTTGATTGCTCAGGAAATTAGAGATTGCCTTCCACATGAAAGCTGGACATGGCCCAGTAATTATTTCTTAAGAATAAAAGTATGAACATGTTTTACTTAATACTGTATCTTGTGTGCACTTCCTTGAAATTTCTAACACAGTGTTTAAGCAGCTGTTAATCTCTGGGATGCGCAGCTGGCATTAACTCCTGAAAGTAACTTGGACCCACAGCCTAGTCACATTCCCTGGGCACTAGATATTTAATTTGAATTGTTCCCGCATCAAAAATTAGTTTACGTGTTGTCTGTAACTTGCAGCGATAGAAAGCCGTAACTCTCAATCACTGAGCGGCACGTCATGCGTGACGACGGGAATCGTTCCTACATACAAAATTAGCTGGCGTGTTTTCCACACCTTTCAGCAACGGCCAGAGCCTGTTGAACTGCTAGCCGCAGTGATTTAACAAAACGGACATCTCAGTGAACAATAAATATAGCAGTAAAATGCGTCATCACCACACCACCTGCTGTGCCAAGTGGGGAAATTACTGCCGAAAGCCGGGACACCAATGGGTTTCGACGTTTCGAGTTCCAATGGACGTGGCGTAAGGTACGCTCTTTTGGTCTTCTCTTGCTTAAGTTTCTGATTAAATGTTTGCAACAGAGCCTAACTGTCGCAGTGGTAGTGAGTATTAATTGTTTGATTTTGCCAATAGCTGCGATGGTTTCAAATCACAAAACCAAATTCTATCATTGTTTAGGATTCCCCTTGTTCATTCGCCGCGAGAAATGTGTCGTTGTCAAATATCTGGCGACGTCTATGTAATATCAAGATCGAGCCCATATGCTCACTTCAAAAGATGGTAAATGTTTTGCAGTGAGCTATTTATTTGGGATTCTTGTCAGCGATTCACGCGTGTGTTCGCGAGGAGTGCAAATGAGCCTAAATATTTTTCGATTAACTGTGGATGAGCGATGGAGCGATCTGTACTGGTTTCCCGTTTCGTTTAGCAGTGACGCTCTCGTAAATTTAAGTGATAATATTAAAAACTAATACAGGTTCTCGATGCAGACTGAGCTTCTGTTATTTTTAACCTCATTGCTTAGTTTCCTTTCGTTACAATACACCGTCGTCGGTCTTTACTTACGCTTACTTGTAGAATAAAATTCGAAATGATTGTCAATTTAGCGTGGAGGCATTTAACTCAAGGAGAAGAAAAACGGAGGGGACACGAGTATTTAATGTTGCTGTGTTGAACTCGAAGTACCGTTTTTTAAAAGGAGGTACAGATAATGCTCGCTGTTTTCATATGACCATGTCGGGCACGTAAAAACCAATCAAGCAAGTAATTCAACTTTTTTTTTAGATGCGGAGCATCTCTTGCTCGGGTCTATGTCCCGCGGCGTCGGCGTTGTAGTCGGCACTCGAACTACGCACGCGCAACTCTCCTCCTTCCCTCTCTCCAACAGCTGCGCGTTACTCTCTCCGCTCTCTCTCTCTCTCTACCAGCTGCGTGCACAGCGCGTGCGTTCGCTTCTCCTCACACCGCGCGCGCACGCGCAACTCTCCTCCTCTAGTCTCCTCTCCTTCAAGTGTGAAAAAAAAATAAACGGCGAGCGGCGAGCGTTCCAAGTTTCTCTGCCGCGAGCCGCGACGAAGGCTCGCGTAGGGGGTAACGCTAGGGCAGTCGGTGGCGCCATCTCTCGACGTCAGCACGCAACTGACTCTTTCCTCGGAACCAACACGATGCTCCGCATCACCCCATAGTTCCCCTCGGGAAGATGGTGTAATTTTTTCTAGGCTTCACGCCTGTGGCTGAACGGCGCAAGGCTTGTGATTATACGCCAAGAAGCTGGAAAAGGATCACGAACCTACAGGGAGTTTATGTAAATTTAGCAAAGTGTTTTTGCAAGGACGCATATCATCACCTTCGTCGCACGTAGCCTTAACGTTTTATCCTGTTTTGTTGTTCATTTCTTTGATTCTTGTGTGCAAAATAGTGAGAAATTTCTTCTGTATTTTCTACTGCCTGTTGAATAAAAATGAAGGCAAACGAACAAGCATTGCATATTTTTTGTGTATGTGTCACTTTCGTTGCTTTTCTAGGTTTCTGCTGCTTTGCTGCTGGTCTCGCGTTTCAGTACTGGCTTGTGCGCGTTTCAACGCACATTAACCAGCATTGAAACACGAAAACCAGCAGCAGAGGAGCAGAAGCCGAGCAAAGCAACACAAAGAACGGAGAGAAAAAAAAAAAAGCTACAATCTTTATTTTTTTTATTCTAGGTGGCGCAAGCTACCACACATCCATCCAAGCACAATGGCGCTGCCGTGCGGTTTCGGTTTTGGTTTCGCTGTGCAGCCATGTTGATTTTAGTACAGTCACCAGATACAAGGGGATTCAAATGGCGCTGCGGACTCCCGGAGTTTCCCAATTCGCGTTCCATGGGCAGTATAGACAATTGCAAGCATGGCGCGTCACTGGTGCCCCATACGTGCAAGCATGTGCAGCGTGCGCGTGAACGTAGCATTGTGAAGCTTGTAAACGCACGCACTTAACCGCACGAGCAAAGAAATGGCGGCGGCCAGAATGCCCTGCTTGCAATCGTCTATAGACCTTTCCAAAAACGAGCTTGTGGCAGGTGCCATTTTGAGCGTTCGTGCGTATGGCGCGTGCTTTGCTCGCTTTCCGAAGCGACGAACACGCACGTGCTGGACTGTGAAGATCGCACGCTGGACTGTGATTTTGTAAACATTGGAAAGGTCTATAGGAAGTTGCACTCCACTGGATCCGTTGCTCGTCGCCAATTGTTATGTACTTCGGGGTTGGGTTTAAACATAATACTTATTAACTAATAACAAGCGGCCGGAATGACAGCATCCTTCCAACCTCGCGGTTCCAGAGTCGGCGACTCGGCGCAGTTGTTAGGGAGCGGGTCGGTGGCGCCATCTAGTGATGGTGCACAAATACACAGCAGGAAGGCAACAAACTATCGCCGCCGCCGCCGCCCCTCACCCCCCTTCTTTTCCGTCCGTACGGGATCAAACTCGTTTCTGGCCCACCACTGTCTCAAGTTACGACTAAAGTAGAGGTAAAACACTGCTCCAGAGGAACATACACCTTGACGTGCGACACACCTTCAAACTCATCCACACGGAGTCGATTCTTCATTAGTATCCAAGCGCGCGAAGGCAGAGACGCAGCACTTTGGCGTGCCGAGGCATGTCCTTTGATCACGCCGCGATACTTGCGTTCGACACGTTGTGCCTTTTTTGTTGCGGTGCAGTGCTTTCGTTAAAATGTCCACGTCTTCTCAAATGCAACTACGACCGTTTACACACTGTTTTTTTTTAAACAACCTTATTAGACGAATGACGGCGAACGAACAGAGGAAGTGTCTTCAGCTTGCTGCCGCCCAGCCTCTGTAACGCTCCAACCGGTCGACTTCCTGTTGGCTCAACTTGGCAGTCGGAGCAGCTAAGCGCGATCCAGCAATTGTCATGAAGATCACTGGTTGTAATTTTCAAACCTGTTTTCCTTTTTTTCTTTTTTCGCCTGATGTGACAGAATTTTAGCATTTCTATGGCTGCAATGTGGTCGTGAGCCACAATAACTTTACAATGCATAAATAATTCATAAAAGAAACCTCCACTATATTGAAGATATCAAATGAGGGACTTTAATGGGAAAGTGGGCGCTGTTAGCATAAACGTATCAATAAAAAAAAATGAGGGCCTCACTTACAGGTACAGCAGAACCAGCGCTGTCACCACCAGTATAATCCAATCCGGAACAGCCAGGAACTAGGGGTGTCGCGAACTTTTGTCGAACCGGATTTTTAGGTCGAACTTTTGGGGTTCGACTGGGTCGAACCGGTTCGACGAACCTTCGAACTTTTTACCAGATTCGACCGGTTCGACTTTGTGGACAGTGTGGCCAGAGCTTGATACAAGCATGTCTAGGTTTGGAGAATTTTTTTTTTATGCAAAGGGTTATTTTATTTTATTAAGAGCTGCAATTAAAAGAAACCAATTCTAATCCCTGAAGAAGTTAATAACTTATTTTGTTGTACTGTATTAACTGAAATAACCAATCAGCGCTGCCCTTAATTCATCCCTTAGCCATCACCATCCAATCCGAAGCCAACTGGCCAGCCTGTCGCGCATGCGCACACGAGTCGAACCTCAATGCAAGGTTCGTCGAATTTTTCACTAAAAGTTCGAAAACGTCGAACCTGGTCGAACTCGAACCTCGGCCGGTTCGCGACACCCCTACCAGGAACTTCATCTCAGCTGACGCCTTGTTCTGCGCGCGGAAAAGAGACACAATTGTACAGAACAAAACAGGACCTGCATATACAGCTTAAATGTCAACCGAATTCCCACCACCTAGTAGTGAGTTTTAGTAGATTGTTCCGATAGCTCCGATAACGATGACCGATAACGATACGACGCATGCGTAAAGGCGTTGGCGGGGTATTGGCTATCGTTATCAGAGATTTAAAAACGATATTTTAAAACTTCCAAATAGCAGTTCATGAACCCGAACATTCGACAAAAATTTGTCTGGGGTGGGGGGAATGGATAGTTAGAGAAAACATCCCGTCAAACCCTAACTAGTGACACAGTTTTACGAGGACTTCTTCTTCCGGGCTATCTGCGGCGATAGGCATTGAACGAAAACGAAAGTACTTCCTGTCAAGTCAACACCAAGGCCACATCGCCACAGTCAGGGGCGGACGCAGGTATTTCTTGAGGGGGGGGTCAGGTGTTGGTCAGCAGATCATATGTTTAAGAACCCCCCCCCCCCCCCCCACCGTTGCCGTTTCCACGTGCTAAATTTTTACACATGCAGAATTCAAGAGGGGGGTCAGGACATCCGGACCCCTCCTCTGAATCCGCCCCTGGCCACAGTCACGTCTGAGGAGGAGGATGAATACGACTCGAAACGTTTGGTCTCTAATCAGGGATTGGTTGTACGTGCTTTTTGAGTGTGAATATCAATCCCTACTGACGTTATAAAGAAAACCCAAAGTGAGGCAACACGACCGTGCACCTGGCAGTCGATGCACCAACCGATTCCGCATGCAGGTACAGAGGCGACACAACTACGCAGTCGGAAGAAAATATCCGACTGAGCGTCAAGGGCAACCGGGCAATCAATCCCTCGTATTGCAGACTGCAGCGCCACATCTCCCCTGGCGGGCGGTGGGTTTCTAAAATAACAAGAAACCAAACAAAAAAACGACCGCCGTCGTCGTGGCAACGCTGCCGCTAGGCAACGCCTCCTGGAGTGTAAGGCCGTACCGCTATTCTCGTGACGTCTTAAAGGAAGGCCATCGG
The DNA here is from genome assembly GCA_013358835.2 of Ixodes persulcatus. Lineage (NCBI taxonomy): Eukaryota > Metazoa > Arthropoda > Arachnida > Ixodida > Ixodidae > Ixodes > Ixodes persulcatus. Next base: position 934,828 of record JABSTQ010010367.1, on the reverse strand, counting down.
AGGCGCGCGTCGAAGCGCTGAAGCGTAGGCAATGCGCGTGGATCGACCGTCGTAATAACGCGGTTTTCGTCACATAAGCGTGTCTTATTAGCGAAAATGAAAGCTGCTCACAGCAACTGGGCTACATAAAAACGTCTACAGAAACATTTCTATGTTTTAAGTAAAAAAAAGAACCATAGAGTCACGGAATGATTGCGGTAGTAATGCATATTTTCTACAGAAATAATTTGACAAAATGGCGAGACACGCAATGATTGGACACAGCAAAACAGATCCCAGTTAAAAATTGACCGCATCTCCACGTGGTGAATGATGTTGCTTGGGGCGAAGCTCTGGTGGTGCTTGTCTGCGTAGACGCCGAGCCGCAGCATGCCATTCATGTCATGTCATGTCGAGCCGCAGCATTCATGTCAGTAGGAGAATGTGTGGTTTTCTTCTTTTTCTTTTTTTAAGCAGACAGATGGGATGGCATCTCAGAACCCCGTACTCTTTTTTTTCTTCTTTTTCTTTGAGCCTTTCATTCATGTCAGTAGGAGAATGTGTGGTTTTCTTCTTTCTCTTTTTTTAAGCAGACAGATGGGATGGCATCTCAGAACCCCCTACTCTTTTTATTTCTTCTTTTTCTTTGAGCCTTTTCATTCATGTCAGTAGGAGAATGTGTGGTTTTCTTCTTTCTCTTTTTTAAGCAGACAGATGGGATGGCATCTCAGAACCCCCTACTCTTTTTTTTTTCTTCTTTTTCTTTGAGCCTTTTCATTCATGTCAGTAGGAGAGTGTGTGGTTTTCTTCTTTCTCTTTTTTTAAGCAGACAGATGGGATGGCATCTCAGAACCCCCTACTCTTTTTTTTTCTTCTTTTTCTTTGAGCCTTTTCATTCATGTCAGTAGGAGAATGTGTGGTTTTCTTCTTTCTCTTTTTTTAAGCAGACAGATGGGATGGCATCTCAGAACCCCCTACTCTTTTTATTTCTTCTTTTTCTTTGAGCCTTTTCATTCATGTCAGTAGGAGAATGTGTGGTTTTCTTCTTTCTCTTTTTTTAAGCAGACAGATGGGATGGCATCTCAGAACCCCCTACTCTTTTTTTTTCTTCTTTTTCTTTGAGCCTTTTCATTCATGTCAGTAGGAGAATGTGTGGTTTTCTTCTTTCTCTTTTTTTAAGCAGACAGATGGGATGGCATCTCAGAACCCCCTACTCTTTTTTTTCTTCTTTTTCTTTGAGCCTTTTCATTCATGTCAGTAGGAGAATGTGTGGTTTTCTTCTTTCTCTTTTTTTAAGCAGACAGATGGGATGGCATCTCAGAACCCCCTACTCTTTTTTTTCTTCTTTTTCTTTGAGCCTTTTCATTCATGTCAGTAGGAGAATGTGTGGTTTTCTTCTTTCTCTTTTTTTAAGCAGACAGATGGGATGGCATCTCAGAACCCCCTACTCTTTTTTTTCTTCTTTTTCTTTGAGCCTTTTCATTCATGTCAGTAGGAGAATGTGTGGTTTTCTTCTTTCTCTTTTTTTAAGCAGACAGATGGGATGGCATCTCAGAACCCCCTACTCTTTTTTTTTTTCTTCTTTTTCTTTGAGCCTTTTCATTCATGTCAGAGGAGAATGTGTGGTTTTCTTCTTTCTCTTTTTTAAGCAGACAGATGGGATGGCATCTCAGAACCCCCTACTCTTTTTTTTCTTTTTCTTTGAGCCTTTTCATTCATGTCAGTAGGAGAATGTGTGGTTTTCTTCTTTCTCTTTTTTTAAGCAGACAGATGGGATGGCATCTCAGAACCCCCTACTCTTTTTTTTCTTCTTTTTCTTTGAGCCTTTTCATTCATGTCAGTAGGAGAATGTGTGGTTTTCTTCTTTCTCTTTTTTTAAGCAGACAGATGGGATGGCATCTCAGAACCCCCTACTCTTTTTTTTTCTTCTTTTTCTTTGAGCCTTTTCATTCATGTCAGTAGGAGAATGTGTGGTTTTCATATTTTTCTTTTTTTTCTTCTTTTTCTTTTTTCATAATTGTTCTCATCTTTTTTTCCAATTTGTTTTGCCCTACACGAGCACGTGAGCATGTGCTCACGTGCTCGTGAGCACGTGATCTCACGAGCAGAAGCACGAACACCCGACGCCGGCCTACGGCGGACAACGGACGGCGGACGGACATGGCCAGCCCCTAAGGAGCTTCGCCCCTAAAATCAGGTAGGCGTAGTCAACGCGGACACGGCTAGACAAGTGTCACTTACAGTCATGTAAGTGATGTTAGAGGGATGGTGAACCGAAATTCAGATTTCAAAAAAAAGAAAAACAATGCAGGAGATGTAGGCGGGACGCTACGATCCCTACAACACTACTCCTAAGGCGATATCTCGAATGGACGGCCGTAGTTTTGGAAAAAGAGATCGAGATTGAACCAGGCCGACGAGGCGCGTGACGTGAAGATACCTTGTTTCCTCCTCTCTTCGCTTCGCTCCCTCGAGGCGGTGAGGCGGAGAAGACGCGAGGCCGTTTCCTCTCCTCCTCGGAGAAACAAGACGTGAACATATCTGTCAAATGCGCCTCCTTTTTTTTTAAAAATACGGTCATCCGTTCGAGATATCGCTGTATGAGTGATGTTTTGGTGTTTTGTAGCATCCCGTTTCACGCTTTTGCCGCCGTGCTTTGTAGAATCCAGATTTCGGTTCAGCATCCCTTCAACGCATGCAGTAATTGAATTCTTGCATTATACCCCATCCACATGGCAATGCAATTTCCATCGAATGACATTATGGGTTCGGCAAATCAGCTCGCGACTCTCGTATAGTCATTCAGGATGGCGAGCTAATACAATCCTATAGTATCATTTGATGAAAATGCATTAACTTTTCCGTATGGTAGAGGTATTAAACTTACCATTCACAATCAATTAATCCACTTCTCCCTATTGGCTCAAGCTGCCTTAGAACAGAGTATAATTTATTTTTTGTTCAGTAATACTATAACCTCACTTCAGCGAGGATCACAGTATGAACGCGGTAAAAGTAATAAAATAACATTAGTATAAATAAACAGATAAGCACAAACAACACACTTTCAATAATAGCACGTAAACGACCCCTAGGGTAAAAATGACGAACCCACAAGTAGTCAAAAAGCAGGTATACCTGCTTCTTGACTACGTGTGGGTTCGTCATTTGACTATAGTCAAATGTGACCACCCCCTAAAGCAACATGGCGGCCAGTTAGCGAGGCTCGAATGGACCTCTTGGCGAATATGTGCTGCCACCTAGACACGCGAATCGGTTCGAGACTAGGTGACTGGAAAACAACGCGCGCCCAAGGCCTCTCCCACCCGTTCCACACCCAAAACGTCAGCTACATCATGTTCACCCATTGAGGCGATGTGACCTAGATACGGCTCCCCCAAGCTCACCTTTGTCCCCATCGTGCGTAATCTTCCGCCCCGAGGTCGACACAACGAAACCGCTCAAAGGCGAGAAATGCAAGATGGCGGATTGTTTGGAACTAGATACTCTCGAACCCAGGCGCATGAAATACTCCGCGCATGCGCACCGCGTATTTCTACAAAAGGTCCATTCCCCGGTAAGGCTTAGCGACAAGCACGGCTTTTCGGCCGAGTGAGAGAATACAGCGCATACGCCTATTCGACGCATTCCATCGCATTCAGACACTCTAAATATCTGTCTCCAGACAACGGTACCGTACCTATATCCTGTGAGGACGGCAGTGTGTGTGCCGGAATTGCCGCTATTGTTACCGACGGCATCTCGCTAGATTGACTATTTTTGCCACCGGCAGAGAACGCTCAAAAAAGAAATCATAACACGAGAAATAGGCATGCAAACGTTATTGAACACGACGTTTGCTTGTCGTATGCGGCGATGAATCGCTGGGCGCCTTCGTCGACACCGACGAGAGGCGTTCAACTCGCACCAACGCTACCGCTATTTGTTTTTTGTCTTTTCTAGTTTGGGTTTACCTTTACCGCCGTGGTTATCCATTCGTGCGCGTGTGTGCCTGCACTTCGCAGCTCTTCAACACAAAACGAGCATTTAGGTGGCTGAGTGGCTCAATTATTACGATTGTTATAGAACTGAGAAGCAGGGACGTAGGAAGGCCTGTGCACCGCAGACCAGACAGGCCAGCTGTTTGTAAATCAATAGCTACAGGACTGCTCGGCACTTAGCTTATTGAATCAAGCGGCAGCTTGCGCCACCTAGGAAGTGTTGAAGTAACCGCTAGATGGCACTAAAAATCTTTCAGCCTTGTCACTCTCGTGAAGAAGGAAGACCAGCGGAGCTGTACTCGATTACCACTCGATGCACTGTGTGCTTTTTCTTCGTCGTCTTCTGTTTTTCGCGCTGTTTCCTACGATGAATTCCCACCAACGCGCCCAACTATCCATTTTTCTATTATAGCTGGAAATGTTGCCGCCATCTACGAGCGACGGCGGAAACCATACTGGTTGTGTGCTTGCCGCCGTCGATTATAGATGGCAGTAGCTGTCCAGGTAGGTTTGTGTCGAGCCACTTCAACTAAGCATATTTTCTGACTCCCCGACCTTTACCCTTTCCTGTATGTTATTTAGTATCGCGAAATTCATAATAGTTAATGTGAAATCGGCAAATGAAAATGATGCGAAAACCAACATTTAAATATACCCGCACTTTTCAGTGCCGTGACGTCAGTGGCGTGCAGGCTTGCCAGTCGAGCAAGCTGTCTAAACAATAGAATATGCCAATCATTTGTACCGTGCTGGAGCGCGGGTACTAGAGCTAGCTTCCAAAGCATTTATTTGACACAATGAAACTGCTTTGAATCAGTTGGGAACAAATTCTACAGTCCAAAGAGTGAACCCCTGACTTCCACTGACGTCACTTTTTTGTTGTTGCTAGTAGAGACTAAGTTTGAAAAACACGGTGAGGACCAAAACTGTAAATTCGATAACTTCGCGAAAAAAACATATTTTGTCCTAATATTTGGGATTCTATTTTAACGATGTTTGTTGGCGAGTTTAGCAAACTTTCAAGCAAATTCATACAGCAACTCATACTATTCAATTACTGACTACACCTACTGATACAAAAACATATCACTGAGATTCCGAACACTGTTACAGCCACATACATGTCAGCAGTGCAACAAGGCACACCACCGACTCTCTAACCACCCTACCGACCCGATTCTTATATATGCCCTACCATATTCTGACAAGGATTAGGCAAGTGACTGCCGCTGTTTACTAGATGAATGCAAAAAAATGTTTGCAAGTATTATTGGTGTACAAGTGGTCGATGTATTTAAATTGGCAGGCTAGGCACCTCTCTTAATCTAGAGCTTTGAAGGGCAACATGATGTGAAAGCAATCGGCTAAAGTAACACCACACGGCATGCTCCCGATCAGTTTCGGTTTCAGATTTACGCATTGATAAGCTTACTCAAGCCATGTTGCCTCATGTTCGTTCCGCGCGTGCAATAGCAGCAAGAGTTACAATATCTGCATTCCTGGAGAGTAATCGGCTAAAGGTAACATAATTCGTAGTCTTCTGTGGTTCGATTCGTTTTTTTGTTTCTTCATTTTAGCGGGCAAACGCTGGCGGCCTGCTTTCCGTGTTGGTCGAGTGACCGACGAGTCGCTCTACTCGCTCCACTTACAAAACCGCAAAACTAAATTTATGTAAAAAGAAAAGTATTGGGGTACAATTATATATATAAAAAAGTAACATAGTCGAGATTGTTTTTTATGTGTTGCATTTTGGAGAACGTATACACCCCTATGAAATTATTTTAAATCTTTTTTTTTGTGATGACAACAAAAGGTTGGCACATCCCAAGCATGGAGACACTTCATATAAACAGTGTATTAAGCTTAAAACATTAGGGCAATACAACCAAAACTGTACTGTATTTATATATAAAGTGGCTATAATGGAGACAAAGTGTTCAGGTGGCAATCGTTTGTATTAGTTTATTTACCAAACCTGATATACAATTTTATATTGAAAATATTTAACTTTAAACATCATTAAACGTTTTAAAACAACCGTGTAGGTATTTCTGAGTCATTATTCAAATGGAAATCTGAAAAAAAAGTCTTTTTGCAGCACTGGTCTATCCAACTATAATAATTATAGTAATGATACTTTTTGAAGCCAGAAACAACCTTGCACCCTTTTTATTGGCTGGCCACCTTTGAATATGAAACAAACCAATAAACTTACATGAAAACAGGGAGCATTTAACCAAAAACCAATGTTACGTATGCATTACAAACATATTAACTAATCAAAATATGCAACACCACACCATTCTAAAAAATCTGAGAATATGTATAACACAAAAAGGGATATGATTTACACCAAGCAAGATACTGAGCCATAGAACCAGGGTGTCAACAATTAAAAAATATGAGGGGGTACTGAAAAGTAAATGAAATGAATTTCAGGAGGCCAGGCGTTCGAAGTACCAGCATCCGCCTCTAGCTGCGCTATACGGCACCCTTCCCAAATCAGCTTGCCGACCGGCGTCGTCTGCTAAGGATCTAGCGGCATGTTGTGAATTTTTTCCCCAAGCGCTTCAAAATCATTCCTGGTTTTTTGCAATGTCTGACTTGAAGGACCTTCCACATTCATAAAATGATTTCCTGTCAAGACTTTTCATACGGGTAAACACAAAAAAGTCACACGGGGCGAGGTCCTGAGAATACGGAAGATGGAGAAGCGGTGTCATGCCATATTTGATAAAATGTTTTTGCACTGACAGGGCAGTGTGTGCTGGGGCATTGTTGTGATGGGACTATCATTCCCCCTTTCCCTCATATCGGGGTATTTCTGCCTTCCTGAGTTTCGCAAGTGTCGCTAAATTCCCAGGTAAAACACCTGATTAACAGATTCACCAACAGGAACAAACTCGGATTGAACAATGCCCAAATGTTTTGATGTTTTCACCAGTTGTGGAGGTTGAGGGTCGCCCTGAACAAGGTTGGTTCGTCGATCAATAATTCACTGGCCTTAAAGCGAGAAAGCACTCATAGACTTGAGATTACTTGTTCGCATCTTTTTTGTAAGCTCTCTGAAACATTACAAGAGTTTCCGGCAGTTTTTCCTAAAAAAAAACATTTCACGACCGCATGCTGTTCCTTGATATCAGACATTGCAAAAAACAAAGAAAGGATTTTGAAGCACTTGGAAACCTCTTCAAAATCACAAGCAACAGCAGTGTTTTCCGCCTTCTGAGCATGAAATGCGGACGAAGCAGTTTAAACAACCTACCGCAACTGTCTGATGAAACTCTAGGAGGCCTCTGCACGCTGGCGACAACCTAGTTGCAGCAGTGCAGCGCAAAATCTACGCCTCCACTGTGGAAGCCTACACACAGCGGGTTGTCGCCAGCGTGTGCATAGGCCTCCGAAAGTTTCTTCAGACAATTGCAGTAAGTTGTTTAAACTGTTCGTCCACGTTTCATGGTCGGAAGGCGAAAAACACAGCTGTCGTGTCATCGCACACTGCCCGTTCGGTTGTATCTAATGCCTCCACTGTGCTTCAGTACCGACAACGCTTGGCAACATTAGAATACCGGCGCTCTCACTGTTGTCAGACTAACAAGCAATTTTGTATCAGGTTTATTGAGATGAGGCAATTTTCCCTGTAACATCAAGCAACATCGGCCAGAGTGTGTGCCCAAACAATGGCGGACTTGAATAATTGGTGCTGCAGCTACCATACTCCGTTCACCACTAAGCTGAGACTGCGGTGGAAGCTACGTCCTCGTTAAACCAGTTATACGTCTCTGTTTCGCCACGTCATCACACTCCCGCCCATGCACATACCCACGCGCAAAGAGCAGGGTCAGGTGATAAGAGCAGTGATGTGATTGGTCGTAGTCATTTTGGATTACCTATTTGAGCAGCCAAAAGTTCATTTTGTAGAAGCAAAAAGAGCTTTTGGAGCATAACCGCACACTTCACTTTCATTTACATCACTGGAAATGTGAGGAGGAGAGACGGCAAATATTAGGAGGAGAACAAACACTAGCTGTTTGGTTGCATGTGGAAGTACCAGACACAGTAACAAGAAGGCTGATGAAGGGCAGCGCAAACTGCCGTGAATGATTATTTTAGGTGCGAAATTCCACTGAACAAATGTTAAAGTACAATCATTCTGAGTACCTAGATTTATGTGTCCTTCACGTTCTAGGGGGGCTGTAACAAAACTGCAATTATTATATCAGACAAAAAGCAAAGCATAAAAAATAAACCTACAAAAGAGTCCATACATACCTTCTTGTACCACGTCTCGCTCTGGAGGAGTCCCGTTCCCTTTAGCACGCGGGTGTGCTGCGGCGAAGCAAGACACGCAACATCGCGACGCCTAGTTCACAATTGTCGCTTCACTGCAGTACACTACTATGCGGTGAGAAGCGCACTCAACAAAGCTAACTAACCCACCAGACAAGACCCCGAGACTTATTGCGAAACTTCCGAGTACTGTCAGTGCTTGATGCGAAATTAAATCTAATAGTACATTATTTGAGGCGATTATCGAAAGTCCTGAAAACCCGCACTAGCCTACCCTAACGATCTGCTCCAGTAGCAAGGCCTGCAGCTGTTATATTTGGCGCAAATGGCGCAGCAATCAAATCACTGGGTGATAAAAGGGAGGCGGCTGATTGGTCCGGCAGGCACTGTAGTCTAAGCTTAAGTGTGAACAGAGTATAGATGGTGCACACTTTTGAAAGGTGTCTATAGGGTAGCTGACAAGCTGTCGGTAGCTGCAATACAAATAGCAAAAGCGCATACTGCAATGTTCACTCGTCTCCTATCATTTTTATATAGCCTTGGTCCTTGCCATGGGCAACACTGGATCACACCGCTTCCGGCAGGTCGTGGTCGAGACAGGTTAACGACGACCACTGGTTTATTGCATACAATACGTGATCTTGTGGGCGTTTGGGCTGGTGGCATAGATTACATGATGGGAATTGTCTGCTAACCCTCTTTCGCGTCCTCTTGCTGGTGCTTGTCGCATGAGGTGCTGTGCTCGGCCGTGGGCTCCGGTGTTGCAAACAGCAGTTCTACATCACTATAAAAAAAACGAAAAAAAAAAAAGAAACAGGGTGACAAACCTGTAACAATGTAGCAAACAGAGATGTTTTAGGCTGGCTTCACACGAAGAATCTTATCGAACATTTTGACATTGCAAGGCAACCACAGTTTTGTAAGTTTCACGGTCTAAACCAACAAGCACGCAAAGGATTGAGGATCCATTCCACCGCCTGGCCATGATCTGACGAGCAGCTGAAATCTCGTTACATCTTGAAGTCGCAATAGCTCCAATTCCAGTCTCTCGAGTTCACGAGCAGCAACCGCTATTTTGGTATGATCAGCAACAACATGCTATTTTTGGTATGATTACCACCAAAAATACAATTAGTTCCTGCTGTATAGACCCAAACGTTTGTAGTGATGACATGCAACTATGCCTATGTCTTTTATTGATGCACCTGGAACCATAAGTTGCAAAACCAGAAAAAATAAAACAATCAAATTTTGTTGTCAATTAACTTTCTGACACTGCAGTGATAATGAAATTGAACTACAAGCATATACATATTCATTAAAAATATGTTTAATATCTATCTTGAATGAACTGCTATATTTTTATTGTAAATGTCTTATTCTTGCAAGCACATCAAACGCAATGATTGAAATGTGACAGAGGCATCTGGGAGATTTGGGATGCGAGTCACCTCAACATGGCCATTACTAGCCTGGCTGCAAGAATGCCAGTTTACAGTGTCACGAAATACTTTACCAGGAAAAATACATTTGTCTCCATTCATTTATGCCAGCGCACCCAGAGTGCCAAATGTTGCCATCCTAGTTGTGTAGACACCATGCTTCTGAGAGAACGCACGAGGATCACACCGTCCATGATGTACAGTACACTCTTAGAAAAAAGGGTATGGATAGTCCTCCCTTAAAGGAGGAACGGTCTTGTAACCTATGTTCCTACAGAAAGGGAGAAACCTTCGTCCGCGAAGCAGGGGAGCAACTAGTTCCTCCGTCGCCTGCATCTCATTATGGCGGCCCTGAATCGAGCAAATCGAGCTCAATAAGGCTCACCGAGGACGCTACGTCTCTTGTACGGGACAAAAGGAGCAGCAAATAAAAGCGTAACACGAGCTTTCCGCGAACTGTCTTTATTTCCGAAGCCAGGTTCCCCCCGCAGGTACAGAAACTTGCGTTTCGAAAGCAGCTACTTAGTCTTCTCGTCCCCAGCACTGCGATGTTAAACGGAGACAACCGAGAACCAGTACTTCGCGCACTTCACGTCTTACCTTTGCTGTTCCTCGAGTCACGATTCTTTCGCCAACCGCACATCACGGAGGAATGGCAAACCAATCCGCGAAACCAAAAGCCGCTCTCAAAAAAACAAACTCGAAGCCTTCGAAGCCGCCGTTTACCGTGTAGCATGAAAGAAGGTTAAATCGCTTGCCACCAGATGGCAGGGTCAAACAAAGTAATTGCAACCAGCATAGCTAGGCGGCGCTAGGTACCGCCCAATTCATGTTCTACAAAAAAATATTTTTTTTATTTTGCTCAGGCGAGCACTTTCGGATCCTCTACTATACACACATTACGCATACTACAAGCACCAGGTTAACATACAGTAACATACACACACATGGCACATACAAATGTCAACACAGCGGCACACTAACCCGAACACTACACCCGAGCTCTGCGTTTCCGGCTTTGATACTGGTCGTTTTGAACGTACGGAATTTTTCGGTGACTCCTTAAGCAATAAAAAATATTCCCAGCATGTTGATCTTTTCCCAGCAATGTAATACCACTGAGAATATTTCGAATGGCTCAGGGGATGAATCTCTTATTAAGAAGTAAACGCTCGATCATGCCGTAATTATTTAAAAGCCAATTAATCACGCCGCTCCAATGCGGCTCGAAGCCATGAGTTTGTTTCCCCGCACGGCACGTCGTAGCCGGTATTTCTATTGTAGTTTGTTTTGCTATTTGTGCGGTTCGCGCACGGCTTCAATTGCCGTCTTGAATTAATCTCTGCAGAGCGGATATTCACTCAGCTGGAAGTGATGCTTCACGGGCAGAGAAATCGCTTTTCGATCAACTTGAATGCAGTCAAAGCCGCGACTTGCGGCAGGTGTTAAGTGTACGGAGCTACACCGTGGCGAGCTTGAAAACTAGCGCTCATCCCAGCGCGCCACTTGGAGGGCAGGTTCTCCAGGAACTGTAGTATATTTAACCAGCAAAATAAAGGGTAGCTTTTTTTCTTTTTCGATTTTACGTACTATTCTTGTTTAATGCTGAAATTCCACACTGTACGTATATATACGTGCTTTCAGTCATAATTTCGTACTTTTCAGTCCTTTCCACAGAGCGCAATCGCTCTCGGGGAGGAGACAACCGACAGTCACATTGGCCACAGTACCATAGGAGCTTACTGTTCAGACCAGCGTTCCAACATGACTATCAGCACGTCGACCGATTGCACCTAATCCCTCAAGTGGTCTAAACTCTTTAATGTAAAGCGGAATGTCAACCTGCGACACCCCGCCCCCTCCGATCACGGCTCGGCCAGCGGCATCAATGCCCGACAGTTTACGTCATCGCATCTTGTTGTTACACCACTGATACGCGAACACACGGTCACATCGGCGATAATTCCAGTCTTCTGTTCACAACGCACAACACTGCCATCACGATGTTGCTGCTATGTTGCTGACACGCAGAAATACAAAACCACGTTGATTGCCGGTTGGCACTCGGCATCGGAAAACAGAACCAAACTCAGCACGGAAGGCACCCAGGTAGCCAGCAGCAAAACCTGCCGGTCTTGGACGCAGTTCCTGCGATTTCCATAACGTCGAAAACGTCGACACAGATCCGCGTGGTTCCGCTACTGTAGTTCCGCGTGGGCTGGCGTGGGGTGGGCAGGGTGGGTTCCGCAATCCGGAGACTGCGGAGACGGCGACAACGGCGATCTTACCCAGTTTGCGTAGCTCTGCTAGCACTGCTCCGGAACTTCGCTGTTTTTAGCGGCTCCGTTTGCTCGTTTGCTAAAATTAGTGATAAAAACATCAATGCAACCGAAATGTTCTGCACGTTTGGACTAGAAGACGGAATTAACGGTGGCCTTCGTTGCCGCTGAAGCTCAATCAACTCAACAACTTTTCTTAAGCAAGGTGTGCGACGTGCTCGAAAAACGAAACCGAAATAATATAAGTCAGGAGGGCGAAATCTTTCTCCCGTCTGCCTGGAGAAGGAGAAAAACGTTTTGTTCCTCCCTTTTTCTCGTGTCCGCTTGGGGGCGCGCCAGTAGAAGGGAGGAAGACGCGCCGTTGCTACCTTTTTCCTCCATTTTTTCTTAGAGTGTAGTCATGCCCTCCCAAGAAAGAGGGCTGTCGTGGGCACACGGAGATACCGGTTTTTCCGAGACAGTAGAGACAGCTCTCTCAACTAGTGCTCCAGGTGTCCGCAAACATAGATGGCAACAGTAATCTATTGTAGCCATCAATCGTCCCAAAGGACAGATCTCACTAAGCGCCATAACTTTAATTCACAGGCGGCAGGCGGCAGTGCATGAGACGGCTCGTGTCGTCTCGTCACGCGCAAAGCTCACAGCGGGGTTCTCCCACATGCAGAAAGACTAAAATTCCTTTGATGTATTGCGGCAGCGGCGACTTAACAAAACTGGCTGGTGGGATCGGTCTATTGAAAGAGAAAAAAAAACCTGAGGCTGCTGCGCATTCAGTCGTTCTAACCACGCAAAGCCTATTCGTGCCAAGGCCATTGGATTTTCTTGGAGTGAGATATTTTCATTCTAAAGTATTTCGTGTCATCATGTCACATCCTGGTGGTTTTCAACACCCATGGGCTATATACTTCCTCTTCACTTTCCAAGCATTGTGTTACATCTGAAAGATGAGAGGTTGAAAACAGGGATGTAGAAGAAAATCAGGACAAAGGAGAGGTGAAGCAAAGCGACTGCCCGAATCGTCCTGGGCGAGCCAACGCAGGACATCTGTCTGTGTGGTGCGCGGGCTGGGGTGGTGTGTTGCCTAACCCGGGGGGCCCTTGAAGGAAGCTAGCCCGGGCTTGGCTTTTGAGATAAATAAAAAGGGCAAGTTTTTCAGAAAAATAAAAACGGCATCAGGCACCACATCAGTGCATCATACCATCCTGCAGCTAGCAGGCAAGCAGAACAGAGGGTGTGTGAAACGAAGAAAGCCCTCTTGAAGCTTACGGAAGAAGCAGTTCAGTGAACAATCGCCAGGTTCTTGTTCCGGCCGCACGTGACGGTCTCATCTTCCATGAGAAAAACACCCGCCGAAGCAATGTTCGGCGGACGAGGAGCCACACTCTCGACCTCATGACACTATGTCCTATGAACGAAAATCGAGAGATTCCCAGATCGGGAGTAATGGCAGTTGATTGGATCGGACAACTCGTCTACGTGAGGAATTTCAGCGCAAGTCCGGCCTTTCATGCAAACCTTGAGTAGAAAAGGCTCTATGTTGTTTGGCCAGATGGTGTCATCCCTCTGAATACGTTGGATATCAATGCCCTCGAGTGTAAATATAACGAAATCACAAAAATCTATCTGTGTATTATGTAACTGCCCTTGTATTTTGTGGCAGAAGCTATGGTGGTGATTTGAACCTTTTACACACGGCTCCTTTTTTATTTTTCGCCTCATACTCTTTTGCGGTTTCGGTAGGCTATGAGAATCCTTTGGAACGGCGACACTTTACCTCAACGAGGCCATTTGTTCCAAAGCGTCCATCAGGAGATGGCGCTAGAAATCTGCCCTTCATATTAATAATCAAGCCACACTTTCGCACAGTGCAGTTTTCATGTTCCACGTACAGTTGTAAAGCAGCATCCTCATTGATTCTACCATATTCTGTTGCGGGTGAAGAAAAGTCTGGGTACACGATACTTGAAACAAGTCTGGCACTGTACATTGTGGTTCGATACCCACCAATGTCGTCGTCCTTCTAGACCGTTCCACTAGAAAGAGCGGAGAGAGAAAAAAACGCCCTTCCCCTCTCACCCCGCTCATCGTCTGCTCCGCCCAGTGGGCTGTACCTAACATCCGGCTGGCGTTCAAAATCGGTTTAAAATCACGTCATTTTGAAAATTTCAAGCGCAGATGCGCGGATTTTGATACGCAAGTTATCGTGTAATAATATGCTTGATAAAAAAAACTAACCGAGTCTAACTGCAATGTTACCTGCGTGCGAATAAAAAAAAAGAGAAAAAAAACTTTGTCAGAAGTATTGAATAATAAATAAAAACGTGCTCTCCTGGCGCAATAGACGCAGTGGTTGAGTTGCCAGCTGACTCCGCTGCTATTGATGTAACGTAACAAAGATACTCTTGGAGATCATTTTCTGAAATGAAACAACAGAGCGCTAAAGGCTGATTTTGGAGTAGCCATAAATATTCTAAGAACGCGAACCACGTAATAACGGCAGCCACGAGCGAGAGCTCGATGTTCGGTACAGCCTACCAGTACAGCCCAAAGGTGGAGAAGGGCAACCTTCCGCTTTGTCGTTTGCTAGCAGAGTCGGGCGCTTGCCCTCTCTCGTTTCACCCCGCAGAACCTGCTGAACTTCCCGGACGTGTGGAGAGGGCGCTGCGGTCTAACAAAATGGCGCCGCCCACAGAGCGCTAAATGGAATAGTCTATAGAGCCTCATCATTTAATCATTACCACGTCACCTCATATTGCTCTTCATCAACAGTAAGTACAATAGGCTACCGCCATATTACAATCCATGAATTGAAAAATTGTGTCGTTCAGTCCTTCATTGTGTTTATTATTTATATAATGTTATTGCGTTACATTACCTCAAGACGATCGACGTCCATCGTCGGTCTTCAAATATACCTGTATACGAATGAGACCCACAATCACAAAGAACACAGCGTGCCGCCTTTTTTCTTTGGATCGTCTTTTTGAAACCAGCGCAAGCTGGCGTTCTCTCTTCTGAGACAGTTAGAACGGTCACATACAATACTCGGCTTTCCAGTTTAAGTATCTTTATTCGCTGCGTCTCGTCTAAGCATTTTAAGTAGGGCAGCGGTCTGACTGTCTTTTCATCACAACTTTTTTGTCGCCGAGCTATCGGCACGCTCGTACGATAGATCAATTCGTTATCAGGAAAGATGCACGAACAAACCTTTTCATCAACGCTCTGATGTCTCGGCTTTCCAGTCTAAGTATCTTTATTCGCTGCGTCTCGGCTAAGCATTCTAAGCAGGGCAGCGGTCTGACTGTCTTTTCATCACAACTTTTTTGTCGCCAAGCTATCGGCATGCTCGTACGATAGATCAATTCTTTTTCAGGCGAAACGGAAGAACAAACCTTTTCCTCAACGCTCTGATGTTTCGGCTTTCAAATCGAAGTATCTTTATTCGCTGGGCTAAGCGTTATAAAAGGGACAGAGCGGTCCGAATGTCTCATCATCTCGACAACTCTTCGGTCGCTGTGCTATCGGCACGCTACCGTTTGATAGAGGCATTTCTTTTTCAGGCGAGATGCAAGAACAAAACTTTTTCGGAACGCTCATTGCTGTCTTGGCTTTCAAATCAAATCGTTTTTACCTGCTGGATTAAGCACTACTCAACTGAAAATTGGCAGCGGTTCGGCTACGCCTTTCGTCTCGACGGTCCCGACAGCAGCGCAGCCATCTTGTCTGTTTACGTGATGTCACGGAGCGCGAAGTAGTCACTCGCGCTCCGAGAAATTCTCGGTGCACGAAGAGCGCGCTCGAGTGTCAGTCTCCGGTGGCACTCCTGTCCGTTTAGTGAAAGGAGCGCCAAACTCTCGCGCTCCGGAGCACGGACTTAAAGGGGTACTCCGGCGATTTTTGAGCTACCTCAACTAACTATATTTTCTGACTCCCCGACCTTTACCCTTTCCGGTATGCTATTTAGTATCGCGAAATTCATATTAGTTATTGCGAAATCGGCAAATGAAAATGATGCAAAAACCAACATTCAAATTTACCCGCACTTTTCAGTGCCGTGACGTCAGTGGCGGGCAGGCTTGCCAGTCGAGCGAACGGTCTAAAAAATAGAATATGCCAATCATTTGTTTCGGTGCTGGAGCGCGGATCCTGGAGCGGGCTTCCAAAGCATTCATTTGACACCATGAAGCTGCTTCAAATCAGTTGGGAACAAATTCTACAGTCCAAAGAGTGAACCCCTGCCTTCCACTGACGTCACTTTTTCGTTGTTGCCAGTAGAGACTTTCAGTTTGAAAAACACGGTGAGGACCAAAATTGTAAATTCAATAACTTCGCGAAAAAAAATTATTTTAACCTAATATTTGGGATACTATTTTAGCGATGTTGTTTGGCGAGTTTACCAAAATTTCAAGCAAATCGGGGACCATGAAGAAATCGCCGGAGTACCTCTTTAACGCGCCCAATAAAAACAAAACGAGTTTTTGGTTCTTACCTGTGGAGATCTGGGGCATTGATGGCTTCACGCTCATGTTCCATTAAATTGAAATAGTTGCATGCTGATTTAGAACACCCTCAAGAAATGTAGGGTGCACAATTAATTGTGGTTGTGGGGATATTTATACAGCGTGTAGTTGGTCAGCCATTTAAAGGGGTACTCCGGCGATTTCTTCATGGTCCCCGATTTGCTTGAAATTTTGCTAAACTCGCCAAACAACATCGCTAAAATAGTATCTCAAATATTAGGTCAAAATAATTTTTTTTCACGAAGTTATTGAATTTACAATTTTGGTCCTCATCGTGTTTTTCAAACTGAAAGTCTCTACTGGCAACAACGAAAAAGTGACGTCAGTGGAAGGCATGGGTTCACTTTTTGGGCTGTAGAATTTGTTCCCAACTGATTCCAAGCAGTTTCATGGTGTCAAATCAATGCTTTGGAAGCTTGCTCCACTACCCGCGCGCCAGCACGGATGAAATGATTTTGCATATTCTATTTTTTAGACCGCTTGCTCGACTGGCAAGCCTGCCTGCCACTGACGTCACGGCACTGAAAGTGCGGGTATATTTGAATGTTGGTTTTTGCATCATTTTCATTTGCCGATTTCACAAGAACTAATATGAATTTCGCGATACTAATACCATAATGGAAAGGGTAAAGGCCGGGGAGTCAGAAAATATAGTTAGTTGAGGTAGCTCAAAAAATCGCCGGAGTACCCCTTTAAAGTTGCGACGAGTCACTCGCTGTAGATGAGCAATGGACTTGCTCCAAAACCGACGCGCCCCATCGCGGCGAAAAGCCACGCAGTGCACTCTGGGAACTAGTTGGCCACTCAGTTTCGGTTTCGACTGAGCAGCTTCATCTCATGCTATCACGCCGCGACCGAACGCGCTGCTTGCGTTTTCGATTATCTGACTTTTTATGAATGTGCACTGCACTCATTCTCGAACGATACAAAACAAAGACCGGGGCACTTTCCTTGGTTCCCGAAACACCGGATATCGTTCGTACGTATGCAAACGTAGTAAGACGTGGCTTAGTCACCTCACCCCACGAGTGCATCTTTGAGCTCAATGTCAGTAATCCCGTCTAGTACCAGTGAATTACAGGTGAATTTTGGTCACCTTGAGACCTACACGTATTTTGTTTGCCAAACATACGCTTCTTAATTGTTGCTTTACTGGGCGAAAAGCAAGCCGCGTCCTCACAGAAGTATCAAAGTTGAGCCCAGCGTTGGTGCATGAACTTTTAATAAAACGCAATAAATTCGACCTCACTACTGCACAAAAGTTGCTATGATGTCTTCCTCGTGTCATCACATATCTCACACTCAAATTTTATGCTGATAGAAAATAAAGTTTTCGCAAACGCCGAGATCGGCTAGCTGCGACGGAGGCCCTAACAAGCGTCCCCTACTCCTCGGTAAGCAATTTTGGACGAGCTTTTACTGAGGCCCAAGATCTGTGCCTGAACGGTGTGTCTGAAATTATCTCGGCATACTAAGTCAGGAAGAAAGCAAACAAACAACAAATATTATGGCCCTTAGCAACCGTCAAATGCGCTTTGAATACTTTCGTTCGTTTCGGGCACCGCATAGGGGTTCATGCCCGTCCGGCGCACTTCCGGCGAACGGTGTGACATTCTTCCCACAACTGCTCGACTTTTGCTTTCTTAAAACGGTTTGTACGTGCGAATGTGCCTATATGATTGCAGGATAACTTTATGCGCATACGCGATGTTGAATATTAGTGGAATGCAAGCAGGTGGGGACTTCAAGTACAGTGCTGCGGGGCAGTACAGATAAGAGATGAGAAGTGTGTTCAAATGGAGTTTTTCAATGGCGCCTCCGAGTTTTACCTCGCGTACTCAGGTGTATTAAGAAAAACAGTAATTGCAAAAAGTTATATTTCGTCTATGGACGCAGGAAACAAAAAAACTTCCTGATCAGTTCTTCAACAACACTAATGTAAAGGCGCGAGCTCGATGTAGGCATACTTATTGATTGCTACAGCTTGTTGGTTCGTACACAAGCAAGATCCCCTAGCTTCGCAGCGTCAAGATTCCCAGCACTGGCTCGTCCACATACATCGAAACGCTAACAGAGAGGCTCGGGTACAAAAATAAACAAGCATGTGTCACGACAAGCTATACGTCTCGGGCTTGTGCTAAAGCTCCGATGCCTGGCCATTTAGGTTAGTTTAGAGACCACATATGACGCTCTCGGGACCAGAAAACATGAGATAACGGCCATTTATAGTCCACGCCTGTGTATAATTTCTTGTCGACGTGTCGATCGAAACCGAAATTATGCCACCCTCTTCCCTGGCCAACTAGTTCCCAGAGTGCAACGCGCGCCGTGTTGCATGCAGGGGTTTATGGAAGTAGTCTATTTAGCCAGTGCAGTACAACTGCTAGCCTTGCGTCTTTAACGTGCACCACGCAGTAGTGATACACGACCGCACGCCGGTACGATGCTCATCCAGATCGAAACGGGCAGGGGTGGGGATTAAACCCAGGACCCCTGGGTTCTGCAGCGCGAGCTTTCGCTCCACGTGCTCCGAGCTGGTGTGCGCTATAGACGCTTTCAGGCAGCTGTGCATGGGCGCCGCCATAACCGACCTTCAGTTTTTGTTTCCTCTTATTTCGTTCGCTTCACATCATCATTACCACAGCAGGACAGGTTATTGCCACTTTAGCTGCTACTGCGTCCTTCTCCCCAGCATATGCCTTTGTGGAGGCTCGTCAACGCCCTCTTCAGTGGCTAGGAATCTCGGTAAGACAGGAGAAGGTCGGCAATGGCGGCTCACTCTAGCGCGAGTCGAACGCGTGTTTAAAGCGTCTATACTTCGTCTCACCCTAGCATGGACTAACCGCGAAGGCTGTGCCAGCGCGAGCGGCCAGCCTTGACTGCCTTGACTAGAGCACTTGTGCACGAGCGCTCGTGCAGCCGCCGCGGCTTCATTCAAAGCGACTAGCTCGCGCTTTTAGCACTCGCGGCTAACAATAGTCCATACTAAGGTGAGACGAAGTATAGCCCCCGATCCCCCCTTGGGTGCACAGTGATGCATATTTCAGGTGTTTGGATTTTTTCTCGCACTTTCTGGATGCTGTGGCAACACAAATTCTCGGTGACTGTGCGCATCACTTCAAAGAGTCCACACTCGCACCTGGAATACACCGAATTTTGCCAAGCGCATGAGTATTTTGTTACTGACACACGTGACAACAAGCATATAGCCGCACCTTACTGGAGGAAGCAATACACTCTCACCTGAAGGATAAAGGGCAGCTGACATTCAGCCAAGAAAATGTTTGTATACATTCTCTCTCCACTAGCCGCAACTTTGACTGAAGTACATTTACAAAAGATAATTCGTGACGCTGTTTCAGCAAATGTGCGAGCAATATTCAGACCGGGACTTCTGTCTGCCATTCTATGGCGACTTTCCTAGCCTGGAGTTTTTCGATCTCGATACACAGCAGACGGCGGTTGTTGACGCGCAGAGTTAGGATTTGAACGTAGGATGAATCCTGGACTCTGCAGTGCGACCTTCCGTTCCACCAGCTTCAAGCGGCGGTGCGGCTTGGCTACCGCTATTGTCATGGGGTCTCAAAAACAGAAAATATAAAGAAGTGTCACGCCAGGCAACGGGCGGCATTGTGCAGAGAGCGCGAGTTGAGCGCGTGCTAAAAACGCACCGCGAGCGGTGGGTATGGGAAAACAAAAGCTGTGAGCGAAAAAGTGGTGACCTGCCGATATTATAGTCACCGTAATCCCCCACTGTTTTCCCCTACTCTCCAAGAGCTTAAAAAAAAAACGGTGAGCGCATTCAAGATGTCAACAGTCGCACGAGCTGCGCAAGTAGGAGATGACTTTCTCTTATACCCATGCTATGCCCACGCGTTCGTGAACGCGTCACTAAGATGACATACGCGGCCTTGCAGCACCAATTTGCTCACACTGATTGCGAAATAGCACAGTAAAACATTCAGCATTCCAAACCGTGCCATTGAGCGTGATCAGCCTCCTCAGCGTCGTCTCTGACGATATCGCCCGTCGTCCTTCGCAACGCCCTCATCGTCGTCATCATCACTGGAGCTGCTCGCCAGCGGGTCGAAGGCAAAATGACTAACTTCGGGAATTGCTTCGTAATCGCTCGCGCCACTGCTGAGATCACTCTCGAAGACGTAGGAACCGCCAGAATTTGAAGAGTCCGACGAAGCCGGTGAAGCCGGAGTCTCTATTGGCTCTAATGCCAGGAAACGAAGACGATGAAAGCTGGGAAGCTAATGCTAGAGCAGAAGATTAAAGGGATACTGAACCATGGAATTTAGTGTCCATAATAAGTGGCGCACGTTATTTCCACGAGCCAGCAGCCGCCGGTGTGCGCGAGCACACGCAACAAAAATGACGTCAAAGACCTCCATTCGCGATTAAGGCGGCGGTCCCACGGCGGCCATCTTGAACAAGCCATTAGTTCAACCACTAGATGGCGGCACTCATCCGTGTGGCCAGAAAACAAGCTCGTGGCAGTGATGTTCCTCCTCTGCTCTTAATTTCCTCCTTTCTGCTGCTCGCCCGTGCACGTTCAGCGCTCAGCGCGTGCTCCCGCTGACACAAGTGCCAGCAAACGTGTCAGTGGTGGTAGCAGTGCCCAATGGACCTTTTGTAGAAATACGCGGTGCGCATGCGCGGAGTATTTCATGCGCCTGGGTTCGAGAGTATCTAGTTCCAAACAATCCGCCATCTTGCATTTCTCGCCTTTGAGCGGTTTCGTTGAGTCGACCACGGGGCGGAAGATTGCGCACGATTGGGACAAAGGTGAGCTTGGGGGAGCCGCATCTAGGTCACATCGCCTCAATGGGTGAACAGGATGTAGCTGACGTTTTCGGTGTGGAACGGGTGGGAGAGGCCTTGGGCGTGCGTTGTTTTCCAGTCACCTAGTCTCGAACCGATTCGCGTGTCTAGGTGGCAGCACATATTCACCAAGAGGTCCATTCGCAAAGAAGCGGAGCCCAGCTAGCTCATCGACCCGATCGAGAGTGCCTAGCAGGGAAAAAATTGTTCTTTGATACTGGCTTTGTTCCGCGCTGCAGGGTTGGCAAAGCGATTACGTTAGGGGCTCACAAGCCAGTAGCTATCGTTTTAACTATTCAAGAATTAAAAACATAGTCAATCAATCAGTGAAGAATGTTATCAAACATTAAAGAACATATACAAGACATGCGTTGTCAGCATTTTGTTAATGAAAGATCTTTTGCACGACAAAAACGTTCAAATTCATTTTCGCTGTAAGTCAGAGCGCAGCCGACATAACAGGTCAATAAGGCCAATCAAGCAGAACCAAAAAACACTATATCACGGAGCTCAGCATCCTATAGTGCGTTTGTTGTCACCGGTCAAAGCAATCAAGCGCAAACCATGCACTATGGCCTTGCGCTTTTAGTATGCGTGTTTGTGCTTGTGTATCTTATAGTATTTGACTGTATTTTGATCTATAATAAAACAAGCAATAGCAGACTTTTTTTTTTTTCAAGACGGGCGTTCAGAAGGGCGCTTTATATAACTCATCATTTTGATGGTAGTTTGATTAAACTTGAATACCAATTATCTGACCTTATAAATAACCACCCTAATATTGTTGAAATAGTACGCCGAGGTCAAAGACTCTGCATGTTCAAGAAAAGAGTAAACGTGTATTTTGTAGCCCAAGTGGCTTACATTTTGTTAGGCGAGTGGGTAGCAGATTTCAAAGTGCATTTTATGGTGCTTTTGATATTGTTTGCATTATTAATTAGGTCTATATATAATTTGACGTTGAAAAAAATATTCCAACGTCTTACATGTATCTTTATCTATATATATTTTCTGTTGGATTGCAACAGATTTGAAGAATTTTACAGTAACGCTGACATTGTATGTTAATTAATGGGATCTCAATGATGTCGATGGGAATGATTTCCATTTGAAACGTTTGATGACGTTGATATTAATTATGATAACTACGATGTTCAGCTGATGTCAATTTTATTATTTTATGCATAATTGATTTTTATACTGACACTGGTCCTGTACACCGTTGAATGCTGTAAAAAGGGGCTGATGGCCTGGTCAGAAGACTTTTAATGGGAGAAAAGTATTTGCCCCACCACGCGAAAATCCGGCGGCGGCGGCGGTGGCGGCATGACTAAAGGCTGAACTCCATGGGACGAATTATGTGACGAATAACTGGCGAACGCCGCCCGACGGCACGCTCGCTTTGCGCGCGACGTAGCAGCCACTGTGTTGATTCCACGCGCATTTCAAAAGCCGCCGGGCGGCGTTCGCCAGTTATTCGTCACATAATTCGTCCCATGGAGTTCAGCCTTTAGCGATGGTACCAAAAATGGCCGACGGCGCAAAGAGTAAAAACACGTTAGAAATGCTCAGAGTGACGTCACAATTTTCACGAAGGTTCCTATAAACAAAGTAAATGAATGACTTTCGAAAGAAACTTTAGTACATTTCGGTCTGGATGGGAATCGAATCCGGGCCTCCGGGGTGCGAGACGGGCACGCTTCCCCGACTCCACGGCGGCTCCAAGGTCCTGGCTGACTAAGGTGTGCCTAGTGCGTGCGTCATTGCACACGTCACGTCGCAACCATCTGGCTGACTAAAGGTGTGTCCAAGTGCGTGCACCATTGGGCACGTGACGGTGCAGCCAATGGGGAGAAGGTGGCGCACGTCATGAGTGTATAACATGAACGCGCTGTTTCCCGCGCGTCACACACCGAATCAGCAAAAATAACGCATGTCGAAAAAATAAATCGAAAACTTTTCACAAAAAAAAAAAACTGCAATGCTTTCATATTTCCACACGTAAGCAATCAAAAGTGTCTGTGCGGAATTTTCTTTTGTATTTTGCCGCAGCCCCTCAGACACATGTAGGTCTGGAAATAAGGATCATTATTATTATTATTAACTCACGCACACTTGCTGTCGTAATATTTATTTTTATTTTTACAACACGTTCACGGGAGAACCGCCAAGCGGTCTGGACCATCCAAAGTTCAGTGTGTCTTCAAGTTCCTATAGCCGTCTGCACGTTCACGTTCAAATGGAAAAACTCCGTAGACCGTCTTCTCTTTTCAAATGACAACGAAACGAAGCAGGCACGTAGCCAAGGGGGGGGGGGGGGGGGGGGGCATGAGGCCCGGCCTTTCCCCGAAATCTTCCATTTTGCTGAGACCTCCTCTCCCCCCTCCCCCTCATACAGTATTTCGTCATGGGCGCCCCCTCCCCCCCCCCCCCCCCCCCCTCCGAAACAAAATCCTGACCACGTGCCTGAACCGAAGACCACATGAAGTGGTGTCAACTCAGCCATTTTTCCGCCCAATCGTTTTTTTATGCATTTTGAAGTGCGCGCAATCCGGTGTCACTCAGCTCGAGCCCGTAGCTTTAGCTAGTGCATAGACGCCATTTTACCGCCCAAGTCACGTACCGAGTGCGCGAGAGCGTCACGCGCTGGCACATTCAGAGCAACAATGGATGTCTTCACCCTGAAACAGACAGACATGTAGGCAACCTAGGCTAGAGTGAACAGGCATGCTCTCTTACGGTCATTGCACCGGGAGTAGTTGCTCCCTGCAACAGCAGCTTGCAGGGGTCGCTGTAACCCTACCGCACCTACAGTGCTTTAATTCCTTCTGAGAGGCACGTCCTCCTCACCGTGTTGTCCTCTTTGCTCGGGGGTTGAGTTGGATAAGTTTCTAGAGTACTTGGACCTACAGGTCGTGAGGCCAGCTGCCTTCAGGGACTTATGCGGAACACGTCTTTCTCTTCGTCTCCTTAAGAAACAAGTTTGTATAGACAAGAATTTAATTATTGTAAGCCGAAACGTATTTCAATCGGCTCAGTACAGTTATTTCAAGCAAGTATAATAGCACACATTTTCAATCGCATTGGTCGGGGAACAGTTGTTCAGGATGGCTCAGGCGGCGTTGGGCATGGTTGTGTGGTCGCACCCCTACGCGGCTAGAGCACTATATAGCTCCTACGGAACAGAGTAGCGCAATCCTTTGATCCGCGTGTTTTGCCGACAACATGGGCGACAGAGCAGCTCGGCGCGAGTCACGTGGTACTCAGGGTTCCAGGAGGCGGCCCGCCCTATGGGAGAATACATGGAGATCGAAGCAACACGGCTAATTAAAAAATAAACGGCGAGTTCACACTTTTCAAGACTAGTCTGTCGTGAAGGTGGTAATGCACTAAACACTTTATCAAAGTTTTAATAATATCGGATGCGTGTGCAAATTTTGAGAAGGCAATTTCCAAGGCAATGGCGTTTGAAGCAGACGATTTTTGCACGCAGCGGAGATGGGCTCTTTGGGTTGGCCGGAGCGGGTCACGTGGACGCTGTGACGTTGCCGCGTCGTCTGCTGCATGATGCCGCTCATGCAATTTTTAAAAACAAATTACGTCCTTACTTGGCACAAAACTCAGCACAAGTGATTCTAAAATATTCCTTTATTATGTCAAAAACTATTGTCGTTCCTTACATCTCCACAACATTGAAGAAACATCGATTTTCTCACGTTCCCCATGCATTTCTGACCGGAGTTGGAACCTCCGGGCGTTCGCCGCTAGTCGCCGAGAGGCGGCGTTCTAGATTGCGCTACTCTGCTCCGAAGGAGCTATATAGTGCTCTATACGCGGCTAAAGAAGTTCCATTGCTCCTCGGCGAGAGTGAAGGCCACAAGGAAACCGCTCTCTAGCCCGGTCAATGAAGAATATGGCAGGGCAGCACTGAGCATCTCGCCTGATTTTATTTCGCAATACTCATTGCGGGGACTCAGAAAAACAAAAGAGAAGCGCGAGGAAACTTTACGAGTTGTGATCCTGGACCGGCTTGCTAGAACAGCGTCTCAGCTGAGACTTAGTGAAAGAAAGCACTGCAAAGGGTTGGGCGCACGACTGTCTTGAGACGCGGCTTGAGTCCCGCTCAGCTCGAGCGCTGGTTTTGGCATTGCTTTCTTTCCCAAAGTCTCAGCTAAGACGCTGTTTCTAGCAAGTCTGACCTGGCTGCTTATAATTAGTTGCAAAGGACAAGAGTCGTGGTTGGTGTAAACGCAAAGTGGAAGCCTGGAGTCGTTGCATTATTAAACTAACACCATGAAAGTTGATCGTCTGACATTGTTCTTATTTGAAAAAATGAAATAAAAATTAATCCAAAGAAAAACGACCGTAGTGAGGGTTTCGCACATGTGCAACGCTTTTGATAGGGCACTGCATGGAGAGGGGGTTTATCAGACCCTTTTCCTGAGCCTCAGATTTGAACCACGATGACTGGCTGTTTGTTGCCTTACCATGAGGACCAGTCACTGCGGTTTACACATAACACTCTCCGTAAGTTTTCTACAAGTAGAGTAACGTAAAAACTGAAAATCTAAAATTCCTGCACGATGGCGAACAAAACAGAACCAGAGCGGTTGGAAAGCTGGAACCTTAAAAAGAAAAATGTCGGGTAAAAATCTTGGAGTGAAGGAAAAGAAATTCCCCTTTGTTGTCACCATCATATGGAGTTTAATATTCACACCTTTCGTGGTGTCGGAACATGGCAGGGAGCATTGAATAGCTTATTTATAGACCTTTCCAAAAAAGAGCATGTGGCCGGTGCCATCTTGAGTATTCGTGTGTATGGCGCGTGCTTTCCTCGCTTTCCGAAGCGACGAACACGCACGTGCTGGGCTGTGAAGATCGCACGCTGGACTGTGATTTTGTAAACATTGGAAAGGTCTATAGGCACTAGGTGTTTTCGAGAACTTGCTCGTGACCCTTGTTTTTTTCTTCTTTTTCTTGCAAGATTATTTACTCATTACAAGAACGAGGAAGTAGCGCGAGGAAATATTTGAGAAAAGAATCCTCCGCATCAGGGACAGAATCCCCTCAGCGCCACTTTTCCTGAACTTCTCAACCTCGAATTTCAGCCACCTTTCAAAAGATGGCGCAAGTGCGCGTCGTCCGCTACAACATAGGTTATTTTTATTATTTAGGACAATTAGTATGCTTTAAAAAATTATAATCATAGAAAATGATTTTAATTAGAACGAGAAAAGCACTAAATAAAGAATTGTTGCTTAAATAGCTGCCCTCTTCTTTGAAACCGGTTTCTTGCGTACGGAGTAGAGCTTCAAAATAGTCCCATGATTTAAACATATTTTAAACAATTCTGAATATGAATACGAAAAAATCACGCTTCTAGTGAACCAGCTCAGTTCCTCTAGCATACAATTTAAAAACAATTAGGTCAGATGCCAGAACGCTGTCTGAGAAAACCAAGAACGCGTTAAGGGAATTCTTAGAAATTTTACCATAATCAAGTTGTGTTTACAAGAAAACGGCTGGCGTTGCACTTCTAATATTTTGTATTCTGAGTTGCTATGTTTACCACAAGCATGCCCTTAAATGTCGTTGCTGCGTTATGATGTGAAACTCAGTTACGAGACTTCAAAATCACGTAAAAAAGACTCTTTTTGAATAAATATTGAAAAATGTGAACGTGCTAATTAACAAAAACACGTATGCACGGAACTAGACGAGTCTTTCTTCTATTCAATAAAAAAATAAGAACGCGTCTTGGATGCATTGCAAGTCTTGAAACTTGGAATGCATAGAGGTTTGTCTTTGAAAAAATCAAAACTTGCACTTTTTGTTTTCTTATTGTGCGTTAAGTTTTGAAAAATGCGTATCATATTTTGCACTAAAAGAGTGATGATGAATTGGCTATTTATTTGCAAAAAGAACGAAATACGTAACACGCGCACAGACGCGACATTTGCACAGCAAACAGGAGCGTTAGCAGCGACAAAGGAGCAAAGAGACAAAGGAGAATAAAGACCACTTTTTCATCTACACAGTGGTTATCTGGTGTAAAAGGTAAGCAATTAATTGGTCTAACAAGCACGTAGCTTTCACTTGTAGAGATGAACAGCCTGTATTTATTCTCCTTTGGCCCGAAGCTCATGCATTTCACTGTCCTCTTAAGCGCGAATGGAGGTCTTTGACGTCATTTTCGTTGCGTGTGCTGGCGCATACCGGCGGCTGCTGGCTCGTGGAAAGAACGTGCGCCACTTATTATGGACACTAAATTCTTTGGTTCAGTATCCCTTTAAGGGGGATTCAACCGCTATTTATTTGTACCCTTTTCCTCATAGATTGCGCAGAATTTTTCCGGAACAAACGAGTTGCATGCTCGCCGCTGCGCATGCAGTTCGGGCGCTCGAGGTGGGCTCGGGCCACGGGCTGTTCGCCACCGATCTAGATCTTCGCTCTGAGTCCGCCGCTGCCAGAAGCGGCCAACGGGCGGCGCGAGATACGAGCCTGTACATTCGTAGATTATAGGGGCTTACATAACGTAGAATAAGCTCTGATTTCCGAATGGATTCGAAGTTCCAACCACGTTCGAAATTGTCAAAAGCACAAGGTGCGGCGTTGCGGCCGTTTGGACTGCCACATTTTGCATGCGAACGTTGTTCTTCAAAGATAATTGTCTATTTTTACAGCTCAATTCAAAGCTAGAAAAAAATATAAACAAAGCGGCACTTTTGCACTTCCTATGTCCTATATTAACCTGCGTTTCGTCTGAATACTGGTTTGCAAACCCGCTCCCAGGAGGTGTCGAGTAAAGCCCGTCTATCCTGAAGTAAGTGGAAGTGCTCGAGACACGTGCCGTGCCTGGGAAGAACCAGAGCTACTGGGAGAGTTCGGTGGGTGGGAGTGGCTTACGGCCCGCTAGGTCTAGCGGACTCAGCTGGCGCCGCTTCCGCCATGATGTGCCTCCCGGCGAGTGGGTCCCCATTGACATGCGATGTATACGCGTGTAGGTTTTGCCCAGTTTGTGCTTTTGTTTGCGTAAGAAGAAAGTCTAAAAACAAGCATTTTGTGACGTTAATCATACGTTAAGTATAACTTACCTCGCACAATCGAGAACTCGAAGTCGGCTTCCAGTCAGCCCTTTTTCGTTTGGTCTCCCAGATCTTGTGCCTAGCGCGGTTTTCTTTTCCTTGCGGGAACCGGTACATCCTGAACCCCTTTTTCGCGTTGTTCGGGAACCCAACGGCACTGCAGCCCCCCATTTCGTTTTCTTCTAACGTCTGGCAGAGCGCAGAAGGATCATTTTCATCGTCGTCTCTCGCTCCACGCTAGGCGGCAAGGCACATCATGGCGGACAACGAAACTCGGAGGGCCATGCGCACAGTTGCCAGACTGTTTCATCAGCCAGACTGTTTGATCAGAACCGCCGAACGGAAGAACTAGAGCCACTAAATGATCTGCGCTTAGAGTATCGGCACTCTGTTCCCCGACATTGTTGTGGGCTCCAACATTTTGGTGCTTGTGCAGAGCAGACGCAACTGCCGATCGTCATGATTCAAAAGTGCGACTTTCTCAGCATTAGATTCGGTGTTAAGAAGCTCATATAATATTGCTTTGCTCTGTCGCGAACTGTTTCAACATTTGTGGAGGACGGAAAAACTTTTCCTGTGATTTCAGATAAATCTTCAGATATCTGGCAACCATGATTTTAAGCCGCATAATGAACAAGTGTAGTTACTCTGAAGCGTAGCTTATTTAGTGGCATTATATATAGAAGAACATTGCGTCTGAAATCTAGTTCACTGCTGCGCTGTTCCGCCATAATCTTCCTTAGTGCCACCAAATAAGCTACGCTTCAGGGTAAAGACACTTGTCCATATTGTGACTTAATATCATGGCTGTCAGTTATCTGAAAATTTATCTGAAATCACAGGAAACGCTTTTACGTCCTCCACAAATGTTTAAATGCTTCGTGACAGAACAAAGCAATATTACATGAGCTTCCTAACACAGAATCGAATGCCGAGGAAGTCACTTTTTTGAATCATCACGATCGGCAGTTGCGTCTGCTCTCTACAAGCACCAAGATGGCGGCGCCCACAGCAATATTGGGGAATAGAGTGCCGACCCTAAGTATAACTCAGAGTTCCACACTTCTGCGCGTCGAGTCAAAAGCAACAAGAAGCAACCGTTTCCCACCTGTGAACTGTACCGAAAAGTTCTCTGTCCAGGCAAGTGGCGCGGCTCTACTACTCGTCCACAATCGCGCGCCAAGTGCACAGCAGCTGACAAGAATGGCAACGGGTATGACAAAAAAGGACACTTTCCGTCTATCTGCCTGTCAGCGAAAAAGAACCCCTCAAATACACAAAGCCATGTTGCACTCGAGTTATCCTCGTAAATTCCAAAAGTTGAAGGCGCTGCCGGAAAGTGCAGACAAAATTCATTTGATAAGTAGTAGTAGTATAAAACGTTTATTTGAACCGCTAAGGGGGAGGGGGAGGGAAATGAGTCAATGGCATCGCGGCCTGGACTCGCGGCATGGGGGAAGGGAATTATACATGTATTCTATGCCAGCTTCGTGGATATAATCCAGAAGCGTGCGTAGAGTTTGGTATTGCTTATCTGGAGGGCCTGGGGGAAAGACCCAGTCGTCCATGGATGTCACCCCGTCCTTTAGGTGCTTCTTCCTTGTTGCCTCAAGGCCTTTGCAGCCCCATAACAGGTGAACTACGTCGACCGCATGTTGGGGGTCCTTGCAGTAGCAGCATGTCGGTGGTGTACGCGCTTTTTCCCACGCTGCTTTTCTGTTCGGCGTGCAGGCGGTATTGGTTCTAATGCGCCTTAAGAGCACCCTCGTTCTCCGCCCAAAGCTTCGCGGCAGTGAGTCGGAGATGGGTGGAAGATGTTCCTTGAGCGCAGTACGGGACGAAAGTTTGATCAGCTGTTTAGCTTCGTCGGGGTCATAGTCGTCTCCGTCTTCGTCATCTTCGGGAGAAGAAGATGCGTAGCCGTGATCATGGAGGTGACTAGGCGGCTTCTGCGTTTCGCGGAGTGTAGCTATTAGCGCGCGAGCTGCTGAGTGGGCCTGCTCATTACCTGCTATGCCTGCGTGGGCGGGCGCCCAGGACAGCTGGACTTTTGTGCCTTGTAGAGAAAGTTGGAGGGCCATCTTTTTTATGGATTTTGCTCTTTTGCATGGGCTGTTCCTATTTCTGCACAAGGTGAGCGAGGCTACCGAGTCCGTAAAAACGTGGAGCTCTTTTGGTCTAATGGTTGTGTCGTTGAGGACTGTTTCAATCGCATATTGAATCGCTCCGAGTTCGCCACCCTTGACCGAGGTGCTGTTCGGTAATTGCTTGGAAGATATGATTCCTTTTTCTGATATTGCTAATGCGACCGTAGCAAGTTGGTCTGGGAGTGTCGCGAAAGCCGCGTCTGTGTAGACGGCCAGCTTCTCCGCCGAGCTTTCCCAGGCCTGTATTCGTTTATTGTGGCTATTGGCTTGCGATGTCTGACGATCTAGATGTTTGAAACTCGCGTTCTTCGGGATGGGCTTGCCTTCCACGAGGTCAATGTATTCTACCCACGGAGGGTCGTTCTCTGGGAAGTCGGGAAGCGTGAGTTTAAGTGCTTGAATTAGACTGAGAATGGTTCTGCCGGGTCGTGAGTGTTGTAGTCGTTCACGGTGGGCGACAGATCGTACCATTACAGTTTCTTTTAAGGTGTTGAGCTGGGCATGTTCCATGAGTGTCCCTATTGGTGTGAATCGGGGTAAGCCGGTAATTGATGGTTTCTAGTTTTTTACACTGGCTTTTTGAGATGTTGTAATAAGAAGCGCAGTAGCAGACTTTTGATACGATGAGTGCCTTCACCATCTGACGTGCGATTCCTTCGTTCGCTCCGCCTCTGGAGCTGCATATCCTTCTGTAGACAAAGATGATTGCCTTGCATTGCTGGCTGACCTTGGTCATCCAGGTTCCGCACGAGCCGTCTTCATCGATGTACATTCCGAGTATTCTGATCGAGGTAGATGGTTGGATTCTGTTGCCTGCTAGCGTTAAGTACATCTGACTGGCAATGCCAGCTTTTCTTTGTTTACGGGATGCGACGACCACATAGGTCGTTTTCTCCGGGAATGCGGTGAGGCCGATCCTATTGAGATGAGTTTGCACTTCGTCCAATCCGGCTTGGAGAGTCTGTTGTTGGGTTCGGGTGTCGCCTGTCACTGTTCATAGGGAGATATCGTCCGCATATACGGTGAACTTGAGGCTTGGGATCCTCGATAGGCGGTGTGGGAGGTCGGCCATTGCCATGTTAAACAGTAGGGGCGAGAGTATAAAATTCACGCTTACAAGTACCGTCAACCATCAATTGTTGTGGAAATGCACAAGACACGTGCGAGGAGCTGGTGCTCCGCTGCCATTCGCTTCCCAGGGCCGCTCATTTCAGTAATGCGCCGACAACTGTTTCCAAGGGCCGCTCGAGACACGGGCCTCTTGCACTGGACATTTGACGCCACTTGCAAGACAAACGCAAACACATCGAAGGGCTTTAGTCGCGGTGTAAGATATACTCTTTAGGTGAGGACACGGCGGGGCTGAACGCGCGGCGCGAGGAATCAGATAGCGTTCGTTCGACGGGCATCCGAAAGGCTGCATCATTCCGCGGCCACCGTGCCCGGGCTTTACGTGCCCGCGGCTGACAGTGTCGCCGGCGGCCGAACGGCGAAACTGTGCGAGAGCGAAAAAAATTATCTCGTTGCCATGACACCCGGTACACCGTGGTCTTTCTGCACGTGCGGCAACCTCGCTGGAGCTCTGCGCGTGTGGAGCATGAGGTGGCACGAGCCGTCTTGTGTCGTGCCCACGGGTCGACGAGTCATCTGCCGGTGCCGCTTGAAACCATAGTGAGAGAAAGAAAGATAGAGAGTGAAAAGCGAAATTTATCGGCACGTCGCGAGGAGCGCGCTGCAGTGTCCTCACCTGAAGAGTAAATCTTACACCGTGGCTTTAGTCCAGACAAATTAGGAGGGATCGGTGGCCAAGTGCAATAAAGAAAAGAAAAGAAGGAAGACCAGCGGAGCTGTACACTGTGTGCTTCTTCTTCGTCGCCGTCTGTTTTTCGCGCTGTTTCCCACGATGAATTCCCACCAACGGGCCCAAATATCCATTATTCTATTATATCTGGAAAGGTTGCCGCCATCTTCGAGCGCGGCGGAAACCATACTGGTTGTGTGCTTGCCGCCGTCGCTTATAGATGGCGGTAGCTGTCCACGTAGGTTTGTGTCGACGGACACGATCCTGGGGAACCTAGCCCTTAACAGCTCCGCTGTAAAAATTGACCGCATCTCCACGTGGTGAATGATGTTGCTTGGGGCGAAGCTCTGGTGGTGCTTGTCTGCGTAGACGCCGAGCCGCAGCATGTCGAGCCTTTTCATTCATGTCAGTAGGAGAATGTGTGTTTTTTTTTTTCTTTTTCTTTTTTTAAGCAGACAGGTGGGATGGCATCTCAGAACCCCCTACTCTTTTTTTTTCTTCTTTTTCTTTGAGCCTTTTCATTCATGTCAGTAGGAGAATGTGTGGTTTTCTTCTTTTTCTTTTTTAAGCAGATGGGATGGCAACTCAGAACCCCCTACTCTTTTTTTTCTTCTTTTTCTTTTTTCAAATTTTTTTTCATCTTTTTTTTTCCAATTTTTTTTTTGCCCTACACGAGCACGTGAGCATGTGCTCACGTGCTCGTGAGCACGTGATCTCACGAGCAGAAGCACGAGCACCCGACGCCGGCCTACGGCGGACGGACATACGGACATGGCTAGCCCCTAAGGAGCTTCGCCCCTAACCGCTCATTCACACTGGAAGCGGATCCGCGTTCGTAAAGCGGTTGCGAACGCGGTTGTATTAAGGCCTGTTCACACATGCAGCGGAGCGCTACAAGCATAGCGCTGACCTCGCGCTAAGCGCGTGCTGACCGGAGCGTTCACCAGCTTTGTATCGCACCGCCAAAACTGTTGCTCGTGGCAGGCGAAAAGTAGCTGACTGCACGTGAGGAGCGCTACATCAGCGCTTCGCTCCATGTGAGAACCGGCCCTTAAGGGTCATGAAACGATTTTCCTACTTCTTCCTCCTTAGCTATAATCCTCAACTCAAATGCGAATTGTGAAATCCCGTGGTCGTGACATTCCTTCGGCACCGGTGCGATGACTCCTAGCTTCCACCGTGCTTTTTATGCACACCATAGAACTTGTCATTCCCCAGTGACAATAAGTTCCGTGAGGGCACTCATTGGCCACGAACGCGAATCCAAATATTCGTCGACGGATTGATTGTTGACGAGCGCATACGTCCGAGTGACGCAGTTCTCGTGTCCAATGCGTGAGCTGGGCTCTGCTGACGTCAGTTTGGCGCCGGTGACGCGCTTTTGGAACCGCGGATGTATCATAGTGAAAAGGCGGAGAGCTTTCGAAGGCAAGAAGGTACAAAATAGTCCACTATATTTTCAAATGTTCGTACCAAAAAGCTGGCTTTTGACTTTCTAGCCTCTTTCTTTTGGCCAACTAAACGATATGCGATTAGTAAAGTCTCAATTTAAAATCATTCATCCCAACCCAAAATTCGTTTCATGGCCCCTTTAAGATGCAGTACAATTGCACGCGCACTTGATGTCATCGAGTGCGCGTGCAATTGCACTGAATCTTTATACAACCGCATTCGCAACCGCTTTGCGAACGCGGATCCGCTTCCAGTGTGAATGAGCGGTAAAAGAGTCGGTGGTCGAGTGGGCTAGAGCACACCGGCTCGGAGCTCGTGAAGCGAAAGCTCACGCTGTATAACCCAGGGATCCCTGGGTTCAGTCCCCACCCCTGCCCATTTCGATCTCGATGAGCATCGTACCGGCGTGCGGGCGTGTATCACTATTGCGTGGTGCACGTTAAGACCCCAGGCTACCGGTTGTACTGCACTGGCTAAATTGCTCACCTACAGCAGCGAGACA
Organism: Ixodes persulcatus; assembly: GCA_013358835.2. Taxonomy (NCBI): domain Eukaryota; kingdom Metazoa; phylum Arthropoda; class Arachnida; order Ixodida; family Ixodidae; genus Ixodes; species Ixodes persulcatus. Next base: position 900,500 of record JABSTQ010010367.1, on the reverse strand, counting down.
AGTCGCCCGTTGAGGCAGACTATGTTCTAGGCTGTATAGACATAAACACACCCCAATTTGTTTCCAGACAGGTAAGGTAGCACCGCTTCATTCCACCGTGACATAGTAAGATCCATAAAGGTGTATCCACATGACGGACGGCCGTGGACCGATTGATCACGTGATGCGCGGCCCGCGGGCCGCCCGGCTGCAATGATCATCCACACGGCGGACCAAAAGAGCAGACGACAGAGTGAACGGGCCGGTCTAACCCTCGACCTCACAGCTCTACCAAACGGACGCAGCGAGCTGCTTCGAGGCTATTTGTAAGGATCGAAGACCCAAGATGGAGGTTGAACGAATGACACGTTTGGCCGCTGTGGCCCTGGCGTTGACTATTGAGGACGAGGAGGACTTAAGTGAACCGAAAAGGGCAATCCCACAGAGCGAGGAATTGCTCCACGAGCGCGATGAAGTAAAAAGTTGCATCGTCGCACCATGCCGCCATCGTCGCACAACAAAACGTTCGTCTTCTTAGTCTTCAACAGTTGGCGCCAAAAGAAAACGACGAAAACAAAAGTGAGCTTGTTGCCAGACTTAGCGCTTCAATTATACTAAAAACGCCGCGGTCCGCCGCCAAGGTCCGAGCAAGAAAAGTCGCTTGGCATTTCTCAGAAGCGCGGGGCGCGGACCGCCGGCGGACCTCGAATACCGGTGACGTAAGATCACGTGATGCACGGCCCGCGGACCAAAACAGCAATTTGGTCCGTCGTGTGGATACACCTTACGGGTGGAACCAGCTGAACAATGAAGGAAAGAGAAACAGAAAAGACAACCAATCGCTGGACTACCATTTTTTCTGTTTCTCCTTCCTTCATTGTTCAGCTGGCTCCACCCGTAATGTATCATAACAAACTAGCTCAACTCATCCCATAGTAAGATCACTGTTGAAAGAGGTGTTTATAACGGACAATAGCATAGTGAACTCCCCAGGTTATTTATGAAGACACTAAAGTCATTTAGAGGTTCATTCGATTTTGCTTAAAAATTTGAAAGGTGAAGAAAAAAAAAAAAAAGAAACGTACGCCTTACCTTAGGTAGAAACGTATTTTCTACCTATTGATGGCCCGTTTGGTTTTCTTTGTAATCCGCAAAACGGGAAGTGTTAAATTTATAAAAAAGATTGTTTCGAGCGCCAAAACGCTAACGTCAAAATTCAATTTGCATCTCAGTGTAAGCTCCTGTTGTAATTGTTCAAAATAATAGAAATCATGCTTCTTTTTTGTTTTTCATATCCACTAGCCACCAAACAAGGTCTACAGAGAATGAAATATCTGAAATAATGTTTCATAAAATAAATTTTGTTCGGAATAACTATTTTAGCCTTTTTTGCAACTCGTTCAACTATTTTTCTTTATATCCAAATACATATTAGTAGCTATACTCCGTTTCACCTTATGTTGTACCGCAGACTAGGCTAGAAGCGCGAGCTCATAGCGTTCGGAGCCACTCTTAACGCACGAGAGCTTGTGCCGCCGAGATCACCGAGATGTGCCCTAGAGCAAGGAGCTCGCGCTTGTAGCCTTTCCTGCGGTACATCATAAGGTGAAACAGAGTATAGGAGGTATTCACTGGCCGCCATATTTGAGGTCACTGTTTAGAGCGCATGCTCAGAACGAGCTCGCATTAATAGGCTGCCAAGACCGGCAACCTTGGTGGTGCGGAATGCACGTGGCAAAAGAACTGTGGAAGCTCGCATTCAGCACGCGCTCCGCAGCCGAGCACACAGCTATGGCCGCCAGTGAATACTCCCTATAGGAAGTATTCACTGGCGGCCATAGCTGTGTGCACGACTGCTGAGCGCGTGCTGATGGCCAGCTTCCACAGTTTTTTTGTAACGTGCATTCCGCACCCTCAAGATTGCCGGTCTTAGCAGCCTATTAATGTGGGCTCGTTCAGAGCATGCGCTCTAGACATCACCCACAAATATGGCGCCCAGTGAATACTCCTCATAGGTGCCTTCATGTGCGCTTTGCTTAGTGTGGAGACATCTGGCCATTTTGTCCCACACTTTTTTTTTTCTTTTTTATTCAGAAGCGCGTGAAAGAGCGTGTCCCGGCATGCGTTTGTGGCGCTGACTGTGCTATTTTACCCGTTAGCGCGTCCTGTCGGTTGACATTGGGTACTACAAAGGGTGGCATCACTCCAAGCAGAAGGACATCGAGGCGCCCTACATATTAGGATATCTCTGTTCAACCCTGCACGATCTTAGGGTGCTTACGAGCCACGCTTGTAGCGTATGCAAGCGTTTGACCACGCGCGCTAACATAGCACACACAAAAAAAATAGAATCAACAAAAGTATCGCCTTCATAGACTTATCAGGCCTTTCGCTAGGAATCTGCTGATGACTAGTTACACTTTTTTGCAACATTCAAAAAGTGTCAACCGACGGAGCCATCAATTGTAATTCTGTTGTGTCTATGTTCATACAGCGGGAAGCTAGTCAGGTCTGAGGGCATCTGGTGTCTTCGTTGGAGATGAAAGACAGTGCAGTATACCGCTGCCTATCTGACGTCTTTAGCGTGCATCACGCAATAGTGATACATGACAGAACGCCGTTACGACGCTCATCCAGATTGAAATGGACAGAGGCGGTGGATTGAATCCACGATCACTGAGCTTTACAGCGCGAGCTTTTGCTACACGTGCTACCGATTCACGAGCAACGAGACATCGCGGTCGAATTCGAGCTCGAGAGAAAAAAAAAAAAAACAACAGCAACAGCAAGAAAATATCCGGTTTGAGGCATCTAGGCATTTAGTACTAGGGTCGCCATCTCGTTTAACAAGTTGGAAATAAAATTGACAGGGTGATTTTATTTACACAAATACGCAAATACAACAATATTTTGCTTTCTCGTCATGGTCCTAAAATTAAGATTAGAGGCACCCCTAGTACGTACGGCCAAGCGTTTTGTCACGTTTGTGTTCTAAATAGTTGTATTTTCAAACATGCCTCAAAACGCGCTAAAAACCGTCAAAACGGTCATATTTCTGGATTTTATTAAAAATCCCCAGCGCTCTAAAGGAAAAATCCAAGGGTTGTACAACCTTCATTACGTTATCATAAGTAACCTCCAAAGGAATGAATACTATCGTGCATTCCTGAAACTCAGGTTTGTGTAGCGAAATTTTCCCATTGAGTGACGAGCGGTTGAATCCCCCTTAAAGGCCGGTTCTCACATGCAGCGAAGCGCAGATGTAGCGCTGCTCACGTGTCGTCAGCTACTTATTGTCTGCCATGAGCAACAGTTTTGATGGTGCGTGACAAAGCTGGTGAACGGTCCCGTCAGCACGCGCTTAGCGCGAGGTAAGCGCTATGCTTGTTGCGCTCCGCTGCATGTGTGAACAAGCCTTTAGAGAGCCTAGTTTGGGAGTGCTAGCAGCGGGTCAGCCTCAGCTCCGCCGGTTGCGCCGCGGCGCTACCAGGGGCGCGCGTGCAGCAGAGGCTGGCTACGTCACGGACCTCCAAACAACCAAGACCCACCCACTGGGAAGAGCCGAGGATCCGCGATAAAATACGGCTGTCTTTTGGAAACTAGCGGTCTGTTTACAAAACAAAACATTGCAAATGCATGGTAACACATTATGGGTTCTTCAGCCATAGTTATGTCATGTTTTATATATTCCGTGTCATAACCCCTTTAAACTGAGGCTTTGTGTACTATCGATTGACTTGAGCAGATGACTCAAATCCAGCGACCGACACAGCTTCTTAGTTTCCTTCTTATCTTTTCAAGTGAAGTCTCGGTAGCACGTTTGAAAGTAGAAGCAATTGCCTCGCAAGCTTTTTTGCCGTACACCTCCTTTAGTATGTCAACAAACCGCCCCTTCTTATCAGCAGCTAACAAAGCCAACATTTTTCTTTTAAGTATGATTCAACCTGTTTTGTCACCACACAGTTCACAGGGGGCCTGCAGTGCAGCAACACGTCCACACCCTCCGACGTACATCGATCACTCTCAGTCTCTGACGCACGTCTGGACACTTGTCTGACATAGGTGTGAAACTTTGGTGCCGTCTTCCTGCGCTCAACGGCGCACTTCGGTCCCTTGTCGAAGACACGGTGAGCACCATCCGGGACCGTTACGACTCCTACCACATAAACAGAATTGTGTGATGTCGAATGCTTCCTGGGCATCAATCCGCGCAAATGGGGCAAGGTGTGTCCCGAAATGAAGTCTGCCGTCCTAACAGCGAGGACCATGGACTCTCTCCACCTCTTCGTGGCACTGGGGCCGGGGGGGGGGGGAGGGGGGGGGGGGGTGGGGGGCGCTTTCTGTATTGTGAAGTTGCAAGTACAGGCATTCCCGGTAGTGGTGAACCTGTCTTTGCCATTCGGATCTTAAAATCTTGCAGAGTCTCATCCCGTGCCATGCCGATGGCGTGAAACCACCAAACAAGGCTTTGACCTCAGGATGCAGTAGATTCGCACGGATGCAGAACCCAAACGATTGTGCACGGCAGACCGCAATGACGATGAGGTTCATGACTAGAAATGAAATTGTTCAGAATGGAAGCGTGGGCGTGTTGGTAAGGAATGATTAATTAAAACGTACAGCGAAACAGACGGGACGGAAGAAAGGAGACAAACAACCGCTGAACTTACAACTGAAGTTTTAATCGTCAAGGCGCAGCCTATATACACGATCAAACAAAGGAAACACACGAAGCCAATAACACCCCACTGAAACCCGCAAAATCATCGCACATGCTGTCGTCGTGAAAGAAAATCTAATTCTTTAGCTGACCAAAGAACTGTCGGGGCGCTGACACACTCTTCCCACAAGCGCGCTGTAGACCTTTTCTTGAACGGCGCCGCCATATTGAGAATTGCGGCGCCGACGACGCCGTCTAGCGGTTTGGAAAAAGAAATACCGGCTAGTTCTGGCAGCACAGCTATCTGGGTAGGCAACGGTGTGGGTATGGGGGGAACTTGACTAGACTTGGCTATGGTGGGCTCCAATAACTTGGTTGGAGCTTGTCCGGTTGAATCCAGCTGGCTACTCACAGGTCATCACCTTGCCTCCTCGAGAGAACGACGACGAAGACGGTGGGGTGTTTTGATTGACTTTCCACAGCGAAGTATATATGAGCAGTTTAATGTAGTTTATGTAGGTAAGCTCTCGGCATTTGGTAGCTCCATCTTGAGTGGTGGCATGTAGACTTTTTCATACCTTTCACATAGCATGGGGCTTGCAGTGATAACCTAATTGAACCATCTGCACCGGGAATTAAAATCGGTCCTCATGTCGTAGACGAAGCTCGATAACATTGCAGCCACACTCGCGCTGCAGCTTCTTGTGCTCATGGCACACTGTCTGCTATTGTTCTTATGCTTTTTAAAATTATTTATTGATCCGACGACCACAGAGTGGTAGCCAGACAACCGTAGATTTTCGGAAATTGCAACACGGTAAAAAGGAGCACTCGGAACTAACTCATGCACTACGTCCGTTTTAAGCATTTTCGCCCATACCCTTGGCGGTTGCATACCCTGTGTCAGCGGGCAATCCAAAAATGCACCAGGTCGAGGGTACGTCAGTTACTGGCTGGTTTGAGGTTATGCGAAAAAGGTCTATAGCCTCTGCCTCTATAATCTCCCTGGTCAAGGCATTGGCACGTCGGGGGCTTTCTCGAATTACTTTTCTTTTATCTTAAATCAACGCTCGCCTCATGGGAGCGAGCACTTATTTGCAAAGGAGGGGTGCGTGCATAGGGTCTTGCATCGCCCCCATTCTCAGTGACATATACCTCGCACATCATGAAAGAGATCTTTTTAGCCTTTTAGTATCAGTATTTGGTGACAGCTTGGCCCCACTGGTTTTGACTCACGAGTTGGCTGCAAATGGGCCCATATCTTTCCTCGACCTCCGCCTTCATTTTTTGGAAGAGCACGTTTGTTGGTCTTTTGAACCCTGTGGACTAAAGCCACTTTTACCTTATCACTCCGGCCATTCAAAATTGGTAAAAAGGGGCATCGTGAGTTTGTGCTTTTCAAATGCCCTGAAGAAATCCTGCTTCCATCAAGCACATGTGCGCTTTGACGCTCAAGTTTCCCGCTTTCGGTCAGCGTATTATACGGAACTCCTATTGGCGTCGGTAGCAGGCGCTTTGTTAAAGAAAATTAAATTAGAGCGTGGTGCAAATGTGGAAAACGCTCCTACATAAAGAAGAAACAAAGTTGCTGTGGTCCCCTATTTACTTAACATTTCCCATGGCTTAAAGAAAATAGGGAAGCGGGTAGACGTCACTGTGGACCTCTCTGCCCCGAACAAGTTGTCTACGCTTTGCAAAAATGTCAATCAGTCTACCGGGAGGCCTCCGGAGTGCACAAAGAAGCATGAAAATAGGTTTGTTCATTGTACAGAGAAAGCTGTTTACTCCATTCCACTATCCTGTGGTAAACAGTACGTAGGTCAGACGGGCAGATGCCTCAATGATAGGTTAGGAGAGCATTGTTACAATGTAAGCAGGGTAGTATCAGGCCACTTGGGCATTCATTGTCGTGACTGTGGCCGTGAAGCGGAATTAAAAAAAAAATGTACTGTCATTGGAAGAAGTGCCAATGCCTTGACCAGGCAGATAAGAGAGGCAGAGGCTATATTGCGCTTGGGGGAAGTGTGTGTGAGCGCCCCGTCAGTTCTTTTGTCGGCAAAAGAATTAGATTTGCTTTCACGACTACAGCATGCCTGATGATTGTCCGGGTTTCAGTGGGATGTTATTGGCTTTGTGTGTTTCCTTTGTTCGATCGTGTATATACGCTGCGCCTTCACGATTAAAGTTGTAAGTTCATCGGTTGTTTGTCTCCTTTCTTCCGTACCGTCTGTTTCGCTGTACCTTTTAAATAATCATGTGTTCATGTGTGTATAATAGAGGTTCCCGGAGATCCCAAAGCACAATGGTGGTGTGAGGAAGTAAAAATATTTTTGTAGAACATTAATTGGGTGGTACTTAGCGCCACCTAGCCTAGCTACTTGCAATTACTCTGCAGGACCCTGCCATCTGGTGGCAAGCGATTTAATCTTCTTTCACGCTACGCGATAAACAGAGGCTTCGAGTTCGTTCTTGTGAGAGCGGCTTTTGGTTTCGCAGGATTGGTTTTCCATTCCTCCATGATGTGCGGTTGACGAAGGAATTGTGACTCGAGGAACAGCAAAGATAAGACGTAAAGTGCGCGAGGTAACTGGGTATCGGTTGTCTCCGTTTAACATCGCAGTGCTGACGACGAGAAGACTGAGTAACTGCTTTTAAAACACAAGTTTCTGTACCTGTGGGAGGAATCTGGCTTCGGAAATAAACACAGTTCACGGAAAGCTCGTGTGACGCTTTTATGCTGCTGCTCTCGTCCCGTACAAGAGACGTAGCGTCCTCGCTAAGCCTTATTGAGCTCGAATTGCTTGATTCGGGGCCGCCATAATGAGATGCAGGTGACGGAGGAACTTTGCTTCCCTGCTTCAGGGACGAAAGTTTCTCCCTTTCTAAAGGAACATAGGTTACAAGACCGTTCCTCCCCTTAGGGAGGACCATCGATACCCTTTTTTCTAAGAGTGTGGGAGGCGAGGCGAGGCCGGTGGGAAGCGGAACAAAGGGAGTCGGTGAGGCTGCGGGGCGACATCATCGAGAGTTTAGACGTTCCTGGACTCGGCGCAGCTTCGGCACAACCACCGAGACGTCCACGTTCCCATCGAGACTCCACCCAAGCAGAATCATTCATGTGCGTGAGTGTTCGGCTTTGGAACCCCTTATCGCGTTGAGGCGTAGAACTCTGCCGCTACGTGTATAAAGTTGCAATTTTTTGTTATCGTCAGTCTTGTTTGCCTCACTCCAGCGACAGAGCCCGTGACAATTAAGTGACCAAGAGAAACATTTTAGGGTCGTCACAGTGTCTTTCGTTTGTCAGCAAAAGGAAGAGAGGTAGAAGAAGGGGAGAAAGTGACACGTTCGACGCTTTCATTGGTCCGAAGCGCTGACGTCAGCACGCGTCAACCTGTCCTCCGCCTTCTCCCCCTCTCCTCGTAGCTGACAAGCTGAAAGACACCGCCGTGTTTTCGTCAAAACGAGCCCTCTGGTTTTCGTCAAGGTAACCCGCACAGCTGCCGTGGAGCCAGAGAGCAGGAGGCGCCGCCAACTCCCCCCAGGTAACAAAGCCTAATGGCGAATTCAACTGGTCGTTTTGGAGCGCGCCGGGATCGACTTTTCTGAAGCGATCCTATTTCACTGGGCGATCGGGATCGAGACGGACGTGTTCCACTGGTCGTTTTGGATTAGCTGCCGCTCAAGATCTTGATCTCGATCCGAGAAAAGTCGCTCCGCCGATTTCGGCGGATTGAACCGGAAACCAGCCAGGCCAGCCCTCGGCGCACACACGTGACTTCCTTTCTCGCGGGGCATCTCGCCTGATCTCGCCCATCTCGCCTCTGAAGAATTCGTAATGGCTGCACGGAAGGTGCCGCCTGTACCGCCCGCCTTACTGCTGCTGCTGCTTGAAGACAGTTCGTCGTCAAGTTGTTCGAGCAGCTGCCGGCATTCCGGCAATCTTTGCTAGAAGCTCCTGAGCCGTTCCCGCCGCTCGTGCGTCGAACACGTGTTAGCGCCGCGATTGCGAAAACGTCTTCGAAACGACCGCGGCGGGTGCGGAAAGGGGATTCCCGGGTAGGTGAATGACGGAAAGGCATCCGCCGATCCCATCTCCCGGAGCAGTGGTCATATTCCACTGGGGATCCGTAGGCGGCGCAACCCCGTTCGGATCGAGTGCTCCATTCCGGATCTGGTCAACTGATCCCGGCGCGCTCCAAAACGCCCAATGGAATTCGCCATTAGTGCTGAATGAGATCGCATCATCAGACATGTCCAACGCTGTACACAGATTGGAAATTAGTGCGGCGTAAGCACTCGGCTTCGAGTAAAGTTTGAACTTTGAGCCAAAAGTAGACGTAATCGTCCTGTCCAACCTGAGCTAACGTTAGCCTTCTCTGATGACGCCATCTCATTCATCACTACGGCTTTGTTATCTTGGAGGTGTTGCACCCCGGCGCGGTGGAGTTTAGGCACCCTGGGCGGTAGCCCGCCGCGACATCACCAAGCACCCCCCCCCCCCCCCCCCGCTCTCGTGGCCCGCCGCGACCCCCCTCCCCGCTCTCGTGGCCCGCCGCGACCCCCCTCCCCCAACCCCCCAAACCTTTCACTGCCTAGCTGCACCCTTTATGAGCACTGCAGCCGGGGCGCTCCCTCCCCCCCCCCCCCCCTTTCCCTCGCCCCGTTCTTATGACACCACTGTGCGCGCGTGCACAACTGCCACTCTGCCGTCGTCGGTTTTTGTTCGCTCTGGGCTTCCGTAGTGCGTGGGTTGTGATGTGTGTGTGTTGTTAAAATAATGGATGCGGTTCCCTCCCCGAGTGATAAGGGGACGGTTCCTTCCACGAGTGGTATGGATGTGGTTTTTTCCACTAACGATTAGGATAACCGTATCCAAGGGCGTCGACGTACTCTGACAGGCGAAAATTAAGGTGAAGAATTTAAATCAATTGAAAATTAAGTATTATACTTCTATTGGTACTGCTTGGGAAGGCAAAACAAATTTAAACTCTGACAGGCAGAGAGCAAGGGTCATGTTAACGAATTCCCTAAAAACCTATAAATGAATCTTCCTGTAATTTTTTCACCCTTTTTCTGTACTCCGACAGGCAGAGAGTACATAAATGGGGTGAAAACAATTACTGGGAGATTCATTGGTAGATCCCTAAGGAATCCGTTAGCATGACCCTTGAAGACGCAACACACGTCCCCGTTTGGGAAACGCTAACACTGACCCCGTCAAGCGGCGAAAAGGCAGCAAAAAAAAAAAGAGGCAGCAAAAAATAGATGAAGCAAAATAGAAAATTAAAGGAAAAAGGTGAAGGGGTGCAGCGTTAGCGTTTCCGAAGGGGGGACGTGTGTGGCATTTCCAAGGGTCGTGCTAACGCATTCCTTAAGAATCAACCAATGGATCTTAATGTAACTTTTGTTTTCAGGATAAAATTTACCTGCACGCATAACACCGTAACTTCCTCGTATAAGCGGGAATAATTTGTTCCCACACTCGCACAAGGGGGTTATAAGTCTTAATATAACCTCCTTGCCATCACTATAACCGCCATTTCGGAAAACGAGTGGCGCCACCTATAGTCAGAATGAGTCTTCCTTGCAAACGTCCCCAGGCGGTGCTCCACTCTTGGACATCTAAGGGAATATAAAAGAAATAACAAAGTCCACCTCCACACCACTGAGTAACGCGTGAATGAAACATTTAACCACCTATTTTCCAAGTGAACGCAAGAAAGAAACCAAGAAGCGCGAAATCCGTTCAAATTTTTCGAACATTCTTTTAAACCAACTTGTTTCCTCCAAGACGTTGGATCGTACAACCTAAGGCCCTTTTTAAATCTCCAACTTTGCTGTCCGGTTAGCGTTTATGCTTTCTAGCAATCATTGGTGACATGAGCATGCTCGACAGGCTTGCAAACACGGAGCGACAGGAAGTAGGTTGGGAGGCAAACAACGGTTCATGTTTGTAAACAGTAAAAGGGTATGGCGACGAGCGCGTTCGAAAGCGTCGCTCTGGTCGGCCTGCCACGATTCGCCGAATGCTGACTATGACGTCAGCAAAGGATTTCTCATCGACAGAAATAAGAGTAATGTAAGAACTTTAATTTTGACGGAGTTGGCACTGTTGGTTATAGAGCGCAATGATTTGAAGCTTCCACCATGCTCAATGCAAACACCATCGAACTTGTTCGCAAGGTAATGACGCCACGAGAGGGAACCACAGGAGGGCACCACAGAAATATATCGCCGCTAATAGGGAGTATTCACTGGACGCCACGCTTGTGGGTGCTGTTTAGAGCGTATGCTCAGAACAAGTTCACATTAACAGGCTGCTGAGTAGTGATGGTCTGTACCTGAGCCGGCAATCTTGATAGTGTGGAATGCACGTTGCAAAAGAACTGTGGAGGCTCGCCATCAGCACGCGCTCAGCAGACGAGCACACAGCTAACCGCCGAATTCAGAAACCTCACTCAAACTACACTCACACTTAAGGGCCCCTCCACTTCCTCGAGGAAGGCGCGAGGGCCGGCGCTGGCCAATCGCGACGGCGGGTCCGTCCTCGCGATTGGCCAGCGCCGGCCCTCGCGCCTTCCTCGAGGAAGTGGAGCGGCCCTTAAGTGTGAGTGTAGTTTGAGTGAGGTTTCTGAATTCGGCGGTAAGGCCGCCTGTGAATATGCAGTGCTCCAGATTTTGACGTCCCAGCGAACTTCCGGTTTATAAAAAGAATAAACAAATCGCACCTTAACACCGCTGCTTGATACGTCGATGAACCATTTAATACCAATTCTCCAGGCAAACGCCAAAATAACCAAAAAGCGCGATATGTGTTAAAATGTTTCGAATATTCTTGTGAACCAACTTGTCTCCTACAAGACGTTAAATCGTACAGCCGAAGGCCCTCGCGAAATCTCCAACATTTTTGTCCGTGTAGCATTGGTGCTTTCTAGCACTGGTGACATAAATAGCGTTACAAAGCTCGACAGGCTTGCAACGACAGAGCGATTGGAAGTCGCTTGGGATGCAAGCATGTGTTCAGGTTTGTAAACAGCAAAAAGGGTCTATAGAAAATAGTAGGTTGTGCTCACTATTATATTATACAGGGTGGTTTTTTTTTGTTTTTTTTTTAGCTGCACCAAATTTTTAAGAAAAAAAGGAACGTGAGATAGATTAATTTGAGCCCTGGGGAAGTGTTAGTGGCCATGGCGGCCTCTAGAAAAAAGGTGAAATTAGGTAATTATGCCCGTTTTCACCTCAAAAAAAAAAAGCAAGTTTTGCGCATTGTTCATACGCGGCGCAAAGTAGTTCCTACGAGATTTGGTTGTCGGTGGAAAAAGCGATACTTTTGGCGTTTGGAACGTGTGCGGCTTGATAAGATAGCATATATCTAATCTAAAATTCACCTACATATGTCTTAATTATCCACATGAAGTGGGAAATTATTAATGATCGGCGAGGAGCCGGACTTGTTTTACTTCGGTTCTTGATTTGATAACAGGTATAGTTAGCTAATTAACTAAAATGTTTTAACTAGCTTTTTGATTTTTCCTACTAGGAAAAAAATTCCTAGTGGGCGCTACGGGGTCGAGAAATGTCACTTTGCTAAATGGCGTCAAACGGAAACTAAACAGGAAAGAGCGCCGGTAAAGTTATCGCTCCGCCCTTCCGGGCATGCGATTCGTCATTATCGCGGCCGGCTCGCCTCAGCAAGTGGAGCCGGCCGCGATAATCACGAATCGCATGCCCGGAAGGGTGGAGCGATTACTTTACCGGCGCTCTTTCCTGTTTAGTTTCCGTTTGACGCCATTTACCAAAGTGACATTTCTCGACCCCGTAGCGCCTACTAGGAATTTTTTTATCGAAATTTGACGACACGGTTAGACCATACTGTGGTCGATCTTCAATCCTCTAAATACATTATGTGTCCTCATGTGAAAAATCAAAAAGTTAGTTAAACCATTTTAGTTAATTAGCTAACTAATTACCTAATTTCACCTTTTTTTTTAGAGGCCGTCATGGCCACTAACACTTTCCTATGCCTCCAATTACTTTATCCCACGTTCCCTTTTTTTGAAAATGTTTTGCAGATAGAAAAAAAAGAACCTGTATAGGGTTGTATTCCCTAACGTATTCACTGGACGCCATATTTGAGGGCGCTGTTTAGATTGCATGCACAGAAGGAGCTCACATTAAGGCTGCAGTCCCACGGCGGCCATGAAAAATGACAATATGTGCCCTTGTTTGCAGCGCGATTCTGACGCTTAGTCACTACCTAAAAATATTTAACTCATTTCACCTTATAGAATAGGCAATGGGCCTCATTTGGATTTATGATATATATTTCAGAAGCAAAAAGAGAGATCGGGGAGGATCTGCGAATATTGGTGTTTTTGGTCATGCATGGTTTGGTAGTACAAATGGGGAGAGTTTACTGTTAGAGAAATTTGCTCCAAAATTTCATGGTTTGTAGATAAAGAGTGTTTTCTTTGCACAGCGTGGCCCTTTTTTTTCATTTTCTTTTTAGTTTCGGAAATTGACCTCTTGAAAAATTGGCTTTACGGAAGCATATTCACGAGCTATTTTCTGGACAACTGTGGCATATTTGTTTCTGAAACTTCTTATAGCTATTGATATATAAAACCTACAAACGTGTGTTAAATTTAATTAGGATTGACGTATAACTTTTGCTGTAAGACTTGCGTAAATACCAATGAAAATGGTAAAATCAGACTAACATCGTTTGGTAGTACGAATGCACCCGTATGGGTTGTCAACACAATTGATCAACCTCTTATGCAGAGACAATTAAATATGTGCTATTTTGCATAGCGAAGCCCTTTTTCGCAATTTCGGATTTGGTTTCTCTAAAAAAATTCATAAAGTTCAAGCAAAATTGCATCCTTCTTAGACACAAAAAATCACATTTGTCAATATTTATACTATTCGATGGGTAATCATGTTGTCATAAAGAAGGGTTAATATCTGATATACAAAATAGCAGCTTTTGTTTTCAGTAAACATCTCTAATTTTTGTTTGAGGATGGACACAAACATGATTGCCGGTTCTTTAGATGTGCTTTTATGGACATGAAACAGATTTATTGGCATCTAATAATATTTATTGAATGGAATAGATAAACATTGCGATGCATTAGCCTTTCATAATGATCTTTGGTTTCTTGATAGGTGTAGAGCTTAGTTAGTTTTAAAAACAATCAAAAACGGTTTGGGTGTTTGATTGCGCTACCTGCCGGATGGCAGACAAACTGCTGATTTCTAAAGTTCAAAACATTTTCGAGGGCGGCGTTGGCGTTTGTATCATCATCAGTGTCCGTGTGTTTTTGTTTTCACATTTAGAAAATATATTGGAAGATTTACTATCGACAAATAAATGGTTTAAGTACTGGGTCAGGTGAATAAATCTAAGATAAATAATTACACAAGCGTAGTGTGATATATTGTGTTGATTATTCGATATGATTGCAATCAATAAACAATAAAGACGAAAAGGAAAAGAATACACCCGAGTTCACTTCATGCCTAGAGCCACTAAGTGAGCTGCGCTTGGAGTATCGGCACTCCGCTCCCCAACATTGTTATGGGAGCCGCCATTTCGGGTCTAGTGCAGAGCAAACGCAACTGCCAATCGTCGTGATTCAAAAGTGCGACTTCCTCAGCATTTTATGAGGTGTTAGAAAGCTGATGCAATATTGCTTTGCTCTGTCGCGGACTGTATAAACATTTCTGGAGGACAAAAAAGAGTTTCCTGTGATTTTAGATAAAGCTTCAGATCACTGGCAACCATGATTTTACGCCACGATATGGCCAAGTGTCGTTACTCTGAAGCGTAGCTTATTTAATGACACTATTCATGCCCTTGTTCAAGGAGCCTGTAATACCTGAAGGGGCTACGACGTAAGCCCCGTGGGTTCCACAAGCCACTACCTTTTGACACCTGCCTCTTCCTCATTGTTCCCGCTAGTGGCACTATACTCCGTCTCATCCTACGATGGAATAAAGCCCAATGCTACAGGACGCCGGGTCCAGTCGCGAGCCTGTTAGAAATTACGTGGTATATTGCTCCGTAGTACGTATTACCGCTCATTCACACTGGAAGCGGATCCGCTTTCGCAAGGCGGTTGCGAATGCGGTTGTATAAAGATGCAGTACAATTGCACGCGCACTCGATGACATCAAGTTCACGTGCAATTGTACTGGATCGTTATACAACCGCTTTCGCAACCGCTTTGCGAACGCGGATCCGCGTCTAGTGTGAATGAGCGGTTAGTGCGCCAAGACGCGTCATGCGGAGGCGAGTTTTTAGATGCGGAGCATCTCTTGCTCGGGTCTATGTCCCGCGGCGTCGGCGTTGTAGTCGGCACTCGAACTACGCACGCGCAACTCTCCTCCTTCCCTGTCTCCAACAGCTGCGCGTTACTCTCTCCGCTCTCTCTCTCTACCAGCTGCGTGCACTGCGCGTGCGTTCGCTTCTCCTCACACCGCGCGCGCAACTCTCCTCCTCTAGTCTCATCTCCTTCAAGTGTGAAAAAAAATAAACGGCGAGCGGCGAGCGTTCCAAGTTTCTCTGCCGCGAGCCGCGACGAAGGCTCGCGTAGGGGGTAACGCTAGGGCAGTCGGTGGCGCCATCTCTCGACGTCAGCGCGCAACTGACTCTTTCCTCGGAACCAACACGATGCTCCGCATCACCCCATGGTTCCCCTCGGGAAGATGGTGTAATTTTTTTTCGTCTGCTTATCGAGCCCTCGCGGCGGCTCCGTCCAGCGTTAAATCCGTCTTCTTGCTATTACTGAAGACTATCGGAGGGATTAAAACCGTCTGGAAGCGATGAGGCGAAGAGAACCCGGAATCAGAACCAGTGGTCATTGAGAAATCAAGATGAGTCGGATATAGAGTGTTCGACACGGGGGCGTATGTACGGACCGCGTGAGGAAGGGATTGGATCGGATTGTTGTGGCTAAGGCGAAACGACTTTGTGTCAGTGTTGCCTGTGTGCCGTCCAACTTCTCCAAAGAGTTGACATGTTTACGAAATCTGGCAAGAAGGTTTGTGAAACTAAACACCATGAACCTTTATTTCACCATAACAAATTACCGCGCTATCATAACGGAGAACCATAGGCGTTCAATTAGTGCTCTTCGTACTCTGCGTATGAAAATTTCTCTCGCGCACTCTTTCGGAATGCGGATGCAAGCTTTTCTGAGGCAGTGCTCCGCCCGCCAAGCCTTCGGACCCTAGTCCATCGTAGGGTGAGACGGAGTATAGTGCCCGCGAACCTCCTTTCCCGTGACTGAAACGGAAACTAAATATGAATAATACACCATTATTATAGCTTATTTCGTTATAACCAACTACACATAATGAGAGAAGGAAGCGGTCGGGTAGGAAAAACGCGGGTTTTATGTGCGACCGTTCTAACCGTCTCAGAAGAGAGAACACGCGAGCTTGCGCTGATTTCAAAAAGACTATCCAAAGAAAAGAGGCGGCACGCTGTGTTTTTTGTGATTGTGCGTCTAATTTATATACAGGTATATTTGAAGATCGACGATGGTCGTCGATCGTCTCGAGGTAATGTAACGTTGTAACATTATATAAAAAATAAACATAATGAAGGACTGCACGACTTAATTTTTTCAATTCTTGGATTGTAATATGGCGGTAGCCTATTGTACTTACTGTTGACGAAGAGCAATATGAGGTGACGAGGTAATGATTAATTGATGAGGCTCTATAAGGATGACGACATTAGTGGGTGTCGAACCACAACATACAGTGCCAGACTTGTTTCAAGTATCCTGTACCCAAAGACTTTTCTTCACCCGCAACAGAATATGGTAGAATCATTGAGGATGATGCTTTACAACTGTACGTGGAACAGAAAAACTGCACTGTGCAAAAGTGCGGCTTATTCATTAATATAAAGGACGGATTTCTAGCAGCATCCCCTGATGGACGGCTTGGAACAAATGGCCTTGTTGAGGTGAAGCGTCCCCGTTCCAAGAGATTCTTGAAGCCTACTGAAACCGCAAAAGAGTATGAGGCGAAAAATAAAAAAAAGAGCCTGGTGTGAAAGGTCCAAATCACCACCATAGATTCTATTACCAAATACAAGGGCAGTTACACAATACACAAAGACATTTTTGTGATTTCGTTATATTTACACTCAAGGGCATTGATATCCAACGTCTTCAGAGGGATGACACCATCTGGCCAAACAACATAGAGCCTTTTCTACTCAAGGTTTACATGAAAGGCCGGACTTCCGCTGAAATTTCTCATGTAGACGAGTTGTCCGATCGAATCAACTGCCATTACTCCCGATCTGGGAATCTCTCGATCTTCGTTCGTAGGCCATAGTGTCAAGAGATCGAGGGGTGTGGCTCTCCGCCCGCCGAACATTGCTTCGGTTGGTGTTTTTCCCGTGGAAGATGAGACCGTAATGTGGTGCCGGAACAAGAACTTGGCGATTCTTCACTGAACTGCTTCTTCCGTAAGCTTCAAGAGGGCTTTCTTCGTTTCGCACACTATCTGTTCTGCTTGCCCGTTAGTTGCAGGATGGTATGGTTAACTAATGTAATGCCTGATGCCGTTTTTTTTTTGTTTTTTTTTGTTTTGTTGTTTAGAAACTTGTTTATTTATTTTTTTAAACGACATTCGGCGCGTTATCAGAGAAAAGTATTTTCGGTAGGGCAAAAGTCGCGAAACGAGTGAGTAGAACGTCAATGACGCGTTTGTACGTCATGGCATGCATCGTGTAAACTTCCAACCACTTAGAGTACGCATCGACCATGACTCCGCAGATGCGGATACGTTTTGCCATGCACCCACCTACTGAATAGTGGATCGTTTTCAGTTACTGTTCATAATGGCGCTGGACTCGAGGAAAACTTCGAGTCTTTCCGCAAAGTTAGCCCAGGTGCCAACACTTTTGTCGAAAGCGGTAAGTGCTCGAAACGTCAACAACGTCGGTAGCGACGTGCTGTGCTTGACACTTGACACTCACCATTCGCTGAGACGAAACGTGCTTGTACGTCTGCCACGAGTCGTCCGATATCAGGTCATTACCGCAACTCCATCTCTCGACAAAACAGGTCTTTATTGTCCGCATACCTATAGTTAGCAATCATGTGAACTTATAAATTCCCGAACGCTCATTACTTTCCGTCACTAAACGCCGCTCAATCATAGTGTCTTCATGGCTAATAAACGTCTTCCTATTTATACTAATGCTTTTCATCATATTCCTCCTAAGCTGTACCATAGCCTCCTTTATACTGATAATGCCTGCCCAATGGTTGGCTTCCCCATGCTTCCTCGTCGTTGCGCCTGCTTCCCAAATTTGCCACTAGAGGCGCCAAAACCCCATACAAAAATGCAGACGACGCTTCTCCGCTGCCCGCTGCTACAGTCCACTGTGACGCCATTTGTGAATTGAATACATTTGTAACCCGTGCTACATAACTAGCGCAGGGCACCGTCAGTATAGTTTTTATATATAAAAGAAGTCTTAACCTTTCTTTAGCTTTCACTTCTTGGTTTTGTTTCTATGCTGAAATGTTACCAGACCTCTGGTGCTTGTCACAGCGACAACAGTAACAGTCAATCCAAATTAAAAAGGAGACAGAGAGGCTGGCGGACGTTCACGACGTTGCGACAGCAGCCACTCGGCGCTTTTTATTGCTTCTAGAGCAGAGCC
The DNA here is from genome assembly GCA_013358835.2 of Ixodes persulcatus. Taxonomy (NCBI): domain Eukaryota; kingdom Metazoa; phylum Arthropoda; class Arachnida; order Ixodida; family Ixodidae; genus Ixodes; species Ixodes persulcatus. The sequence goes on along the minus strand of JABSTQ010010367.1, from coordinate 882,162 downwards.
GGACAACGTACAACCCGCGGACCACATGCGGCAGTCAAGGGATTTTTCTCAGGACCGTGAACGAGCCTTCGCTGACCGAAAACCTGCGCACCCGTCGGCAACGCACTGACCGGGGATCTTAAAACACATTTTAATTTTAAAAATAGTTTTTTAAGCTCACAGTTTTTTTTATGTTTCGACCGGTTTCATCTGGTCTGCACTGTTTTTCATGGATGCAGTTCTAGAGCTTTAACGATTTCCTAGATAGTGGCTCGTTGAAGAAGATCTTCTTGAGGTCACCCTTGTCAGACACGGATGCAGAGTAGTTTGTGGAAATTGGCCTGAAATACTTTGTAGACAGAATTTGCAGGAAATCTTTGTAATGGTTTACATCTTTATCTGCCTTTGCGCATTTCAGAACGCCATGGCGCATAAGTGTATCTACGCAAGTCTCATCAGCTACATACAAAGGCGTTTTCAGCATATTTCGTTTGTTTCAGTAAAACCTCTATGAAGTTCTTCAGCGCATACAGCACCCTCACTAGCTTCTCCGATGGATAGTATAGTCCTGCCCTGTCCTGGTGCCTGATGATGGAATCACTGTGAGCCGTAGAAGCCTGCTTAATAACCCGTAGGAACTGCTGCAGTCACTGCAGTGGACATGTTCATTCACCACCTGTGCCAAATATCCACCTTCTACTACGTGAGGCCACACGCACACCGTGTGGCGTCACGCTGTGCGTGCCGGGGGCTGCAGACAGCCTCGTGCTATTGAGCTATGCCGGCTATGGCTAAGCGCTCTAGAGCTCTGAAAATCAACCGACAACTGAAAGAAGTTACTCGTGTCACAAAAACATTACGTGATCACGTGGCCTATTTAAACACGTAAGGTCACGTTACCGCGTAACCTAACATGGAAAACTTACGTTATCACATAGCTTAACGTGATAACGTAGCTTACACTAGCTACAGTGAACTGTAGTAGCAGACAGCGGGAAAGCGTCGTCTGCTTTTCTGTATGGGGTTTTGGCGCCCCTAGTAGCAAATATGTGAAGTAGGCGCGACGACGATAAAGAAACCATTGGGCAGGCATTTTCAGTATAAAGGAGGCTATGGCTGTACTTACAACATAATGTGTGTCGGTACTTCCGAAAATATTGCAACGGCGCTTGTTTTCTGGGAACTATAATGTAACAACCCTTACAACATCTTCCGGATCCCGTGAAACACAATATTTTGTTACGTCACTTTTCAGTCGTCATTATAATGGCGAGGTAAATACTGTAAATCGCGAAGCAGTTTACTAGACGTCCGCTTCCACTGGTGTCTTGGAAGATTGAGTCTACTGAGCGTGCATTCCTGCAGAAGCATTTTTCATTGACAGAATATGGACACGTCAATCAACAATTGATTCCTTTTTGGCAACGTTACTAGAAGCACTCAGCTGGGAAACTGCCATAGAGCCTGCTTTAAAAAAGTGGCTCCGATCCGTACTCGAGAACCGAGCTAATGGCGATTGCAACGCCGCCATTTCTCCCGCAGTGTCCACTCTGGGAACTGCACGGCTTCACGTCGAGTCGGGCAAGGGCTGGTGGCGCCATCTCGCAGTGTCATCTCGCAGTATTTATGTAAAGCAACGTTCATGTTTCAACTCGTCAATAAAGGGTGGCGCTGTTATCGTATTTAGCTCGGTCTCGGTGGACGCCAGCGGCCCAGGCTTCAAGGGTGAGTTTCCCAACTGAGGGTTTTAGTAGCGTTGCTTCTTGGTAAGATTTATTGCGAAAGCCCGTCGCAACCACCGAACCACATGTCCCTATTAGCGGCGAGATGTTTCGGTGGCGCCCTCGTTCGGTTACCTTTCGTGACGTCATTACCTTGTGAACAACAAGTTCGATGGTGTTTGTAATGGGCATAGTGGAAGCCTGAAATCATAGCGCTCTCAAAGCAACACTGCCAACACCGTCAAAATTGAAGTTCTTTCATTCCTCTTATTTCCGTCCATGAGACATCCTTTGCTGACGTCATAGTCAGCATTCAACCAGTTGTGGTGGGGCGACCACAGCGACGCTTTCGATCGCTCACGTCGCTGACATTCTCGCATTGATGAGTTTGCTGGGCCACGCTACTGAGCCAGCTGAGCACAGCTGGCAGCGGCACGAGCAAGGCCACGAGGGGAACGTGATGGTGCTCGAGCCATCCCAATTAGCCCCGAGAGCGAACACAAGCGTCGCTGTGGTCGGCCTTCCACGATTGGACGAACGCTGACTATGACGTAAGAAAGGGGATTATCATCAACGGAAATAAGAGGAATGAAAGAACTTTCATTTTGACGGTGTTGGCAGTGTTCCTTTAAGAGCGCAATGATTTCAAGTTTCCACCATGCTATTTACAAACACCATCGAACTTGTTGTTTGCAAGGTAATGACGTAACAAGGGGGAACCATAAGAGGGCGCCACCACAACTTCTCGCCGCTAATACTTCGGCCACTCCACGGGTGCGTGTCGCCATCTATTGGTTGAACTAACGCCTTGTTCAAGATGGCTGCGCATTCTTGATGCTGCGGAATGCACGTGGCAAAAGAACTCTGGAAGTTCACCACCAGCACGCGCTCAGCATTCGCGTATAGACCCCTTTCGAAATTCACGCGCCCATTGTTAAAAGGTCTGAACCACTGCACAATGGCGGAAAACGCGACACCACAGAGTTTGAAATTCTAACACTGCACAAGCTAGAAATGAAATGCCATTAGTACGGTTTCTAAGGTTCCTACATTGGCGGTGTCTTGTGCGTCCGCCATTGTGAAGGGATTCCACAGCTTCGAACAGAGTGCGCACTTTCGAAAGGGGTCTATTGCGTTTTGTCGGCTTTGTGGAAGGTGTTCGACGATAAAGATTGTGCTAGCGTTCCACGTGTTGTCTAAGCTCCATGAATTAGCTTACATGACAAAACAAAGCGCGCGGGTATTCAGTTTACAGCCTGAACAACGGCTCAATTTGCAAGGAAAGTTTCTAGTTCTGTCAACTTCTTTCTTGTATACTTTCACCGTATACAAAAAAGGAAACGAAAGTACGTTTAATAAATTTAGGAAGGCATAAAAAAAAGATAATAAACAAGGGGGTTTTAGCCAGTCTTAAAATGTTTTTTTTTTTTCTTTAAATTTATGTTTTTGTGTACAGAGAGAGAGAGAGAGAAACAACTTTATGGAACCGAGCTAATTACGACGTCTTCTTAGACGCCGTCGATGGAAGTGGTTCCCTCTTCACGGGACCCATAGGCTTCCCTAGCCGCCTGGCCCCTGGAGATCAGGACGAGCTGGACTTCCAGTACGGGGCTGGTTAGCAAGGTCTCCCATCGCTCGGTATGGGAGGATGAGGGATGGGGTGGAATAGTGGGGATGGAAAGAGGTGGGGGGATCGACTTGACGAAATCTCATACTCCAATGACGTGTTGGAGCGTGCCTAACTGATTCTTGCAGAAATTACATTCCTTCTTGTACCTTTCCGGGTACATCTTGTTTTGAAGGTAAGGGTGCGGAAAAGGTCCTGCCTGTATCTGTCTGTAAATAACTTGCTGTTCTCTGCTAAGCAATTTGTGAGGATCGGGGTAACGTCGCCTCTCCGTCCTGTAGTAGTTCATAATGTCCCTATAACTAATTATGAACTGTGGCTCACCTTCCTTTACTCGGTGTTCTATCTCTCGGGCGAACTGGTGGACAAGTTCGTTGCCCTTCATCCCAGAGTAAGCCGGCGTCCAAATCAACTCAACGTTCCTTTCAGGTCCGTCCCGTTTCCTCTTGAGAATATCTAGTTCCACAAGAGACACCCACCCCCTTCTGTAGCTGTTATACGTCTTTTGAGAGTCAGTGACAATTCTTCCCACTTTGGTCTGCGCGAGTGCTAGCGCTATTGCGGCCTCTTCTGCCACCTCCGGAAAAGACGTCTTGATGGAGGCGCAGGTTACAATCGCATCCCGCGTCGTAACTGCCAGCGTGGCTTTCGATAAAAACGTGGGTTACGAGGCGTCTGTGAAGAGAGTGACCCCCTCTTCCCCTTCTTCTATTTGATCTAAACTCTCCGTCAAGGCCGCTATACGAGCCGCTCTGCGGCCGTCGCTACGACCTGGCCTCATGTTTCGAGGCAGTGGCTTACTGTCAATTTTATGCACCCATAACCTGGGTAACGGCCCCGTTTCCTTCCGATCTGCCTCTTGCCAGCCCAACTTGGCAAGAACGCGACGTCCCGCCGACGTTTGACTGAGCCGAACTCTTTGATTAGACAGATGAGCTTCTATTAACTCTTCAACGACGTTGTGTTTGGCCATGCCGAGAAGCTTGTCGGTCGACGAATGCTTCGGCATGCCCAGCGACATCTTGGTTTCCTTGCGTATAATGGCGTTCAACTGGTCCCTGTCTTTCTTGAGTAACTTGAGCTACGGCGCCGCGTAAACGATGCGCGACGTCACAAAGGCCTGGACGAGCGTCAATGCATCGTCCTCCTTCAATCCTCTTCTACTGTTCGTGACTCTTCTGATCATGTTCGAAATTTGTTCCGTAGAAACCTTGATCTTGTCGATCGACGCCCCCGCCTTGCCGTTGTTCTGGAAGATGACACCCACGATACGTGCTTGCGTGGTTAGCGTTATGTTCGTCCCGTCGATGGTGATGCGGACGTTCTCTTGTTCTCCTCTCTTCTTGGCTTGATGACGAGTAACTCCGACTTCTGTGGCGAGCAACTGAGGCCGCACGATTTAGCGAACTCGTGCACGGTCTTTGGCACTCTCTGAAGTGTCTTCTCCATCCAACTCTCCGACCCTGCCCTCGACGTCCACACAGTGATATCGTCTGTGTAGAGAGCATGATCTATGCCCTCTATGCCTTGAAGTAGGGCCGGGAGCGGGAGGAGTGCCAGGTTAAAGAGATGCGGCGAGAGAACCGACACTTGCGGGGTGCCTCTGTCTCCCAGGGCTATCGGCTTCGACTTCTCTTCTCCAATTTTGAATGTTGCCGTTTTATTGCTTAAAAACTCCTGCACATACTTGTATGTTCGCTTTCCGCACCCCGTTTTGAACAAGTTACGGAGAATACTTTCATGTGTGACGTTATCGAAGGCCCCCTTGAGATCGAGCGCCAGGATAGCTCTTGGCGTAGGAGTCCTCGCTTTCCTGATTACCAGTTTGTGTAGTTGCACCAAGACGTCTTGCGTGCTCAGGTGCCTCCGGAACCCGTACATGGTCGGTGGCATCTGATCGGTGACGTCCAAATGTCTCTGTAGTCTCTTGAAAACCATACGCTCGACCACCTTGCCCACACACGACGTAAGGAAGATGGGGCGCAGGTTGTCGAAGTGGGGTGGTTTCCCCGGCTTGGGAATGAAACGCACCTCCGCTTCTTTCCACTCTTTTGGTAGCGAACCCTTCTCCCAGAACGCGTTGGCGAGGTTCAGCAGTTCCGCTCAGCTTTTGTCACTCATATTTTTAAGCATCTTGTATGTAACGCCGTCAATGCCTGGTGCGGTGGCTTGATTACTTTCATCGATGGCCGCAACCAGCTCCAGTTCGGTGAAGGCTTCGTCCATCTCGACGTTGCTATCCCTTTCGTACTCAAAAGTCGGGTTACCGCTCTTCTCGGTCTTGAGGTATTTACTTGTGACTTCACGGATGAGCTTCTCTCCGTCCCCGTCGTAACTGTTGATCGTTCTTGTGAGGTCTCGAGCGCTTGAACTCTTGTTTTTTAACGGATGTATTAGGTGCCGCAACAGCTTCCAAGTCTTCTTCGTAGACAGTGTGCCTTGTAGGTCTTCGCACATCTGTATCCAATTTTCCCTGTATAGCTGCTCCGCATATTCGGCCGCCTGCTTGTTAAGCGCATGTATGCGTCTGCTAAGCTTCTTGTTATGTCTTTGCCTCTTCCATCCTCGAGTAAGACCGTGCCTGGCCGCCCACATGTGGCTAATCCTGCTGTCTACGAATGGAGCTTGCGTAGTCGTAGAAATCTTCTGCGTAAATTTCTTGACAAACTCACGTTGCTGCTTGGCCCACGCCTCATACGTCTTAGTGTCTTGGTCCTCGTCCTCGCCTTCACTGTCTGCGCTTCTACGTAACCGGTCCCAGTCTGTAATATTGGCTTGACCCAGTTTCACCATGATGTCGGTCCCCCCGAGGGTGACACAAATAATGTCGTGATCTGAGCCAAGATTCTCCCCCGTGTTACGCCAAGTTACGTCAAGGTCCCCCCGAACTAACGTCAGATCAGGAGTGGTGTCTCTGACCGTGCTAGTGCCTGTCCTGGTTGGCGCACCCGGTTCGTTAACCACCTCCATGTCGTGATCCTCTATAGCTTTTACCAATTGGTTTCCTCTTTTGTACGAATATTTGTAACCCCACCTCGTGTGGGCCGCGTTGAAATCTCCTAGCAGTAAATCGGTCTTATTCTTGCTCCTGTAATGAAGTTCAATATGGTGCCTTCAAAGACAATGACCCTGCTGCACGGTCGACAATACCCATTCAGGACAAAAATGTTGTTGTCACCCCCCACTCTTCTGCTGTGAATTTCGATGAGCGTATGTTCGCAGCCTCGCTGAGCGGTCACGTGCTGTGTGGCCGCCACGTTGTTGCTGACCAAGATTGCAGTACCCTTTTCGCTAGGGTCCGTATACGTAATGCATCCCGCGAGCTTGGCTCGGCCGTTGGTCTCTTGTAACGCTATTATATCCGGTTTCTGGTCCAATTTATAAACGTATAGTTGTAACTCCCCTATCTTGTTTCTAATACTCCTACAGTTCCATTGAAGTAACGTCGCAGTCTCTGCTTTCCATTAGTCTTCTTCATTTTCTAGTTTTTGAGCGGTAGAGTTGTGCACGTAGCCAACTTCTCGTGGCCTGACGCGTAGATTAACTCGGGATGACTTCATCTTGGCAACCGTGAAATGCTTAATGTTCGCATCCAACGTCATGGCTCTAACGAAGAGTTGTCTGCGTTTAGCCTCCACATTATCCATTCTGTTCACTTGCTCAGACAATTGAAAAACTTGGTTGGAGATTTGCGTAAGCATGCTCATGACCGTCTCCATTGTCGGAGGAACGGCGGCCTCGGCCTTCTCTTCCTCCATGGCAACAACTGCCGTTTCTATCTTTGGAGCTTGCGTCTCTGTCTGCGTCAATGTCGATGGCATGATCAGCGCCGGTGGCGTGATCAGCGCCGTCGGCGTGATCGGCTTCGGCGAGGCCGGAGCAGCGCAGGTGGTGTCCCTCTTTGTGTACAATGGTGCAACAAATAAATGAAAAAGAAGCCAATGCTCGGGCATGCGTTCCTTTGAAGAAGAAGTAGAATCATCCGTTCCCACTCACGCGGATGTGTTCTCTGACGGCTGATGTCTTCTCACTTCCAAAGGGCTATTTATTTTTTAAAAGACGTTCTAACATGCCTGACAAGCTCATCAGAAAGGTACGTCTTCTTTGCAATAGGCTCTATCGATTTAGAAATATTTGTTGATCAAAAGTAGCTTGTTCCATGGAAATCTAGACAGCGAAAAATTAATCTGCTGCAAGGTGTGTCTGATGTGTCAGCTTATAAATTTAGCCAGTGTAGTGCGACATCTATATTCTTGCATCTATAGCAGGCATCACGCAGTTTTGATATATGAACGCACGCCAGTACGACGCTCCTCCAGATGGAAACGGGTAATGACGGGAATTGAAACGGGGATACCTGTGTTCTGTAAAGCAAGCTTTCGCTCCATGCGTGTTCCGAGCTGACGACAAGAAGAGACGCTACGATTCGTTTGTGGTGTCCTTTCTTGTCCTTTTCTTCCTGGCGCTTCCGGTTTTATAAATATGAACTATAGTTTCCTTCACTTTATGTGCGATCGAAGCCGAAGCTACAATCACGAGCTTGTTGCCTTAAACCATGCATGGACCGCACGTGCGCGCGTGCTCGGCAAGGAAGCTGAAAACTCGGAGCCTGTTCTTGGAGCTTCTGCTGCGCTTGCACAGGGACCACGAAGCGATATTAGTTTGTCACTTTCCACAAGCTTACTGGCACTATAGACCTTTCCAATGTTTACAAAATCACAGTCCAGCGTGCGGTCCTCACAGCCCAGCACGTGCGTGTTCGTCGCTTCGGAAAGCGAGCAAAGCACGCGCCATACGCACGAACGCTCAAAATGGCACCGGCCACAAGCTCGTTTTTGGAAAGGTCTATACTCTGTTCACCCTTAAGCTGAGACTAGTCAAAGCTAGAAGCGCGGGCTAGCCCGCACTCCTGGCTTAGCTACGTGCATTTCTAGCGCGAGTGCCCTTTCTGCGGAAGTACGCTTCAAAGCAGGGTCTTCGAGCTCTCATGCTTGTGCCATTGCACTCTTATAAAAAAGGGTCACTATAGTCCTCCCTAAAGGGAGGAACGCTCTTGATACATATGTTCCTTCAGAAAGGGAGAAACTTTCGTCCCTAAAGCAGGGGAGCAAAAGTTCCTCCGTCGCCTGCATCTCATTATGGCGGCCACGAATCGAGCGAATCGAGCTCAATAAGGCTTAACGAGAACACTAAGTCTATTGTACGGGGCGAGAGGAGCAGCAAATAAAAACGTAACACGAGCTTTCCGCGAACTGTATTTATTTCCGAAGCCGGCTTCCTCCCAGCAGGTAAAGAAACTTACGTTTCGAAAGCATACACACTAAACATCGTAACACCCTTATGGGTGTAAATGGCTTGTCCTATAACTAACACCCATATAGGTGTAGCAAAACGCCCTAAAAAAAGGGCGTTATACCTAACACCCCTAAAGGAGGGTGTTTTTCCCGAACACCCTTAAATAAAGGTGTGATTCTACAGTACACCGTTTTATTAGGATGTTACGACTGCGCAGTACGCCCTCTAAATTGGGTGTACCGCCGCCAGAAAGGTAAGTAAAAAAACGCAATGACCAACACCCATAAGATAGGGTGTATTAACCCAAAAGACTGCAGGAAGAAATGACTGCGAATGAATCGAAACATGCCTGGTTCACTTTTTTTATTTTTCGATCAAGATTCTACTAGGTTCTACTAAATTCTCTTCAGACGATTGCAAGGAGGTCATCTGGCCGCAGCCATGTCTCTGCTTACTACGTTCACAAAGACGGAACGACCGGAAGTTACTTGGGACGCAAGCGGCAGTTCATGTTTGTAAACAGTAAAATGGTCTATTGAGACGGAAGCAGGACTACAATCAGAAGCATGCATGCAGAGTACTTACATATAAGAGAGCGATCTCATGTAATCCGTGATAGATGCATAATCCGATTCGAGCAGCACAGAACAATTCGCAAACACAATGCCGGGGATGAAGGCGGTCGCTCACATTCCACAGAAGTATCGCGGTCACTCATGAGGAGCTTTCTGTCGTGATAGATGTACAATCTGATTCGCGCAGCACGAAACAACGCAAACACAATGTCGAGGATGAAGGCGATCGATCACAATCAACGGAAGTCTCGCGTCCGCCGAGGCCCGATGAGCAGCTCTTTGCCGAAACGCGTTCTACAAACACAGCACAATAATTCCATAGACACCGACGAAATAAACGGCCATAATAAAAAAGTTGGCATGGATGTATTCCGCCGTTCACGACGAAAAACTACTGTCGCGAAGTGGAACTCGTCAGGACCTGCTTGCACGAAAAACAGGAGAGCACTGAAGGACGCTTTTTGGAAACCGGATTTACGTGGTCCCTACAACTCACCATAACCTGGCAAACGGCGAAGGCTATGACCCCAGTGAGCCCATTAGCGCGTCAAAGCGAGTCGCGTGCCAAATTTTCGTCCAAGGGTTTTTTCCTACGGAGAGCGGTCACGTGTTTCGCTCCACCCCTCTGATTCGCTAGAAGCGGCCTTCGGAATCGCTCACAGCCACACGAAGACCCAAAAGGAGGTGTGGAAGCTTATCAGAAGACGAGGTCAAAGTGGGGTGGACAAAGCAGCTAATCTCCCTCTGCTGCCTCCTGCGCTGTACAGGGAGGGTCGCCTTTGCTCGGGACCTTGGGGTCGTCGTTGTTCGGGTGGCGGTTCCCTTTCGAAAAGTGTGGAGCCGGGGAGCGGCTTATGCTGTCTCGGTAGAACTCGTTGATCGTCGTCTTGTTTATGCGTTTGAGTTCCTTCTTTCCCTTTCTTTTTTTTTCTCCATTTGTTGGGAAGTGTACTTATTGGTCCAGTCAGGTGAGATTGTACTACCCGAAATAAGAGCGCCATAGCTTGGTCAAAGCTTCAGTGCAGTAAAAAAAAAATATATATATTAAGCAAAACGGAATTTGTTTGCTTTTAGCCCGAGAAAGACTTCTCGGGCTAAAAGCAAGCAGATTCCGTGTTGCTTAATGTTTTTTAACGTCGTATTTTAGGCGGTCAAGAAATAGAAATACCTCTCCGGCATAGCCGATTAACGCAGGATACTCTCAACACTCAACCAAAAACGGCGTCGCGTACGTTATGTCAGGATGGCGTCGGCGCGACTCATCCCATTCGTTAAATATTGGCTGAACCAAAATGGTGTGGGCACAATCGTTTCGATTAGATCCAATATCGCGCAATACGGTATGTTTCCTGGGCTGTATATTTACACGTCTTCGGTCACCTTTTGCGAGCGGAAGTGATTTTTTAAATTGAAGTTGAACTGATAAAACGGATGCACGCGCGACACGTAATTTTCGGCTCGTGTCGGATGGAGAGTTCGATCGGAGTTGCAAAAACTATTCTCTAGCACTTCCTAATCATACGCGCCTTCGTGTGGCGATTAATCATACTCGATGTTAGTACCGCCGTACAGAGCGCGACACTGTTAGCGCGAACAAGCGATCTCCGGTTTTTGAAGTTTTTCTCTTTGAAACCAAGGGATGTCATCCAAGTTATTATTGCTACGGAAAGAGCTCATTTAGTTCTATAATATAAGCCATAACATTTCGTGCTCGCTAATACTATATAATAGTGAAATGCGAAAATGCGTCGATGTCGTGTTCGCGCTAACAGTGTCGCGATGTGTACATCAGCAACAGTTTCACCAAAGCGATAAACATGAACGGTTATGAAATCATGGGTGTATTCGACAGTATCAACATTACGCCCCTCTCAAACCGTGTGAATGAAGGGCGTAAAATTCGCCCATACACCCTTTTTACACGATTTTAGAAACCATCGCTACAAGTGGGGCGTAAAAAGGGCGTGTAAGGGGTGTAAGACGTCAACACACCCTTTTTACACCCACTGATATTCAGAAATCGTGTAAAAAGGTTGAAAAAAGGGCGTTTTTCCTAACTTGCACCCTTCTTACACCCTTTTTACACGATTATGGGTGTTACAATGTTTAGTGTGTACAGTCACTGAGTCTTCTTATCGTCAGCATTGCGATGTTAAACGAAGACCACCGGCACCCAGTTACTTCGCGCACTCTATGTCTCACGGTTGCTATTCCTCGAGCCACAATCCCTTCGTCAACCGCCCATCACGGAGGAGTGGTAAACCATTCGCCCGCAAAACCAAAAGCTGCTTTCAAGAACACCAAATTCGAAGCAGCCTCTTGGCTCATTTCAGCACGGTAACAAATAATTATGGCGTAGCCGCGTAGCGTAAAAGGGGGTTAAATCGCTTGCCACCAGATCACAGGGTCAAGCAGAGTTCATGTTCTACAAAAAATATGTTTATTTTCTCGTGCTACAATTGCGCTCCGGGATCTTCTATTATACACACATGTAGACACATCACGCATACTACAGGCATCAGCTGAACATACAATGAGCGCATACAAATACAGGACACATACAAACATCAATACAACGGCACACTAACCTGATCACTACACCCGAGCTCTGCGTTTCCTTCTTTTATACCGGTCGTTTTGAACGTACGGAATTTCTCGGTGACTGCCTAAGCAATAAAAAATACTCCCAGCATGTTGATTTTTTTTCAGCAATGTCATACCTCTGAGAGTATTTTTAATAGCTCAGGGGATGAATCTCTTATTAAAAAGAAAACGCTCGATCGTGCCGTAATTATTTGAAAGCCAATATATCGAGCCGCTCCAATGCGGTTCCAAGCCATGAGTTTGTTTCCCCGCACGGCACTTCGTAGCCAGTATTTCTATTGTTGTTTGTTTTTCTATTTGTGGTCTTCGCGCATGGCTGCAATTGCCGTATTGAATTAATCTCTGTAGAGCGGATATTCACTCAGCTGGAAGTGATGCTTCACGGGCATAGAAATCGCTTTTCGATCAACTTGGCAGTCCATGCCGCGACTTGCGGCAGGTGTTAAGTGAATGGAGCTACGCCGTGGCGAGCTCGAAAACTTCTAGCGCTCATCCCAGCGCGCCACTTAGAGGGAAGTTTCTCCAGGAACCGTAGTATATTTAAACAGCAAAATAAAGGATAGCTTTATTTTTTTTTCTCGATTTTACCTACTATTCTTTTTAATTCTAAAATTCCACACTGTAAATATACGTACTTTCCGTCATAATTTCGTACTGTTAAGTCCTTTCCATAGAGCGCAATCGCTCTCGGGGACTGACAGTCACATTGGCCACTGTACAATAGGAGCTTACCGTTCAGACCAGCATTCCAACATGACTATCCGCAGGTCGATCGATTGCTCCTAATTCCTCAAGTGGTGTTAAACTCTTCAATGTAATGTAAAGCGGAATGTCAACCTGCGACACCCCGCCCCCTCCAATCACGGCCCGGCCAGCTGCCTCAATGACCGACAGCTTACGACATCTCATCTTGTTACACCATCTTGTTACACCACCAACGCACAACACTGCCATCACGATGATGCTGCTATGTTGCTGACACGCAGAAATACAGAACCACGTTGATTGCCGGTTGGCACTCGGCATGGGAAAACAGAACCGAACTCTGCACGCAAAGCAGCCGGCAGCGCCAGTTCGCGGCAGTATGGCTCTCTGGTGGAGTTACTTATACCCCTGTCAGAGGGGCTAATTTAGTGCACTTCAACCAAGTGCACTTCGCCTTTAGTGTCATTTCTATAGTGTGCCACACGACTTCTTCCTGAGGAACACACTTGGCTTCGAGTGAGTTAAACGAACTCATTTCATTCGATCGAGTGCGTGCATCGATGGCAGTGTTTCAACAGTAAAACATAGCAACACAGAAACCAAAAACGTGGCGTAAATTTTATTCTATAAAGAATAATAAATTCCCGAAAGAAAGAACAAAGACGAATGGCATTACAAAAAAAGAAAAAAAAAATCGTGGGGTGGACTTGGAGTTTAGGCTGATCTGTACCAAGATTAGCCCCGCGGTGAATTGATAAATGACGACAACAAAGTCAGTCATTCCAGGGCTATCTTGGTTAGCAGAGAAGGATAAAGCCTACTTTTGTTTCAGCACGTAACTATTCGAGACAAAACGATAATTATGATCTAATTAGGCAGTGTCAGGGCCTCCTCGTAGACTTCCGTGGGACGAAGTGGAACGCCAAAGTTGGATATGCTTCGTTCTTTATCTTGGCTTGCAATGACCGATCAGAATCATCCAATTGGCGTAAAAATCGTTCATTAATGTAACGCTGTTTTAGAGCGCAGCTTTTTGGCGCCCGTTTCCGGGTGGAGCGGCGTCGGCGTCAGCGTAACCGCGCGTTGCATTATGGGATGTTCCCAAATTGACGTCACACGTGACGGAACGTGTGTCGTCACGAATGATGTCACGAGGGTAAAATTTTCCGGCTAAATTTGACGGGAAAATGTTTCGCTAGGTTTGGCGGGAAATGTTTTCGCTAAATTTAGCGGGAAAATTTTACCCTCGTTACGTCACTTCACGTCACACGTGAAATTTCACGTAACGTGTCATGTGACGTCACATTTCAATTTAGCGGGAAAATTTCCCAGCTAAATTTCGAGAAAATTTTCCGCTAAATGGGGGGGAAGCAGGAGAGGAGAACGGGAGGATACGGAGGGGCAGCAGCTGCACCCCCCCCCCCATCCCCTTCGTACCCTTCCTCCCTCCTCCTTAAGAGCTGCGCTCCAATTCGGCATTACAGAGAATTATAAACGTCTAATTTTTTAACGTGTCTTTAATAAGGGGTATCGGTGGCCGAGTGGGCTAGCGCGCATCATACACACTCAAGAAAAAAGGGTGTAAAAGGGTGTATCGTTACACCCTTTCTCCCATATAATACACCCCCCAAACTTCAATACGACGTAAAGCGCCCTACAGTCGAAAAGGTACCGAAAGTTTACGAGGGGCTTGATAGCCGTGTGGTACAACTTATTAAAATAGCTAATGTACGTTTTACTGACTACAAAAAAAAAGCATAATCGGGGTTTTCTTGGCCCTACTGTAAAAACTCTGTGTTTTCTTTATGTGGTCTTTGATACGTACTTTAGCTCTTTAAAACATTATATCGCACCATTATCAAGCCCCTCGTAAAATGTGGGGCCGTCTGTTCGACTATAGGGCTCTGTACGTCGAAATGAAGTTTTAGTGTGTATTATAGGGGACAAAGGGTGTAACAATACACCCTTTTACACCCTTTTTTTTTTTAGTGTGTATCACTGCAGAACCCAGTGATCCTGAGTTCAATCCCCAGCCCTGCCCGAAGAACACACTTCCGATGAAGTGAGTTCGGGGAGCACACTACGCTCGCTCCGGTAGACCGAATGTGTAATCTCGATAGCAGTTTTCAAGGAGTAAAAATACTAGAGGAAACAAACTCTGAGTAAAATTAGCATTATTTCGACAGGAGCAATATTAGATGCGGACTTGTTTTCTGCGGGCAAGAAAGTAGTGCATTGTAGAAAAACAAGCCGCTAATCTAGTTTCCAGCCTTGGCCCCTTCGCGACGGCCAGCGACGGTCAGGATTCACCTGTAAGACTACACCAGGAATCTGAAGGTGCCAGGAGAGGCGCAAAAGGCCTACTAGAAATCGAACTCGTCCAATTAAGGCAAGGTGTCCTTGAACCATCGTTCGTTCCTCTGGAAACTCCACCGTTCTCGACTGGTCACGGGTAGGCTGTCGGTCATGAGAGCGGCTTTGGTAAAAGCATGTGCCTGCAGCTGCTGATCGATGTCACTCGAAATTCTTGCCTGTGTGTCGGCATCCAGCTCCAGCTGCCTCTCATCTGAAAGGCGTTGGGCTCTCACGAAGAAAAGTGCCCCCACCACGCGCTTCCGCTGTCCAACATCGCGGATATCGCTCTCCAGCTCGTCCTCCACACACTCCATGATGTTTCGTCGTGGCGAGTAGCGAGTGGCCGAGTGGGCTCGCGCACACCAGCTCGGAGCACGCGGAGCGAAAGCTCGGGCTGCAGAACCCAGTATACTATACTTCGTTTCACCTTATGTGCGAGCGAAGGCAAAGCTGGAAGCGCGAGCACAAAAGCTCCGTGCGTTCAGGCTTTGCTCGAGCGCGCGAGCTGGGGAGAAACGCAAAAAGCGCTGGTTTTGCAATTCTAGCTTTGGTTTCGCTCGCAGATAAGGTGAAACGAAGTATAGATTCAATCCGCGTTCAATCCCCACCCTTTCCCGTTTCGATCTGGATGTGTCACTACTGCGTGATGCACGTTAAAGACCCCAGGCTAGCGGTTGTACTGCACTGGCTAAAGTTTTCATCTACTGCTGGGAGACTCGTCGCCCGTTGACGCAGACTAAGTTAGGCTGTATAAACATACACACACACCCCAATTTTGTTTTTGTTGTGTTGAATGAAAATGACATCTAGATTTTGGATTCACCTGGCTTGTAATGGCTGATCATAGTCATATAATTGGATTTAAATTTTGATTAAAGCTCGTGACTTATCGCAACGATGTCTGGTAACATGTTTTTAATAAGACGATGAAAGTAATTATGAAGATATGTGTATGCACTTTAGTATTTTGCGTGCCAATTAATTTACCCATCGTCATTCTCATAATTTTGGAGTGACACTAAGTTTTCCCGTGCAGCACCAACACACTTGAAGTGTGTTTCGACGGCTTCAAGTGCACTCGCTTGAAGTTCACTAAACTATCCCGTCTGACAGGGGTATTAGTCCTGAATGCGATGTGGCGGAAAACGCTCATAAGATGAGACTGCAGCCAAAACTACAAGGGCGAGCTAGGCCGTGCTCCTGGCTTTGACACATGCATTTCTAGCGCGAGCGCTCGATTGTTCTGCGTAACAACGCTTCCAAGCAGCGACCTCAAGCTCTCGCGTTTGTGGCATTGGCTGCAGTCTCAGCTCCACAGTGCTTCTGCAACGTGCATTCCACACCATCGAGGTCGCCGTTCTTTGCAGACGTTAGGTAGGAGCTTGATCTGAGGATGCGGTGACCTCTGTCAGGCCAACCATACGCCATTGCTGGGTACTGGCGGTTATTTCTAGTTCCTGGTTCCCCCGAGCCACTATTTCTGCGGTGTGAAACACGGTGAAGCAAACACTCGTGGCACATAAAATACCGGCATGACTGGCGTACAGCCCTCAAATATTACTACTAAGCGGGATAGTCACGCGCTGATGTCACCGAGCGGCAAGGCTCGCAACTACAGTACCCTTGACCGTGCGAGAACTATTGACGTCACGACCGCGACACCCATTGCGCTGCTCGCTGGCAGACTTTGAGGCGAGGGGTAGAGAGCTCGCGCTCACGTCATTTCGTTTCCGTATCCCTTTAAGGGTGAATGCGCGAATGCTGAGCGCGTGCTGATGGCGAGCTTCCGCAGTTCTTTTGCAACGTGCATTTTCCACCATCAAGATTGCCGCTCTTGGCAGCTTATTAATGTGAGTTTGTTCTGAGCATGTGCTCTCAACAGCGTCCTCATATATGGCGTCCAGTGAATACCCCATATAGACGTTTGCAAGCATGGCGTCCCGGCTGGTGAACCATCCGTGCAAGCACGTGCAGCATGCACGTGAAGATAGCTTTGGCAGGCCTGGAATTCCACGTGCTTGCTCACACGAGGAAGAGCATGGCGGCCGCCAGATGCCCTGTTTGCAATCGTCTATAGACCTTTCGAAAAAGGAGCGTGTGGCCGGTGCCATTTTGAGTGTTCGTGCGTATGGCGCGTGCTTTCCTCGCTTTCCGAAGCGACGAACACGCACGTGCTGGGCTGTGAAGATCGCACGCTGGGCTGTGATTTTGTAAACATTGGAATGGTGTATAGACGACTAAGGTGGCCATGTGTCTGCCCGAGCGGAATAGCACGTGAAATTTCAAGCGTCTCAAAACCATGTTCACACGCACGCTGCACATGCTTGCACGCATGGGGTACCAGTTGGGGCGCCATGCTTGCAATACGCAGCTTGCAAGCGTCGTGATTGCTGGGTACTGCCGTTTCTTTTAAAGCGACAGCTTTACGGGTGACATTTGTAGAATTTCGAGCTTGTGGGCTGTGGTCGCCGCTATGGAAGCACCCTTCTCTCCCCCCATGGCGCGAGGAGAGGGAAGTCGGGTTTTCGAGGCCGGGGGTCACCGCACGTGACGTCACGCTTGTCGCCTTAGTCGAAGCCGAAGCGCGCCAAGAAGCAGCGCTCAATGGTAGCAATTACTCCAGTTTTTTCGGCACAAACGCGTGCTTATTCACTCGCGCGTTCGATATCTCGAACAAAACGATAGTCACAGTGCATTCTAGGATAACCACATCATTTTTTTTTTAACGTGGCCAGTTTTTGTTTCTTAGATTTGTTGTTTGTTTCTACAACTTTGTCGTTGAGCTTGCGGCAAAAAGTTCTTTAGTAGAATGTTTGTAGAGCAGCACAACACATGCTTCACCACGACCTCACTCGTGTGTCCTTGTTCCCACACATCAAAGTCGGAGCAAGCCTCGTCGTCCAGCAAGTCCAGTGTGAGGTCTGAGGACCGGCTGGCGTTGGTTACTCGTCGTGAGGACGTGCACCCGCATCGACATTTCCTCCATAACAACGTACCTGTGTGCGACGGCATTGACTGCGGTCATTGCTTGGTAAAAAAGGCCTCCTCTGTATTTGTCTTTGATGAGATGGTAGTACTCAAGGCCGGTGGCAGCGGCGATCGTGCGGTCCGTTGTCAGGGCATTTTTGCGGTTCTCGCACTTTAGCTTTTCCACCGTCGCGTACACCGCATATCCGGCCACATAGGCTAAAACTGGGGCGATGTCTTATTTTTGAAGGGGCATCTTCAATTACTTCTATGTTGTAGCTAGGGCGCCTTGCGTCTCGTCGTTTTTGCTTTTCCTCCCATTTCAAATCTCTCTCTGTTCCAGAAGCTTTGCCAATCGGTGCGAGTGTGTTTTGCAGCCGCAGCTTGTTTTCCCCTTCATAAAGCTGTCGTATTGACACGTGGTATTGGGAACCTGCCAGCCGCCGGTACCTTCCGATGCGGTCCTCTAAACAGTCCGTCTGATATTTTCCGAGGAGGACATAGGACAGGGTGAGTTCTTCGGAGCAGTACCTTCATATTTTAAGAAGCGCGTGAGTTGCCTGGTGTAGTGCAGTATGCGTTTTGTCAGTCAGTTAGCAGTTGTTTGCATTTTTCTGCCATTCATTCAACCAGTCTAAAATGTTGTAGAGAAAATCCACCTCCTCGTCGTCTCGAGCCGGGCGCGCAGGCTCTTGGAGCCGATCTTTCAGCCTGATTCCTTTGCCGGGTGTCTTGACATTCACGATTTTCCACCACGTTACTATAATCTCAATGAAAGTGGCGGGCGGTCTCCTTGAGAAACTTCAGGTTGTGTTTATCTCCAATGGCACGAAGGGCACTGGGAAGAGAGCTGTCAAATATCTGAAGAACAAGCTTCACGTTCTCCTTCTCAATGCTCGACGGGCAAAAAGCTTTCCTTGACGCTTTTTGTCAGGCATGACGGACGCATTTGTCAGGCTTGACGGAAACAACACTTGATTATTGAGCACAATACGCAGAACACTCGCAAGCTGTGCGACGTTTGAAACAAGACGAACAAAGAGAACAACCAAAGCAAAACAAAGCGTCTCTGAACACGCCGAAACAGGCTGCTTCCATCCGTTCTACATTGTAGAACGTTGTGGAAACACGCCGAAGCAAGCCGTCTCCATCTGCCGAGCCGGAACGGAAATACACCGCGGCTGCAGCGTAGGCCAAGTAGCGGTGACGTAGACACACGTGATCGCGGGAGCCCCCAGGCTTTCCTCCTCTAGGTAGCTTTTGTTTTCCCGTCGGCCGCGCATCGCGGGAAAAGAAGACAGGGGAGCCCCGGCATGCCGCCAGGAACGACGCCACGCAGGGAGAGTCTTCCCAAATACGATATAGCTTCGCCAATACTGGAAACTCCTCCGAAAACCTATGGGAGCGGCGGCGAACGTGACAGTGGCGCCTTTAGCGGACGCGGGAGTCTACGGAAGCAGACGACGCAATGGAAAAGTATAGGCACCGTCACGTCCTCGAGCTTTGCGTGCCCCGTTTCGTCACCCCAACAGCAGAAACAATTCATTACGGTCAGTCCGCTTGCAAAGCGGAATCCACTGATCGCAACTGCAACGACAATCAAATAACAACGCGCGCAGAAACAAAGATAGAGCAGTTTATTTAGAGGTCTCAAACGTCACTCACGGGGATCACACGCTTTTGAAGCGCATCTGAGAAGCGGGAAAAAGGCGTTTAGCTACTCGAACTACGTCGTAAGAGGTTGCTGTTTATCCGTTACAAACTGCGTTGTCAGAATTTCTTACCTGAACAGGTGATTATTTAAATGTGCGCAAACAATTAACATGTTAAAATTCCCAGATCAAGGGCACCAGCCTCTGCAGTATTACAAAAACAAAAAGTAACGCCAAAAATGACCGTGCAAGCACTTTCCAAACTTTGCAGAAAAGTTGGGGTCCCCATCCCAGACGAAAATTAAAAGAAATGGGGAACCGTCGTGAACAACGGCGAATGAAACAAAAAAGTTAGCAGACGATACAAAGATACAAATCACCCAGCAATGACCTCCTTCAACGACGACGATCGCGCGGGGCTTCGGTAGGAGCATGGAAAATTAGCAGGTGGTGCTCGCCGTTGGTGTTGAGTCCACAACAAACAAAGCGGAAGCACCAAGACGAAACTATCAAAATAGAAAAAGAGCTTTTTTTTGCTGCACGTTACTTGTTTGCTGATTTTCTTTCGCGGCGTTGGTAGGAACTAAGAAAAAAACAGGAAAGGAATAACGTAGTCCTGCTCACACTGCCCGGTAAATAAGAGTCGCACGCTGCAATCTGCTTCGTGCTATCAGTGTGTGACCTTTTCTTGCTCTCGAATTTCGTTTCCCAGTGACTTTGGCAGGTTGTTTGTTTGCTCGCTTGGCGAAGCAGTTCAAAAGTACATTCAAGTACTTGTTCACGTACATGTCCAGGCAATCCTTGCACACCGTGCCTTAGCTTTGAGTGTCGATCAGCGGCCTCAAGTGCGTTTTCAGCTGAACTCGTGTTTGGTGAAATATGTAAGTGAAATGTGTATCGAAGGCACGGCTGATATGTTACCGGCTAGGTGACGAGCTAAGTCTTAAGGTGGTGCCATTTTCGCATGCGAGAATTTCTTGTTCTTCAACAGAATGTCTTTCGAGGTGTTTCATGTTTCTGATAGCAAGCATGATGACAGATCTGACTGGATGCCCACCCAGCTATATAGGACTGGGTGTTCAGTAGTGCATCTGGTCCGTCGTCTGTGAAGTTCTCAGCCATCTCCGTGGAGTTGTCATAATCGTCTGTTGAGGCGTCAGTTGCGATTTTGCAGCCAGACTTGGATAGCTCTCCCAGTTTAATTTGAAGCAACTTAATTACTCACGTTTGTTCGGTCTTCGGGAAGCGGAAGAGGAATTTTTCACCACGTCACAAAAACCTGTTTTTTTTAGCGGTAACCCTGCAGCACAGTGGCATGCCTGCTATCTCCAAGTATGCGCTGGTGTATGCCCGAAGGCAGCCGGTTGATCAACCAACGAGGACCCATAGCAGACGTTACCGTGTATACTCAAATAACATACGAATAGAAATCTATAACGACCTTACACTTTTTAATATATTTATTACGTATCAAAAAGTACAGGGTGTCGACAAAATAAAATTTACACGGTCATTTTCACTGCAAAAATAAGCTAGGCATCGCCTGACGCTCATTCTCCGCCAAAACGTAGCGCTAGAGGTCACAACCAGATGCCGACGTTTTAGCACGATCCGATAACTTAATCAAAAGTTACAAGTGATTTTCTGAAAATTTCAATGGGAAAATGGCGGCCGACGGAGGTTTCGAATACATGGGGTTCTATGGCACCAGAAACCGAACACGGGCAAAAATGGGCTCCATTTTCCCATTCAAATTTTCAGAAAATCACTTATAACTTTTGATTAAGTTATCGGATCGGGCTGAAACTTTGGCATCTGGTTGTGACCTCATAGCGCTACCTTTGAGCAAGAATAAGCGTTCGGCGATGCCTAGTTTATTTTTGCGGTGAAAAAAACCCTGTAAATGTTTTTTGTGACACCCTGTACATATGAAGATTTCGGATCAGAAACTCAATCGAAGGCAAACATAGAAGGTTATCACAAACGACATCGGAAAAGCAAAACAAAAACAATAACAAAACAAAGTTGCAGACGGCCTTACAGATGTCCGGGCATAGCGTAGCAGACGAACCGGTGGTAGTAAGCGACCAAGCGAAGGAAAGAAAATAAAAACTAAACCAAACAAGGGATAGCAAAATACGCGAACATCAAGTAAACACAAGAAAGAAATAAAAAAAAAACATAAACGCAGGAGGAAGAAAGATTGTGGCGGCGTAGTGCCGGCTCAAACATAAAAAGAAAGACTTCGAAAAATGGTAGGAGGTGCACCACCGTTCAACGGATTTTTTTTTTTTTTTTTGTAACTCCGCTTTTATTAGTTTCAGTGATAGCGTCCGATTTGCATGTGCACAATCGGCTTCTTGCAGAGCATACTGACATCGCAGTAAGGTACGTGGCTCGAAATTGCCTTTTGCTTCTTCATCCGGAGACGATCGGGATTAGCCAGCTCGCCTATTCGACGAAACGGTTTTAAGCAATACATTCATGAGAAATGCCATGGAATGGCAACAACAAAACGAATCGATCGATAAGAACAGTAAAGTTGAAACGTAGCTATGTTCTGAATTTTGTTTACATTGCCCTTTTTCAAGAAACAGGGCGAAGGTACATTCGTGTTTTGCCTGGCTTACGTAAGTGCTGACCGAGTGTTTTCCATGGTTGAAAAAACCCCGAGACTGCGGGTGAACGACACAACACTAAAAAGCAAAAACTTGTACACATATACTGCTTAGGCTGTTATGTTAGAATGTTCATAGTATTTTATTACTCTCAGATTTTATGTAAGTTGTCTCCTGATTGCTTACAACAGAAAAAAGGAAACATTCTAAGCTCTGGGTTGATAGAAAAACTCCACCTGCTGACAGCTACCAATCATCTCGGCGACGATTATAAGTTTTCACTGCATGCATGCCAACGGTTGCGGGCTTAGAACGAGTTTTTCACACGTGATTTCATACAATCGCAATTTTTCTTGACAACCAACATTGTTTACTCACGCAAGTGGCCACATGTGAAGTTTAGAATACTTTGTATTGATTGTGGCACACGTGGAAAGTAACATAGCTTTTATTGTTACAATCCGCGAAATAGAATATTCTGGGTTACTTTGGTCTCTAATGCATGCAACACACAAAAGAGCACGAGCTGTATCGCAGTGGGAAACGAAAACAATAATGATAAACAAATGTGTAATCACGCGAAAACTGAGGGCTATGCACATATGCAGAAGGTAAGCTTTGTTTCACTAAATACATTACCAGTAAAGTATTTGGTTTTATCGAGCGAGTGAAGCGGAACATACAAGTGCTAGCATATTGCCCTGAACTACTCTTCCAGTGAACAGGCGCACCGTTCAAAGCATGGAGCTCGCTTTTAAAGCTTTTGCTGCGCTCAAACCTTTTAGAACACAATTATAATCAATTTTATTATTTAATTTTTATTTATTAAGTGCGCCCATGTTTTTTTTTTTTTGTCTTTTGGATTTACGTGTTATTTTCTTAGTTATGTAATATTTTCCAGAAGTCCAACAACTATAGTCTGTTTCATCATAAGTAAGAGCCGCATAATCAAAGATGTAGAGAAACCAAAAAAAAAAAACGCGAACACGCGAACACACATTAAAATACAATGTAACGGTGCATTCAAAATTAGTCCTTAGTTTTTTTAGAGAGCAGGAGTTTCATAGGGCGACATTGTTTAACGTTGTAGATTATAAAAATTGCGGTACAACTGTTACCTCGGGACCGTTAATATGCATCATGCAGTATATGTGATACACGATCGCACGATTGTAGGATGCGGATGGGCGACAGAACCCAGGGTCCCTGCTAAACATCCTTGATAAAGGCGTTTTTTACAAGTATCGCCAACCAGTGTTGTAGAAACGCGCAAGACACGAGCCACGAGCGGGTGCTCCGCCGCCATTCGCTTTCAAGGACCAGTCATCTTAGGGCTTGTTCGAGGCGGGGTTTAAGCCGCACGTCCGGAGGCTTCCTGGCTCGTGACGACGACCATTCCCCGAAGTGAAGAACCCAGGGGTCCAGTGGAGGTGGGAGAATTGGTAACGTAACGAACGGTTTAATTACATGGTTGCGAGACAGTCGTCAAATCGGAGAGAACAACGGAGCAGCCTCACGCTCCGCCTTATATAGGGTCCGTCTTCTCCCTCACTCTCCGCCAGGGCAGCAGGTGCGAGTAGCCAACCGCCGCCAAGTGCGTTGCAGCAAAGTCCGCCGCGTCGTAGCCAGAAGTGCGTCGTAGCCATGGTTCTCCGCAGTTAGGCCATGCCTCTCTCCCCTTCCGGAGCGCACGAACCCACGCGCACACACGCACACACACGCCCCGTTGACGTCACGGAAGCGTTGAGACTTGTTTTGGGCAGGCTCCGACAGGAGGACGACAGTCCTGAACAGATCGTGACTCGTTTCCGCAGCGTTGAAACTCGGAAGAAGGTTGCCGAAGGTTCCATTCTTAACAGCCCCTCCGGGGCCAGGGAAAAGTCGAATGGCCGGTGGTACAATCGCTGGCCTGAAGAGGTGGGCTTGGAGTAGGCCTTGAGAAGACGCTGCAAGCACTAAACAAACTCCCAAACCTCTTACAACGGAGGCATTAGCGGAAACGTCCCCCACAACACCACGCCACACCGCAGTCAAACGCTCGGAATCCGCCAGAGACCCGCCAGACTGGATTACGGATTACCAAAATTTGGTACAATTCCGGGTATCGAGACCCCTTGTCGCCAAACAAACTCATTTTTCCAACGAGGTCACTACGAACAAAATACAAAAGACAAAACCCTTCGCAATTTGTGAGGTCATTTTGAGCAAAGTGCCCCCACTTTAATCCTCATTCCCGTGGATGACGAAAACCTCTGAGATCATCCCTACTGTTTTTGGTGATATCAAAAAAATCTGCTCAACCCATCGGCATTGCCGTTAAATTTCCCTTTCCTTTTTCTTACGCTGAAGTCATAGTGATCGATTTTCACGTGATTTCTAGACGTGAAAATACGGTCCTTATAGCGCCGATAAAACAATCCGCCTTTTTCATGCCCCGTCACATTGGTCCTAGCAATCTCCTGAGCTGTACCGCGAAACCCTGACACACTAGGGTCGCTCTTCTGCTCGACTGTCAAAGACACTCTGTCTACTCGTAACAGACGATCAAAATTACGTGACGTCGGAGCTACGTGAGATCCTTTAATGATCCCGTCTTCCTCCGCCTTTTTCGCCGGCTCGTCGGGACGGCGTAAGCTTTCTAGTGCTACGAGGTCAGGCTGTTCTACCACCTGTTCCCCTTCATCCCGTATCTCTGCCTCCAACTCTGGGAGTGCTTGCTCGCAGTCAACTGCCTCTGGCTCTGGATCACTCGTTAACAAAGGGGCGAGCTGACGCGATTTGGACCTCGAACACGACTGAACTAGTCCTTCTCCCATTTGTTGACCCCTTTCGCGCAGCAGGAAATCTGACCGGTTAGAAAACAAATAAGGATACTCTAACGGGACTGTTTGCGAGACAGCCGCCTCGGTTACTAGCTCTCCGAACGGGCCAGTTATCTTTACTCTCGCCATAGGCAGACAGACACTGTGCTCTTCAAGCACCTGCTTGATCCAAACTACCTCTCCAGTAAAGTCGGATGTAGTTACATACGACGGATGAACAACGTCCATCGTCGCTGCACTGTCCCGAAGCACCCTGCACGGCTTTCCGTTTACCTGGAGCTCGTGAAGATAGGGACGAAGAAGCTTCAGGTTCTCGTCACTACCGTTCACGTACGAGAACACAACCCGCGGTTTCTTACATCTGGCCGCTGTGTGTCCCGGCTCCTGACAGTTGTAGCACAGGAACGGCTTCCTTGCCTCGAACTGCCCTCTTTGGTTTTTCCGCGCCTCGTCTCCGTTCGAGTGATCTGCGCTTTTTTCGGGGACCTTTTTTTTGTTTCGGGCTTCTCGGGCCTTTTACCTCGCGAGCCGTTTCCCTGTTGGTGTTGGAAGGGCTTACGCACAGCGCGATCGCTCCGGCCGGGTTCGCTTTCCTCTCCGCTCAGCTTTCTACGCGTTGCGTACTCTTCGGCTAGCTCAGCGGCCCTTTCGACAGAGTTGACTCCCACCCTATCCTGCACCCAGAGCTTGACTGACTGCGGAATGCTACGAAAGAACTGTTCGAGGCACACACACTCGACTACCTTGTCTCGGCTTTCGTACACTTCCTCGCTCTTGAACCATTCTATCAAATTGGTTTTAAGCCCGTATGCGAATTCCGAGTAGCCCTCGCTGCTCCTTTTGGATGTGTTTCTAAACCTTTGACTGAACGCCTCGGCAGAAAGGCGGTACCGCTTCAAAAGGCTGGACTTCACCTTGTCGTAGTCGTCCGCGTCTCCAGCACTAAGGCGCGCGACAACCTCTGCAGCCTCACTGGGCAACAAAGTCAAAAGCCGTTGCGGCCGCGTTTCTGGGGCGAAGCTTAACTTCTCACATGTCCTCTCAAAGTTAACTAAGAACAGGCCCACGTCTTCCCCAACTTTAAACGGCTGCAGGAGCTTCTTCATTTGATACGACTCGGTCTCACTTGCTCGTACCGGAGCCCCAACTCTACTGGTCTGCGAGTTTAATCGCAGTTGTTCCACTTCGAGCTCTAGCCTTTTTAGCGCTCGTTCCTCTGTCGCAGCCAGCTCTCGTTCCTCTCTCGCTACATCCTGCGCTCGTTCCTCTCTCGCTGCATCCTGCGCTTGTTCCTCTCTCGCTGCAGCCTGCTCTCGTTCTCGTTCCTCTCTAGCTGCAGCTTGCGCTCGTTCCTCTCTCGCCGCAGCCTGCGCTTGTTCCTCTCTCGCTGCAGCCTGCTCCTGCTCTCGTTCTCGTTCCTCTCTAGCTGCAGCTTCGCTCTTAGCGTTCTGAAGCAGTTCCCACGCAATTTAAATTTCCTCTGCTTCCGCGCTCCCTTAAATCGCTTTACTGATCTCAGATTTCTTCATCTTTTGCTCCACCTCCACACCCAATTCTTCACATAAACAGAGTAAATCTGTTCTCAGTAACCTCATTAGATCCATGATCGCTGCTTTTTAGCTTTGGCTTTGTTCTAAAACTTGTCGCGAGGTTGTACCAAAACATAGCGCACGAGTCAAACACTAAGGATTCCCAGCAGTTCAAAATTAATTACCCATAATCTGAAGCCTGGCGAATCTCAAAGCAAAGTCCAAACGCTCACCCACAGATGTAGCACGATGTCGCATGGTCCGATCCCAACCGCTGCCAACCAGTTGTTCGAGGGGGGTTTAAGCCGCACGTCCGGAGGCTTCCTGGCTCTTGACGACGACCATTCCCCGAAGTGAAGAACCCAGGGGTCCAGTGGAGGTGGGAGAATTGGTAGCGTAACGAACGGTTTAATTACATGGTTGCGATACAGTCGTCAAATCGGAGAGAACAACGGAGCAGCTTCACGCTCCGCCTTATATAGGGTCCATTTTCTCCCTCACTCTCCGCCAGGGCAGCAGGTGCGAGTAGGCAACCGCCGCCAAGTGCGTTGCAGCAAAGTCCGCCGCGTCGTAGCCAGAAGTGCGGCGTAGCCATGGTTCTCCGCAGTTAGGCCATGCCTCTCTCCCCTTCCGGAGCGCGAGAACCCACACGCACACACACACACACGTCCCGTTGACGTCACGGACGCGTTGAGACTCGTTTTGGGCAGGCTCCGACAGGTGGACGACAGTCCTGAACAGATCGTGACTCGTTTCCGCAGCGTTGAAACTCGGAAGAAGGTTGCCGAAGGTTCCATTCTTAACAGGCTGTGCCGGCATTTGCCTCCAAGGGCCGCTCGAGACACGGGCCTCATGCACTGGCACATTTAAATTAACTTGAAAGACCGACGCAAACACATCGAGGGTCTTTATTTCTTTGCTTTGAACGGAGCTCGCACTCGAGCATTTCTCCAGGTGCGCTGATCTGCGGTGTTACAACACACTCGGCCAACGATCCTTCACCGCACTTGCTTTATACCCCATTCACACGGCAGCGTAAAGGTACCTTTAGCTTAGGTCCCTTAGCTGAAGGTACCTGTTGTAAACGGCGTTCTTGATCACACGATAAATAAACGGAGCACTTTAAGTTGATGTCGATTGCTTTCCTGCTTAACCGCGAGAGGAGCACGTGATAAACAATTATTCCTCGAAATCGGTTTGACGCGCAGTTTTTTTTTATCATTATTCTGTGTGAAATATCACATTTAAAACCTAAATATTATTTCTGTCTGCTTTTACGGCACTTTATTTTTTTCTCTTTGTCTAAGGGCGCACTTAAATGAGTCTTGCTTTAAAACGTCCGACCCGTCTGGCCACACTGGCCCTAAATCATCTGCGTTTGCGAGCTTCCATTGCGAGGTGGGCGACCTTTTTGTGTTTAGCAGCTTCATTTTCCAGCAAAGTTCTCACTGAAGTAGCTGAATATATCCGGCAGAAACGAACCATGACGGAGTCTCACGGTTACGCCAGTCACGCGATCAAAAGGGATGGACGACGACGAAGATAAACGGTCCTGGTCGAAAGAGTCGGGCGACTCGTCTACAACATCCAAAAAGAGCTCGCACGCTCGCATTGGTCCATCGTGTTCGGGTTCGTAGCAGACATTGTTTTCCACGTGCCGCCGCTGGTACCTGCTAGCTAGAGTATCCTCGATAATGTATTATTGCTCGATAATGTATTATTCCATCACATTTGTGTTGACAATCATTTCATAATTTGTTACTTATATATATTCAATTTGTTATAATGCATTAAACAATATATTTTTATATATCTGTGATATTTAGTTTGAGTTCGAGGGTCCGAGGCTACTCCCTGTAGCTCTAAAGGGAGCTTGACGAGCTCCGTTTAACACAAAAACTCCCATAGCGAAAGGGACCTTTATGAGCCGTGTGATCACGATCTCCAGCTCCCTTTACGACAGGTACCTGGGCTAAAGGTACCTTTACGCTGACGTGTGATTTGGGTATTAGCCTGTGAGCTAAACCAGATGAGCTACGTTTAGAGTATCGGCACTCTTTTCCCCGATATTGTTGTGGGCGCCGCCATCTTTGTGGTTAGTAACAAATCAAACGCAACTGCCGATCGTCATAATTCAAAATTAGGGCTTCCTCAGCAATAGTTTCGGTGTGAGGGAGCTCACGTAATATTGCTATGCTTTGTCGCGAACTATTTAAACATTTGCGGAGGACAGAAAAGCGTATCCTGAGATTTCAGATAAATCTTAAGATAACTGACAACCATCATTTAAGCAACAAGATGTGTATGAAGCGTAGCTTATTTAGTGGCTCTAGTTTAGCCCGACCGCAAAGGCACAGAAAGAGAACGAACAGCTTGACCTCGCGCTCTTGGCGCTGCTTCAGTGGATTCATCAGCCCGTAGCGTTGGCTCCGATCCTAACTAAGGTAAAGCAAAACAAATACTCAGATCTTATGGTTTTACAAGCCAAACCAACAAAAATCACTTGACACGCCCCAATAAAAAAAAAATTACGGGTTTATTTTGACGAACTGAAGATCTTTTGACGTGCAACCGAAATCTCAGATTGCCCTCCGTCAGATTGCGGGACCCTCGGCCGGTATTTAAACCTGAAAATATGAATTCATGGGCCAGCGCGTTGGCTCAGAGATACTGACAGGTTTTAATGTTTTGTGTTTTGTTTTAATATCATTGCCACTTAAGAGCCGCCGAGGTAGATTTTGAAACAAAATAAAGTTGAACCAGTCCGACAACCATAGTTTGATTTCGGAAATTATTTTTGCAAGGGATTAAAACATTCAACTGTTTTCGCATTCGTGGCGCAATTTCAAATGGCGAAATCCCTTTCATGGAGCCCATTTTAAAGGGGCAATGCAACGATTTTTGTACATTGCGCAAATACCGCTCAGGATGAATCCATGACGCCAATGAACTATGCAACCCGCGATCGTTTTTCACCCCGCGCAGTATCAGTCGCAGGAAAAATTAAAAAAAAAAACGAGCAGCGTTCACCTCCTCAACTCGCAGCCAGAACAAGCCGATTATATGCCGCCAATGTTAATCGTAGCCACGCGCTGGGGTTGGCAAGCCACAGGACACGTGCTGAGTTCCAGACATTGTATGCCTCGGCTATTGTCGTCATCGCAGTGATTGGACACGGGCCACTACCCGAATGCTTCTCGAGCTATCAATTATCACGAGCCCAAATCGAGTGCTCACGCAATGCTCGGGTCCAATCTATGAGCCGCATTCAAATATCGTCCCTGGAGGATGCTGTTGCCACCAGGGTACGTCATCAAAATTTGCGAAGGAGAGATTGAAAGAAAACGCTCGTTTCTCTCCTTGAAATTACACCTCAACAAAGAGGTTTCTTGGTCAGTGGAATTGCGTGCGAGTGTACTTGGGTCCCACTAGTGCCAGTAAGCTCATACAAAGTGAAAAACGCTCAAAACGAATATCGTTGCACCGCCCCTTTAATTTCATCACTGTCAGGCATGTATACCGACGCACAGTAGAACGCGCGCAAAAGCAGCTGTGGTGCACCCGCAGCCTCGCGCTTGATGTTCTGACATCTCTGGCTCGCTCACTGCGGACATCCAGGCATCTGACACCCTGACATCTGGCGCTTCTTCTGTCTTTCACGTGGCGTTCCAAGCGGCACACGCCGAAAGATGCATATCAAGCTTTTCTTGAACAGGAGTCGCCATCTGTTTTTTATATTAAGAAACTGCAATTTGCCGTAACTGAATGGGAAAAAGTTTGAGGTCTAATAACATTTTTAACGTGTAATATATCAATATGGACGTTCTGGAAAATATCACATCGAAGGATGCTTCATGATTTAATGTCTCGTAATTTTTAATAGTTGACGTGATTCCGTTTTTATAGCATCATAAAATAATACGATTTTAAACTTTATTTTTTATTTTAAAAGGTACATTATCTGTACAGTTCTTTGCTTACTTATTTAGTTTACTATATCCAACCGAACGCTCACGTAAAATATCGTTGACGATGGAACGTTATAACTCGAGAAATATTTTTTTCAATATTAGAGACTGTGGTCTATTAAAAGCTGAATAATTAAATAACAACCTAAAATAATCGTAATATCGAGACAAGAAAGTATCGTTCAAAAACAGCTCTTTAATGTGACATTAAGTTT
Source organism: Ixodes persulcatus (assembly GCA_013358835.2). Lineage (NCBI taxonomy): Eukaryota > Metazoa > Arthropoda > Arachnida > Ixodida > Ixodidae > Ixodes > Ixodes persulcatus. The sequence goes on along the minus strand of JABSTQ010010367.1, from coordinate 851,530 downwards.
ATAATTGTAGGACACATAGAAGGAAGGTTAAAAACCGTCAAAAAAGCACCAAATCGTCATGCAGGGTGGGGTTGCACCTTAACAATGCACGGACACTTGCAAGCTTGCGCTGATGAGGCCTCGAAACCGAAACTCGCGTATCGTGACTGCGACCGCTACTACCCAAACCCATTGCCACACCACTTCTGCAAAAAGTCACTTTAAAATAACCAATAAACACACAAAAGTGAAACCTATACAATTATCTTGTAGAATATCACCTTATCTAGTAATATCTGTGTCAATATGCATAAAAAACAACCTAAAAACGTTTTTCGCACGCTAAAACGATGTATCAACTTTTAGGTCTGGCAACAACGTATTCTTGCCGAATCTTTGCCAAATCTTTCCAAAAATTCGGCGAAAAATTCAGCTTTGCCGAATCCCAAGATTCGGCGCTGAATTTCCGATTCGGCAAAAAATCGGTCTAGTAACACTGAACCGATTTTACTGTCGGCATGCCGGATCTCCCCTCTCTTCCCTTTCCGCGCTCCGTGGACCACGGGAAATCCCGGCTTCCCTCTGCGCCATAAGTTCTTCAGCGACGACCCCGACGAGGGGGCGTGTCGCCGGTGCCGCAGGACCGCGACGGCTGCCCATGTTGTCTGGGAGTGCGAGCGCCATGCTCTCCTTCGGAAAACGAAACTGGAGGAACTCGCAGACGGTATCCGTCCGGCGACGTATGTCGATTGGATTCTACCCACCAGTCGTGACAATGCGATCGTCTCCCTGCTGTGGACAAAGCCTGGCGGAGTTCGTCTACGACAACGGCGGCCCCGGCGGACGAATCTGCAGCAGCCGAATGTGCTGGGACCAACACCCACCCAGACCGCCGTGATGGCAATGGCGGATCCTTAGGCCCGCACCGATGCAGACGACAATGGTGCATTATATGTGTGTATGGTATACTATATCTATACATAGATTATACAAACCAGGGCAATAAAGAACGTTCTAACAACAACAACTCCTCGCACCAAAGAATGGAGAGAAGAAGGGTTTCTCCTTCCCTCTCTTCGCGCCAAAAGGGGAGAGAAGAATGTTTTTCTTCCATAGTGGTGACGACAGCCCACAAGCTCGAAATCTATGCAAAGTGTCGCCCGTAAAGCTATGGCTGGAATAATTAAAGTCAGGGCACTTACGCAACCGCGAATGCTGCGGTGTGACATCGGAACCGCTAAGGTGTCTGTTCGGAACAGATGGATTGAATGAACGGTAAAGGTGCAAATGCGCACCTTAGAGTCCGCAAAGGTGTTTCCTATTCGACCGAGTAACACACCAGACGAAAAGTCCATTGCGTTCTGGAACCAATGAGGCTGTTTTAAGTAGCGAGCATTCCGTGAGCCTGTTAAACAATTTTATTGGACACAAACTAGGAATGCCTTATAGCAATTGAAGAACACTTCGTAAATCGTGCGCCCAAGTTTCGAGCGTGTACCTCCACGTAATTTCACACCCGTGGTTTCGCCGGCTTAATACCCACCCAGCTTTATTCTTTTTATTGCATTACAACCTTTTCGGCATAATTAGCGATAACGCTTGGTTTTCATTGTTTACATTATCAGCAGTCTCATGTTCATGTTTCTACGTGCCGTCATGGTGTCACGCGACAACGTATCGTCACGTGACGTCAAAGTGTAACTTGACGTCATGACATGACGTGAATCACTGTGTCACCTGACGTCGTTAAAGGGGCGGTGCAACGATATTCGTTTTGAGCGTCTTTCACTTTATATGAGCTTACTGGCACAAGTGGGACCCAAGTACACTCGCACGCAACGCCACTGACCAAGAAACCTTTTTGTTACGGTGTAATTTCAAGAAGAAAAGCGAGCGTTTTCTTTCAATCTCTCCTTCGCAAATTTTGATGACGTACCCTGGTGGTAGCAGCATCCTCCAGGCACGATATTTGAATGCGGCTCATAGATTGTACCCGAGCATTCCGTGAGCACTCGATTTGGGCTCGTGATAATTACTAGCTCGAGAAGCATTCGGGTAGTGGCCCGTGTCCAATCACTGCGATGACGACAATAGCCGAGGCATACAATGTCTGGAACTCAGCGCGTGTCCAGTGGCTTGCCAACCGCAGTGCGTGGCTACGATTAACATTGACGGCATATAATCGGCTCCAGATCAGGTGGCCGCTTGTTCTGGCTGCGAGTTGAGGAGGTGAACGCTGCTCGTTTTTCTTTAATTTTTTCTGCGACTGATACTGCGCGTGGTGAAAAACGACCGCTTGTTGCATAGTTCATTGGCGTCAGGGATTCGTCCTGAGCGGTATTTGCGCAAAGTACAAAATCGTTTGATTGCCCCTTTAAGTCGCGTGGATTCACTGTGGAACGTGACTTGCAATGAGTGTCCCATCATGGTGTCAGCTCACACCAGGCAACAGGTGACGTGACGCGCGTCGTGACCTCAGCGGCGTGACACCAATGTTGAATCTTTTGGCGGAGTGCCGAAAATGACCCGTTTCGAGAGCACGGTCGACGGCGCGAAACCCGCGAAATGTCCACTAACTCCTCTCGCAGTAAAAGACTTCAAAAATATTATTTAACGCAAATGGCTGATTTTCTCGTGGGCTTAATATTTTGACAAATCTTATACAAAAAACATGTTTTCTAGTTGTTGTTTTCTTCGGCCATCTGTGGGCTGGGCTGTTTAGTTTTTTTTTGTTTTTTTTTCGGCCATCTCTGGGCTGGGTTGTTTTGCCTGGAACATGGGGATCAGTATAAGACAGCCGAAGCTTCGGTGTCGAAGGGCGATTTCAAGAATAAAAACTAATCTTTTTCTCCAGTCTATCCTTGGAATAACTTGATGACAAAGTTGTGGGGACCACTTTGTTGGAGCTGTCAATAGTGCGATCCACAGGATTTTGTCATCAAGTTTTGCGATCGCCGCGGTGACGTTATTTAAATGCGGCTTATACAGTGGACACAAGCACTGCTCGAACAAATGGCATGTGCTCGTGACAATCGATGTCTCGACGAGCATTTATGTAGTGGCTTGCACATAAATCATTGCGGTGAAGGGAAGAGCTAAACCATAACGATTTCTGTAACCCAGCAGCTTCCCTGTTCTTTGCCAAACCCGGCGTGTGTCTATTATGAACATTGGCGGCATATAACCGGTCCCATGTCACGTAACCTCTTCTTCTGGCGGCAATTTGACAGAGTGAACGCTGCTTGTTTTTCTATATTTGTTTCTTCGACTGCCATTGCGTAGAAAAAAAAAGGAACTTGATTTGCATGTTACGAATGTCGATGATTAATTTCATTCGGAATTTAGCGAAAGTGAAGAATTTGCAGCACCTTCCTTTTAAACTAAACGGTGTTATATTACCCTTTTCAGTATTACCGCCTACTTATACCCTAGTTACACTAGCGCTCTTAACTGTCGTTAAGGCAACGACGGTTGACTCAACCGCGATAAGGCAGAGTTCCATGGCGGCGCCAACTGTCATCGAGCAGATAACAATAATGGAGTTAAACTGAGTTAGCCTCAGTTTAAGTTTAAGAGCTAAGGATGGCGGTGTCCGCCGCTTCGCCACCCATGGCCAGCGCCAGCGAAGCACCTACTATCGCGGAAGATTGGGGGAGGTATCTAGAAAGTATCGTAGCAGCAAATATTATCGGAAGAAGTGCGATTCGGGGCAAGAGCTGCCGCTAGAACGATCACGGCACGTCGCAGAAGCCAAAACTCGGCGAGGGCGGCCATTGTGATGTCTGGGCCGATAAAACTTTCGTCATATTTCTCTCGCTTGTATTCGTGTCAAACGTGTTGATTATCGTTTCTCTACTCTAAAAACAAAAAAAAAAGAAATTCATTTTATTTGGTTTTAAACATTCTATAATGAATGAAAGGCGTGAACATAATTTATTTGCATCACTTAAAAAAAAAGGTAATGTGACATTAGTTTTGGGTTTCTTTTCGATCTAAACTGTGTCCCTCGACGCGCATCTCAACTTGAGTGGTTAAGTGCTGATTGTTGGGCGAGTTGGTATTGTACGTGAGAAAACGTTTTCTCACGTGGAGTTGTTAGGCCCATGTGCCTTGTAACACCGAACAACTTAGTTGAGCTTAACAGTGACAGTTGGAATAGGCCAATGATCCTTGGCTTAATGACAGATGAGAGGGCTAGTGTAACTTAGGACATCGGGACATCGTAGGGCTTAATTTGGCGCTTCTCATAGCACCCAGCAGGGTTCGGGAAGAAACCTGACATCGATGCAACGCAACCCGAATAGAGCTCAACTTTCTTTCCAGGCTCCAAATGAACTTCATCCCAAGGACGACGGAATGATTGTCCCTGCTTTGCGCCGATACACGGTGCGCCCACAAGAAATGCGGAGTAAAATCCCCCTGTGGCGCACTTGCTTCGGCAGACGCCCACCGAGAGCACCGGGCGTCTATAACCACAGGAAGAAGGCAGCTATCTTTGCGTCGTTCGTATTCGCCACTATCCTCGCGAACATCGGCTTCCAGATTCACTTGCTGCTTTATGCAGGCACTCAAGTAACTCTACCACAAATCCAGACCCGGAAACTGAAGAGCTCGACACCCGGCTTGAACATGACCAAGACACCAACCCTGCTCAATCTGTCAGAGGAGCCTCTGGTCGCGCCCAAGGTGTCAGAGGTGCCTCCGGTTCCGTCGAAGGTGTCAGAGGTACCTCCGAGAGATATCTTTCCGAAACAGCCAGTCTCCGAAGGGAACTGGGTGTCAACGGATCTGAGTCCGGTGACAAGGGCGAAGGTCTTCCTGTACTCCGCATATTCCGAGGACCGGCTGTCTCGACCCGCGGTACTGGTCATCGGTGCCTACGCGACCAGGGGCGGCACTGCGCTGTCTTACTGGCTGCAGTTCTCCGATGGCAACGTCACAGTAGGTAACGCCGAGAAACGTTCCAGCAGCGAACACTGGAACCTCAAATACACAGCGACTTTTTTCACATGTTTTTACACCAAGAGCGACAACTACAGTAGACCAGTTCGTATCCGCCTCAAAGAGACTAGTCAACCTTGTTGGAGCCCGGCCATATCTGTGAGGAGCCGAGGCCCTGTTCCCGGACACCCCAAGGGAAAGTTGGCCGTTTGCGTCAAGCCGCTGCACTACAGCTACGACCGGGCGCTCTGGTTCGCTGAGTTCGTGGAATTTCATTGGATGCTCGGTGTGGAACATTTCTTCTTCTACAACCACTCGATAGGTCCCAACGTGGAACGACTAATTGGTCATTACACTGCGCGTGGTCTGGCCACGGTGTTACCCTGGACCTTGGAGATACGGTGAGGAGCGCTTTCTGCTTGTCCGGCTTTACTAGAAAGAAAGCATGATACCGTGATCAATGTCCCAGGATACTTCATGATCGATATTCATATGATACTATATTTGTGTTTAGAATATCATTAGACGGTTCATGAAAAGAGACTCTTCTAACAAGTCGTAATTTTTAAACCACAACGACCCCAACATCTACATATTTTATTGTTTCAAAGGGTTTGAAAATATTTCTAGGAATCATCTCAGTAAGCAGGACGGCGTATTCGAACAAAAATTATTGATTTCAAAGAGCACGATTTGAAACTTGAATTCCGAATTATGGACATGGACGGTAAACTGCTGTGCGCCTTGCCTTTCTGGATTATTTCAAACCGGAAGTGTCCTTTAACTTTCTCCCCCTCTCATGGATCACGCCAGTGATCGGCGCGCGACCCTGCCAACCGGCCAATGGCGTGCTTATTTCGTTCTATGCTTGTCATTTTTCTTTTCTTCGCGTGCTGAAGACGCGTCACCTTTCAGTTCGAGTTTGTTTTCCAAGTGCACTACTTAGTCTGTCTGAAACGCTGTTTAAACAGGTAGAGAATACAACAAAGTTGTTATAGTATTGCTATTGGTTTTCTTTATGTAACTCTCGAGAGTCAGGTCATCACACAAAGCCTCAAGCCTTCCGTGATGACATAAACTTCCGAACTCGCCCGGGCCACGGCCGACTTCTCAATCGTCCCCATCCCTCTCAACAGGGGTGGACAATAAAAAGCAATATGATTTAGATCGCGATTTAAATAATGATTTAAATCAGACCAGTTTTACAGTGAATATTTAAGTGAAACCCTACCCGTCAAAATAATCCTGAAAATATTTTATTCGCCATTTTTCTATCATTCGACACTTTATATTAAACTAAAATTTAATATAAAGGCTTAAATTTAAATCAAGCAAGAAAAATGTATATAAGATTGCACACGAGCCAACATAGGTGCTCTCCTGAGCTTTCTTGATTTCTAGCGTTAACTTTGGTCGTCAGCTATTTAACGTCCTATTGCAACAAAATCAGAACGAAAAATAACAAAACAAGAATTAGGAAAGTTATGTCATGTTCAAACCGAGTCAGAAAAAAGAAAAATTAAATAAATGAGTTTTTTCTTGAATGTTTTAAAATTCATAACTAGAAAATTATGTTTTTTTTTTAAATTTTGTATTGCGGAAATTACACAAATAAGATTTAATTAAACATCACCTTACATTTACAATAACGTTCTATTTCGCATTATTATCGGTGATGGAGCGAATTGATCAATCTGCCATGTTTAAAAAAACACAAACTTTTCTACCTACAGTAATTTAAATCAAATTTAATTTAAATAACATTCGATATATATCGAATAAATCTTATTTCAATAAATTTAATTTGAGTCAAACAAACCTGATTTATTGCATCGCTTCAAAAGAACATGATTTTTATTTAACCTTGCTCTTATCACATTCAGCATAGAGTAACTGTATATGCTTCGCTAGCTAAACGAAGTATCACAACGGTCTCAATTTTTTTAACTTCATGTATTGCGGGAGAGGCGACTGTCGCTCATGCAGGAAACACTACGGTCGGACTCGAGTCGGCGGTTCACCGCGCATGCGCAGTCGTTCGTCTCCCAGGTTTCCTGGTCGTAGAGTGTTAGATATAATGCGTTACGTAATAACGACGTTACCCATAGCGAGTTTTTTTTTGTATGTTTTAACGTAGAGCCTTTTCGTTAGTTTTTTTTACGATATCGTTTATCAGAATGCATTACTATAGTTACTTTCGAATAATCATCATTTCCCAATTAGCCTAACGAAATAATTCGAATTCGGTAAACTTCGGTCAAAACAAAAATATTACGTTTTTCCTTGAGTCATCATTTCTTCAATCCAACCAAGAGAAAATATATTCTACAAATTAGATCCAAAATGTAATAAGCGCTATAAAAGGACACTGTAAAAAATTTAGTTTTTGCCGAATATCGTGGACGCTGCTTATCGCTGCCAAAGAATATTGAAATGGAAACGAAAGCAATAGTAGCGTTCGTTAGATTTGGAAGTAGCCATAGTGGTACTTTGTTACAATTGGATGACGGCAAGGAATCTTAGTAACCCGTTACTTTGTTGACATACTCATGAGTAACTCTATTTTGTTATACATTTTCGATAACGAGCACAATACTAATCGTAGGTCGTCATGTCGTCTGCTCGTAGACGGCCACTTCGAAACAGCGATTGCGTTATTAAGTGACTGCAATAACAAATGTTTAAGTTTGTGGGTTTCCTCTTTGCGAAGGGGGTACCACTTAGGAACAAAGCACGTCTGTGGGTCCCTAGAACTACGTGTTTATTTACTAAAATGCCAACACGTTTTGCCCTCGGAAAATTCTGCAGTATTGGCGCTTCCTCAATTGACGGGATCACGAGTCGGTCTTTACGCTGCCGCAATATGCAGATTCACGGAAAGGGGCAGAGGCCCCAAAAGGATCAGAGGCCGGATTCTCAAAACTATCGAACTGCAAAACAGTTCGTAAATATAACTCTCGCAAAAGTAGGGAACTTCTCGGTATTCTTGAAGTAAAATGTTCGTGAATTTTGTGTGAGATAAGACAAAATCCTACGACAGGTGTCCAATTCCTCTTAAGAACTTTTTCGCGACTACTCGCGTAAAATGGCTACCTACGTCTCGTTCGTGATTGAAGAACAGCGCGACGCCAGAACAAGCGTAGCCAGCAGCGTGAGCTCAGCACCCTTAGGAGACTAGAAACGAACGTGGATCATCGCCTTAGCGACACTCTCGCTTGACGATGTCTATAGTCTATAGTATATATACTGTACATTTTACGTTGTTCTTAAAGGCTATGCTCAGGAGAATTGAAATTAAATAACATTCGATATATATCGAATAAATCTTATTTCAATAAATTTAATTTGAGTCAAACAAACCTGATTTATTGCATCGCTTCAAAAGAACATGATTTTTATTTAACCTTGCTCTTATCACATTCAGAATAGAGTAACTGTATATGCTTTGCTAGCTAAACGAAGTATCACAACGGTCTCAATTTTTTTTAACTTCATGTATTGCGGGAGAGGCGACTGTTGCTCATGCAGGAAACACTACGGTCGGACTCGAGTCGGCGGTTCACCGCGCATGCGCAGTCGTTCGTCTCCCAGGTTTCCTGGTCGTAGAGTGTTAGATATAATGCGTTACGTAATAACGACGTTACCCGTAGCGAGTTTTTTTTTTTTTTTGTATGTTTTAACGCAGTAACGTACTCATTGTATTTACAAATGACGAACGCGTAGAGCCTTTTCGTTAGTTTTTTTTACGATATCGTTTATCAGAATGCATTACTATAGTTACTTTCGAATAATCATCATTTCCCAATTAGCCTAACGAAATCATTCGAATTCGGTAAACTTCGGTCAAAACAAAAATGTTACGTTTTTCCTTGAGTCATCATTTCTTCAATCCAACCAAGAGAAAATATATTCTACAAATTAGATCCAAAATGTAATAAGCGCTATAAAAGGACACTGAAAAAAATTTAGTTTTTGCCGAATATCGTGGACGCAGCTTATCGCTGCCAAAGAATATTGAAATGGGAACGAAAGCAATAGTAACGTTCGTTAGATTTGGAAGTAGCCATAGTGGTACTTTGTTACAATTGGATGACGGCAAGGAATCTTAGTAACCCGTTACTTTGTTGACGTACTCATGAGTAACTCTATTTTGTTATACATTTTCGATAACGAGCACAACACTAATCGTAGGTCGTCATGTCGTCTGCTCGTAGACGGCCACTTCGAAACAGCGATTGCGTTATTAAGTGACTGCAATAACAAATGTTTAAGTTTGTGGGTTTCCTCTTTGCGAAGGGGCTACCACTTAGGAACAAAGCACGTCTCTGGGTCCCTAGAACTACGTGTTTATTTACTAAAATGCCAACACGTTTTGCCCTCGGAAAATTCTGCAGTATTGGCGCTTCCTCAATTGACGGGATCACGAGTCGGTCTTTACGCTGCCGCAATATGCAGATTCACGGAAAGGGGCAGAGGCCCCAAAAGGATCAGAGGCCGGATTCTCAAAACTATCGAACCTGCAAAACAGTTCGTAAATATAACTCTCGCAAAAGGAGGGAACTTCTCGGTATTCTTGAAGTAAAATGTTCGTGAATTTTGTGTGAGATAAGACAAAATCCTACGACAGGTGTCCAATTCCTCTTAAGAACTTTTTCGCGACTACTCGCGTAAAATGGCTACCTACGTCTCGTTCGTGATTGAAGAACAGCGCGACGCCAGAACAAGCGTAGGCAGCAGCGTGAGCTCAGCACCCTTAGGAGACTAGAAACGAACGTGGATCATCGCCTTAGCGACACTATCGCTTGACGATGTCTATAGTGCGAAGCCGCGTGATGTGCTGGCACCAATGCTCCACCGCCCGACAGCTCGTTCGCTGCCCGTGCAAGTGCTGCTAGCGCTTAGGTTTTCTGCCAGCGGCAGTTGCCAGTCGGTGCTAGATTGCGTCAGAAACATGAGCCAGACGAGTGCCTCGCAGATAATCAACGGTGTGGGCAGTAGTTTGTGTGATCTCGCCGAAAGCGGAATCAAATCTCTGACGCTATGGTCGTGTTCGTCTACAGGCTTTAGGCCTAGCATGTCGTTTGACTTGCCCTGCCTGATCACGACCGTCTGCCCCCGACCCATAGAGTAATAGTGTAATGTAACACAAAGGGTGGCCACTCCCATAGGCCCCAGTGGCTCATGTGACAGTCAGCGCACCTAGCGGCTGTTGTGAAGTTAGTCTCGGCTTCCTGTTTAGGCGCTTCTATTCACGCCATGACTAGATACATGGATTGCTGCTACCTTAATATGTGGATAACTAATATAATTGATTCCGTTCATATCAGGCGGCAGCTTGTGCCACCTAGTCTGCTGTGACTAACTAAATTGTTGAATTTAGGTAGGAATCGATCGCTTAAATGAACGTATATATTCTAAATTCTAGAGGAGATCATGCACAATATGCAATATAAACTTAAAATCGCTGCACTCAACGGAGAGAAGGGGACGACCGAACGAGCGAATCGAGTAAGGCACAAATATTTATTGTGATCACAAAGACAACCGTAACAAAAATAACTTGTTGAGGCGTCCGCAGAAATATGTACTCCATTTTACTGTAAGTGCGAGCAGAGGAGCGACGAGAGCGAGCTCGACGCTCCAAACGTTCAAATGAACCTGTAATACACGCACGCTTGTGAAGTGGAAGTGTCGTCCGAGACAACACATTCGTATTTGTAGCGTAAGCTCGCTTCAGTTTATGGCAAACCGAAAAGAGCTTTTCGGCAACGCTGGTGACGCCTAAGAGATCCTTGAAATACTCTCTACGTGTTTTCGCTTATACCGTCTCACCATCGCCAAAAAGAAGAGACGTCGAGAAATCCGCACAGTGAGAGCAACGCCGCGCCACATTCCTCCCCCCCCCCCCCTCCGCCACCTTGACTACTGTCATGGCGGCTGCCAAGTCGTTCGCCTTGTCACAATACCAGTCGCAGTCGTTGTAATATTTTTGTTTTAAACGTTCCAAGCTACTAACCCTTTTAGATTTACACAAATTAAATTAAAAGTATTTCTTAATGGAACAAATATAACGAATGTACGTACATTTAGGCAAAACTGAACCAACTAGCGGGTGTTGTGGATCCTAACAGCTGTGCCGCTATAGGGCTTTAGTGGCCACTGTTGCGACCGAAGTGTTCTCCAGGCAACCTCAAGCAGGGCCAGGCCAGGACAGGAACTGCCGGCCGACTCCCGGCAGGAACATCACGAGACGGGAGGTTCTCTTGCGACAAACTCTGATTTAATACATATATACAAAGTATCTACATCGTCCGAGAGCACTTTTGCGGCCTCTTGTGCGCTCCTTTTATCAGGTCGCTCTTCGGTGTTCCAGGAGTTGGCAGCCACTGGTAGCCGAGCTGCCAGCAAACGTCATGTCCAAGCCCCGCCCCCACTCATCCCCCGAGCACGCGCACACACGCACACACACCCTGCAGCGGCGGCCGGGCTTCACCTTCCGGCACCGAGGTACTCTCTCCCTAGATAGGCCGCGCCGAGGAGGCCACGACAAAGGGTCCATTGTCCGCCCGGGAGACGACGTTGATTGGGACCGTGACGATCCCTCCATTAGGCGGCGAAATGGCGCAGGAAAGGGCTTGGCCGGATTATCCGTCAGTAGCGTCGGAGGTTAATCCGAACCGAACACACCCACGGAGGTCCCGCCGCTGGCGCACCGTCACCCGGAATCTTCGCCCGGTAATCCCCCCGGTTCCTGCGTTCAGTGACCCCGTTTCGGGCCAACGTAATCGCAGCCAGGAGAAGGGTCCGGCTCAGCCTCGCGCCTAGGTGTGGCGACGTCCACACGGTTCCGGACAATGTCGCTCGTCAATTAACGGCTCAACCTTGCCGGGGAACAAAGGGTAAAGTGCAGGAGGGGTGTTTCCCGTCGCAGATGTAACACCACCCTTTACGTACCTTTATAGACCGACACGCGGAGCGACTCTGTTTACCAACAAGCCGGAAGGCCGCGCATGCGCGGTAGCTATGTGGGCAAGAGCAGCCCGGCTCTCCGTGTTTTCGCCATTGCGTTCTATGGCGTGCGCTCGTTGTTGACGTTGTAGGGACGCTTGTAACTTTATTTGTGCGTCGTATTTCCTCACAGCGTATGTCGTATGCTATGCCCGACTATTTGAGCTTGCTGCCCGAGCCTGAAGGGCAGCGGTATCGAGACAAACTGTGCGTGGACGGCGTTGCCTTCGATGATCCGTACGCCGTAAACAAGGCCTGCTGGACTTCCGACGTAAAGTTGCTGCCACCGAACGAGCGAATCGAGTAAGGCACAAATATTTATTGTGATCACAAAGACAACCGTAACAAAAATAACTTGTTGAGGCGTCCGCAGAAATATGTACTCCATTTTACTGTAAGTGCGAGCAGAGGAGCGACGAGAGCGAGCTCGACGCTCCAAACGTTCAAATGAACCTGTAATACACGCACGCTTGTGAAGTGGAAGTGTCGTCCGAGACAACACATTCGTGTTTGTAGCGTAAGCTCGCTTCAGTTTATGGCAAACCGAAAAGAGCTTTTCGGCAACGCTGGTGACGCCTAAGAGATCCTTGAAATACTCTCTACGTGTTTTCGCTTATACCGTCTCACCATCGCCAAAAAGAAGAGACGTCGAGAAATCCGCACAGTGAGAGCAACGCCGCGCCACATTCCTCCCCCCCCCCCCCCCCCTCCGCCACCTTGACTACTGTCATGGCGGCTGCCAAGTCGTTCGCCTTGCCACAATACCAGTCGCAGTCGTTGTAATATTTTTGTTTTAAACGTTCCAAGCTACTAACCCTTTTAGATTTACACAAATTAAATTAAAAGTATTTCTTAATGGAACAAATATAACGAATGTACGTACATTTAGGCAAAACTGTACCAACAAGCGGGTGTTGTGGATCCTAACAGCTGTGCCGCTATAGGGCTTTAGTGGCCACTGTTGCGACCGAAGTGTTCTCCAGGCAACCTCAAGCAGGGCCAGGCCAGGACAGGAACTGCCGGCCGACTCCCGGCAGGAACATCACGAGACGGGAGGTTCTCTTGCGACAAACTCTGATTTAATACATATATACAAAGTATCTACATCGTCCGAGAGCGCTTTTGCGACCTCTTGTGCGCTCCTTTTATCAGGTCGCTCTTCGGTGTTCCAGGAGTTGGCAGCCACTGGTAGCCCAGCTGCCAGCAAACGTCATGTCCAAGCCCCGCCCCCACTCATCCCCCGAGCACGCACACACACACACACACACCCTGCAGCGGCGGCCGGGTTTCACCTTCCGGCACCGAAGTACTCTCTCCCTAGATAGGCCGCGCCGAGGAGGCCACGACAAAGGGTCCATTGTCCGCCCGGGAGACGACGTTGATTGGGACCGTGACGATCCCTCCATTAGGCGGCGAAATGGCGCAGGAAAGGGCTTGGCCGGATTATCCGTCAGTAGCGTCGGAGGTTAATCCGAACCGAACACACCCACGGAGGTCCCGCCGCTGGCGCACCGTCACCCGGAATCTTCGCCCGGTAATCCCCCCGGTTCCTGCGTCCGTGACCCCGTTTCGGGCCAACGTAATCGCAGCCAGGAGAAGGGTCCGGCTCAGCCTCGCGCCTAGGTGTGGCGACGTCCACACGGTTCCGGACAATGTCGCTCGTCAATTAACGGCTCAACCTTGCCGGGGAACAAAGGGTAAAGTGCAGGAGGGGTGTTTCCCGTCGCAGATGTAACACCACCCTTTACGTACCTTTATATTACTCTATGCGCGACCGCTCCCGCGGCTACCCTGTTGAATAAAGATGCCCACTGGAACCCCCTCCTCCCCGCCCACTTATTTTAAAGTTGACCGTTTCCGTATGAATGCATATGTTGCACGTGACGTCATTTAAAGAGCACTCTGATGACCACCAGAGACGAGGGCAAGAAGGAGCTCCCCTCTTATCAGGACCCCCTTTTGTGCCTAACGGATTTGCACAGGCATCGCTATTCTCCTCCCAGAAGATTATAGAAGATTAGCCCGTCACTCAAAATTCTTACAAAAGCAGCTTCCCTTTCCTCCTCTTACATGGTGGTCAAACGTATGCGATGTGACGTCAGTGCAAGGTGCAACCTATGTATACCTAAACCATGATCTCGACCTTAGAGTTGGCCCTCTTGCTCACTCGTCGTCCTCGTTGGGCGGCGGTGGCGGGCGCTCTCCTCGCAGTGACACTCCCGTTTATTCGATCTGCTGTTTTGTTGGACGAAAAGAGAAAAAAAATGCCGTGAGGATTACCTTAACTTTGGAATCATTTGGTATCGTACACTTCACTCTTTGAGTACTTTTTTTTTTTATCCCGACTTGACGTTAGTGGTTAAAACATCAACACGGGTCGAGTTAGAGCATGTCTCGAGAGCTACGCGATGTAGGTCAAACGCATCCCATGATGAACGTTACGTCAGCTTCGAGTTTCCATTGTGTATTGTCCTCGCAGTCTGTAGAAGCGACTGTAATGTAAAAGACTGGTCACGAAGCGGTTACTAACACGCAGTCCAACAGCGTGGTTCCAGCGCTTCGATCGAACACGCACAGATCCCCAGCGTGAACAGGCGGCTCTTGCTGGCACTTTTGAGGTACAAAAAATGACGACTACTTCCCGGATCCCTGAAACCACGAACCATGCCTTGGCGATTTGTTCCCAGGCGTGTCATTTTCCAAACTAGTCGGGCGGTCCGTCCCCTTTACCAATTCCAACGCTTCTGTTCACGCCGCAGCGATCGAGTTTGTAGAAGTCGACTTAAGCGGTTATATCAGCCATCCCGTCCCCGATAAGCTTGGCATTCGGGTTTGTTTAAATCAGTGTAGATCCGACATCTCACTACACGGACACGATGATGAAATAAACCAGTCGTTCTTGAACATTGATGTTTCGGGACCCCTTGGGGACCCGCCAAAGTGATGGAGGACCCCATGCCAGCGGAGGAGGGGCAAGAGAGAGGGGGGGGGGGGGGGAGGGGCGGGGGAGTATATGGTAAGACCACTAATAGTAGTGTAAAAAGGGATCCTCTACTGTTATAGACAGTAATGAGAAGCATCAAGTAAGATGAATGGATAGATAGATGGTAACCACTGTACCCTTTATAACGGGAGGTAGCTTGCGCCACCTAGCCGAGATAGATAAAACACATGAATGTTTGAAGAATTGAGGAGGGGAAGGGGGTTGAGGGTTGACGCGAGGGCTTCGCGGACCCCAAAAATGGTGTCGCGGAATCCCATTTGAGAGCCACTGAAACAAACGATGCTGGAATGACCTCTGCCTACGTTTGTTTTGGTTCAAATCCACTTGCTCAGAAACACGCCAAGCTCTCCCATATGCTGTTCGTGTTGCCGAAGGCGCTGTCGCCATAGCAACAGCCCGTTCTCGCAGTGATCGGGAATTTGCGGGACACCGGAAGTTCTTGTTTTTGCGGCATTTTCCTTCTTTCACTTATGAAAGCGTTCGAGAATACCGATTTGAGTACTTCTTACGCTGTGCGTAACTTGCGAACTTCTTAGCAAAAATCTATTAAGATAAGACATTCTCAGTGAATCCGGCCACAGAGCTCCGTGGAGCAAGGCCCTCCTCCGACGGGAGTTCCTGGGCCGTTGTTTTCGGCCGCCTTATATAGCCTGGGGGAATGGATGCGCACGGGTTGTCGGAAGTAGGTCTGTCCCCAGGAGGGGCGGTCGCGTCCAAGTATGAATGGTCCTGAAGGGTGTACTGGTGGCAAGTTACCCGAGAAGGGCGAAAGAGAGCCGTTCACAAGGGAGTACGGCATGGTCTCGCATACAACTTACAAGACGCGCCCCGAAATGACGACGCCCCACGATCTGCCTGAGCTAGACCTAAAGAAAGATACGGAGAACACGTGGGTTCCCAAAAGTTGCACACACAATATCTGAGAATTCCGGAAGTTTCCTGGTTGTCAGAGCTTAGTCTAAGATATACGTTTCGCGAACGCAGAGCGAAAAATACGTTAACCCCAAACCCAGAGCTATGCAAGGCTGCTTCCCCGCAAGCCTTGCCGTCAAATTTGGCGCATGTGATTATTTCTCCACCAGTGAGGTGCGGGACACAAAAGGAAAAGTAAGGCGATACCCTGGCACTGACATTTAGTTACTCTACCCCAGCACAACACCGGGAGCTGCCATAAGGAGCAGGGAGAGGACGCTAGTGTCATCTGCGTATATAACACATTTAGCTCGTGGATCTTTGTAAATAATATCAGTAACATAAATGTTAGGAAGCGAAAGCCCCAAAATATTTGCCCGAGGTTCGCAGGAGACGTTTTACCGTATACTGTTGACAAATATAAGTCTAGATAGACGAGCTTACGATGATCTCATTAGGATTATAGCAACATGTTTGCTTGACCCTTAAGTTCTTAGATATTAAGATTTTTATTATCAATGTCCGATTTAAACAATCGCAGGCCTTTGTACAATTTATAAACAAAAATGGTAAGATGAAACTTTTCCCCCAAATAGGCTGTAAAATAAAGTACCTTTCTCAAACTTTTTTTTTTACCTGCTTTTTTAGGGAGCCATGTTTGCGATTCGAAAATGTACGGCACGCTTGAACTCGAATCAGCAGCGGTGCAGAGTGAAGAAAGGCGTAAAAACGCTATTCTTTACACTGGTCCCAGGTCACAAAAGGAGATTCGGACCGAGGGCATCTTCGCTTCCCTCAACGACTGCGTGTACCGCTGCCAGCACCACTTCGAGCACGTCCTTAACCTGGACCTTGACGAGTTCGTGGTGCCTCGCGGGGAAGACTCCCTGGCCGACCTGGTGGCCAAGATCCGCGTGAAACACGCCGGGGCAAAGGCGCTGGTGGTGCGCAACACCTTTTTCTACCTGTACTGGAACAACGACACCCGCGCGTACGGCGCGCTGCCGGAAGAGGCGTCGCCCCGGCAGCTGCCGTACCTGCTCACCCAGTACAAGACCAGGCGCAGCTGGAGAATCTTTTGGCCTGGCACGAGGTCCAAGTACATCGTGGACCCCATGAGCGCCATCGAGGTGGGCAATCACCGCGTCTGGAGGTTTGCCGGTGAGACGCTCCGTGCTCGACTCCCGGCGAAGCGAAACGTGGATTGGCGCGCTCCGCCTCGTCCTCGAGTTCAGTGATGCTGACGCGAACGGTTGTCGGTATTTGTTTGTGAAGATTGACCCATGGTTTACTCTCAAAAAAAGGGTATATTCTTACACCCCTTGTCCAATGTACGACACCCCAAAACTTCAGTTCGACGTACAGCGCGGTGACGTCGAACCGCAGGTACAACTTTCACGAGCGGCTTGATAGCCGAGTGGTACAACTTATTCAAAAAGCTAAAATCTTCGTGTTACTTACTACAAAAAAGTAATCGGGGTCTTCTGGGCCCTAATGCGAAGCCTGTTGTTTTTTTTTTTTTTCCCCTGTAATCTTTGATACGTATTTTAGCTGTTTAATGGTGTATATCTCACCGTTCTGAAGCCCCTCGTAAAAGTTGAGGCCGTCTGTTCGACGTCAATGCGCTGAGCATCGAACTGAAGGTTTGGGGTGTCGTATATGGGACAAGGGGTGTACAAATATACCTTTTTTTTTTCTGAGTGTGTTTGGCAGAGCGACAGCCCCCATGGCCCGTCGCTCTTGCTGATGGAAAAAGACAGTGTAAGAAAATCCGGATCTTATTTTGAAACGACGCTTTTGGTTGTCAAGGGGCATTGCCTGTAGTGGCCAATCTTTTCGCAGGCGGTCATTGCTACGTTCGCTGAAGCTGAGTGCGTGCTGACTGCGAGCTTTCACAGTACTTTCGCAGCATGTAATGCACACCGTCAAGATTGCCTTTCACGGCAGCCTATGCACCAGCTCATGTTTACAAACAAAACGGAGCGCCCCTAGCGGCACGCCACCGGCGCCGCGCATGCGCGATGGAGTGTGGGCAAGACGCGCCGCGTCCCGTATCGACAAACCATTGGAGTGTCACGTTATCGGTGTGAGACCCCGTGCTCTTTTTTGCGTTGGAACTGTTGTTTCTACGTCTTCCTAGCAATGTCTGACCAATTTAGTGGCCGGAGCGGATTTAACGACGCTCGTTACACCGCAAAACTTCGCGTAAATAAAGTGACGTGTGGCGATTCATTTGCGTGAACGACGCTGCAGAATGGACGCTAAAACAATTATGAGATTCTGCTCGCTATTTTCAGTCGCGACGTATTTCGGGCTGCAAACGCGGGGAGGCCAGCTGCGATGCTCGACGTCGACACAGAAAATCGCAACCAGAATCGAACAAAGTGAATCAGGCATAAGAACTCGGTGATGGCCACTGAAAACAATGATCAACATCTCCTTGCAACTACTGTTTACACCGAGCATACTTACCCCAAGCAACCTTCAAACTTGTAAGTTTTCCGGGTCAACGTGTGGTCTACGGGCCACTGTCGTCTGAACGAGCAGACGACAAGCAGACAAGTTCGAAAGAGTAGACGACAGTTGGAACGATCAGGCGGCCGTATGAACTTGAAGTAGAACTGAACGTAGTCTGTCACTGGTCAGGACAACTGGGCGCTTTTCCCGCGTTCAAGTTGTAACAAAAAAAAAATAAAAGACGTTTACAATGGACCTTTTGGCGAATATATGCTGCCACCTAGAAAAGCGACAGGGTTCGAGACTATACTTCGTTTCAGCCAACGTTACTAAACCACTCAGTTGGGAAACTGCCATAGAGACTGCTCTGAAAAAGTGGCCCCGATCTGTCCTCGCGAACCGAGCTAATGGCGAACGCAACACCGCCTATTTCTCCCGCAGCGGCCACTCGAGGAACCGCACGTTACTTCCATTTTGGCTTTAATCGGCCATTCTGGCGCCGAAACAGATACAGTGGAAGAGGTTACAGGGGTGCCACCTCCGTCTCCCCGGCGGCCGCGCCGCGTCTTAAAACCGAAGTTAAAATGCACCTAGGTCGGAACGCGCTACCTGAAAGCACCGCTGAGGCATGGTTGTATAAATACAATATTAATTGTGCCGCAAAACCTTGCAAACTAAAGATTTTAAAAACATCACGCGCCCTTCATTTGTACTAAACTCCAATAAATTTCACACAAAAAGAGTTTTTTCCGTTTGTTTTTACACAAAAACATGCTTTCTAAAAGCTCATGGTGACCACAGTACAGGCAAATGATACAGAGTGGCGCTGTTGTCGTATTTAGCTTAGTCTCGGTGGACGCCAGCGGCCCAGGTTTCGACGGCGAGTTTCCCAACTGAGTGTTTTAGTAACGTTGGTTTCAGCTTCCGTCCGAGCGCAGCCAAAGGCTGAGGGACGGTTTGCAACTCCGGGAAGAGCATTCCTACGCACCACAAAGTAGTCCGCAAAAGTAATTATTTAAAATAAGTGTTTTGTGCGTAAACATTGCACAATATTCCAGATGTGTACTGCTGAGAATGATTTGCAACTAAAGGAATTAAATGTCTGAAGTTTATGTTTTTATTAATATACGTAAATTCATGTGGTTTGGTGAAAACACGTAAATCCGCTGGCAACACGGCTGCAGCGCTTGGTTTTTCTGTGTGATTTCGTTCCCGTAATGGCCGAATCATGTGCTTCGCTGCTTTCCTCACCGAGTCGCTTCAAAACGTCATTTCGCAAAGGCACGTTTGGGTGTCAGGCGCGAGAGGTCGTGATGATTGACTACTTTCGAATTCGGCGGGAGACTCCGGCCGCGTCGTACCGCGAATGCGTTGAAAACATGAAAAGAGTCCGGGCCTCTACAATTCACTGATACGCGGCGAAATCAGGGCACCCCTTTACCTGCCGATCACATTGAACGCCGAGAAGCGGGTGGAAAGGACTGCGCCTCGAGCCCTGGCATATCCAGACAATACAAGGAAACATCAACGGCCGGGTCATCGGGCACCTTGCAATGTGTACATACATCTCGAAACAACGCCGAAATGCCGAACAGCTGGAAAGCTCGAACACAGGCGCTAGCGGCCAGTCTACGTACTGACATCCCCTGTGACAAAATTTCAGAACGTGAAAGGGCATTTTTTAAACCTGTAGCAGACGATACCGTTGATACACCCGTAGCAGTCGAAATACTCAGCGAGCGCGGGCGGCGCGGACGACCAGCGGCGCAGCGGAGTGATTCAAAAGTGCAGGCGAGATCGCGTGACCTATTGCCGGCGTGGGATTGTTTCCGGCCACACGTAACGTAGCTTTGGCTGCGCTCGGACGGAAGCTGAAACGAAGTATAAGTGGCTAGCAAACAACGCGCGTGCAAGGCCTCTCCCACACGTTCCACACCCAAAACGTCAGCTGCATCCTGTTCGCCCGCTGAGCCGCTGTGACCTAGATACGGCTCTTCCAAACTTGCCTTTGTCCTTATCGTAAGTTATCTTCGGCCCCGAAGTCGATAGGAAGGAACCATCTTCCCTCTCTGCTCGGCCAAAAGGAAGAGAGAGAGGGTACTAGAGCCATTTACTCTTGAACCGATGTTTCTACAAGAGGTCCATTCTGTGTAATGCGATTAGAGTGCAGCTCTTGAGGAGGAGGAGGGGAGGGTACGGGGAGGAGGGTATGCATCTCCTCCCCCTTCGTACTCTCCCCTCCTCCTCTCCTCCTCGCCTCCCATTTAGCGAGAAATGTTCGCTGAATTTAGCGAAAATTTCCCAGCTAAATCTAGCGGGGATATACTCCCGCTAAGTTTAGCGGGAATGTTTCCCCGCAAAAATTTGCTAAATTTCGCTAAATTTGCCTGCTAAAACTAGCGGGAAAATTTTCCCACTAAATTTAGCGGAAAAATGTCCCCACTAAGTTTAGCGGACTAAGTCTCCCCGCTAAATTTAGCGGGTTGAGTTTCCCCGATAAATTTAGCGGGGAAATCGACGTCACGTGACCTCAACACCAATTCAGTTTCCTCACTAAATTTCGCGGGGAAACTGTGACATCCCATAATGCAACGCGCGCGGTTACGCCGACGCCGCTCAACCCGGAGACAGGCGCCTAAGAGCTGCGCTCTAAAATATCTGACGACCACAAGTATCCCTGAATAGACCTATTGCTATATTAGCCAAGCATCAAGGAGAATGCAGGGATTGGTGTTCCACGCGCCACACGTGCTGGCCGCAGCAGTACTAACTTTTTTAAAGCAAATATCTAAAACAATTGGCATCTTGCACGCGCGTTCGTCAACGCTTTATTTTGGTTATTTACTTCGAATCTTTTTTTACGGGGAAGGCGTGCGCGTGCGGCGCGTGTAACACCAATCCCTGCATTCTCCTTGATGCTTGGTTAATATAGCGAATGGTCTATTCAACCGAAAGTGCTTTCCGCACAAGTACAGTGTTCGCACAAGCAATCGTGGTCTGACGGCCGGGGTCTGGTTTTCTCTTTTCACGGTACCTATCCACGTTCTCAGAAGCACCGAGGAGGCAGGAAACATGAAATCTGATCTTCAAACCTTTCCCGACTCGTTTGGTACAGCCTCAGTCGCGGAATTTTGTCGAGAAGGCACGTTTTTGTCTCGTTTCGTCCAAGACAGCGCAGGAATGCACCTCCCGCATGGTGACTTCCGCCCAGAGCCCCCAACCGGAAGTGCGCCCGACGCGCCACCACTACGGCGTGACTTAACAGAGTCGAGTTCGTGTATAACTTTGAGCTCGTTTTGAGCATGCCCAGTGTACAAAGCACTTAAATATGGCCTCCAGGTATACTCCCCCTTTCATCCCCCTGTGAGAATGTACACTTCTTCCTGAAACACAGCTTCCCGAGATTGGTGGAAACCACCGAAACGAAGAGGTGTTAAGACTGAAAGGAAGAAAGCGAAAGGCTGATAAGGCATGCGCTCCGTTCGTCGACGTCGCGCATCGGGGTCGAATTATAAGAAATGGCTCCCATGTCAGCTGTCCGTTCCAGGATTTGAAGCTCCAGAGAAGTCAGGTCCGAAAGGTCCATAGCGCGACGGCGCGACTGTGCGGAAAGACGAACGACGACTGCCGAGCACGAAGTCCGGGCAACCTTTTTCCGGGCTCCTTGACAATGGTCCGCGTGT
This sequence comes from Ixodes persulcatus, assembly GCA_013358835.2. NCBI lineage: Eukaryota > Metazoa > Arthropoda > Arachnida > Ixodida > Ixodidae > Ixodes > Ixodes persulcatus. The sequence goes on along the minus strand of JABSTQ010010367.1, from coordinate 829,546 downwards.
GTTTGAGAGATTCCTCCGCCGGTCGGTGGTCGGCCACGTTGGTGACGCGCCGTGACGCCGAAATCCTTCGCTTGTTATTGGCTGACGCGTAAAGAGATGCCCCTCCCGTTTTCCGGGGTCATCTCAGAAAGGGGGGCGTGCCGGGGACTTTGATAGCAATTTTAATAGGGAAATCCGCCGCGCATGACCGTATTTTTATGATTTTTAGGATCCTTAGGGCCCGTAGATTGAGTTACCGCCATAAATAGACCATCGCAGAACGCTCCGGAGGGCCCCTTTAAGAGAGCCTAGTTTGGGAGTGCTAGCAGCGGGTCAGCCTCAGCTCCGCCGGTTGCGCCGCGGCGCTACCAGGGGCGCGCGTGCAGCAGAGGCTGGCTACGTCACGGACCTCCAAACAACCAAGACCCACCCACTGGGAAGAGCCGAGGATCCGCGATAAAATACGGCTGTCTCTCGGAAACTAGCGGTCTGTTTACAAAACAAAACATTGCAAATGCATGGTAACACATAATGGGTTCTTCAGCCATAGTTATGTCATGTTTTATATATTCCGTGTCATAACCCCTTTAAACTGAGGCTTTGTGTACTATCGATTGACTTGAGCAGATGACTCAAATCCAGCGACCGACACAGCTTCTTAGTTTCCTTCTTATCTTTTCAAGTGAAGTCTCGGTAGCACGTTTGAAAGTAGAAGCAATTGCCTCGCAAGCTTTTTTGCCGTACACCTCCTTTAGTATGACAACAAACCGCCCCTTCTTATCAGCAGCTAACAAAGCCAAAATGTTTCTTTTAAGTATGATTCAACCCGTTTTGTCACCACACAGTTCACAGGGGGCCTGCAGTGCAGCAACACGTCCACACCCTCCGACGTACATCGATCACTCTCAGTCTCTGATGCACGTCTGGACACTTGCCTGACACAAGTGAGAAACTTTGGTGCCGTCTTCCTGCGCTCAACGGCGCACTTCGGTCCCTTGTCGAGGACACGGTAAGCACCATCCGGGACCGTTACGACTCCTACCATATGAACAGAATTGTGTGATGTCGAAGGCTTCCTGGGCATCAATCCGCGCAAATGGGGCAAGGTGTGTCCCGAAATGAAGTCTGCCGTCCTAACAGCGAGGACCATGGACTCTTTCCACCTCTTCGTGGCACTGGGGCCGGGGGGGGGGGGGGGGAGGGGGGTGCGCTTTCTGTATTGTGAAGTTGCAAGTACAGGCATTCCCGGTAGTGGTGAACTTGTCTTTGCCATTCGGATCTTAAAATTTTGCAGAGTCTTATCCCGTGCCATGCCGACGGTGTGAAACCACCAAACAAAGCTTTGACCTCAGGATGCAGTAGATTCGCACGGATGCAGAACCCAAACGATTGTGCACGGCAGACCGCAATGACGATGAGGTTCACGAGGAAGCAAGGGGTTAAGGGTAAACATTTAAAGGAGCCCGATGTACTAGAAATGAAATTGTTGAGAATGGAAGCTTGGGCGTGTTGGTAAGGAATGAAACAGACGGGACTGAAGAAAGGAGACAAACAACCGCTGAACTTATAACTGAAGTTTTAGTCGTCAAGGCGCAGCCTATATACACGATCAAACAAAGGAAACACACGAAGCCAATAACACCCCTCTGAAACCCGCAAAATCATCGCACATGCTGTCGTCGTGAAAGAAAATCTAATTCTTTAGCTGACCAAAGAACTGACGGGGCGCTGACACACTCTTCCCACAAGCGCGCTATAGCCTCTGCCTCTATAATCTCCCTGGTCAAGGCATTGGCACGTCGGGGGCTTTCTCGAATTACTTTTATTTTATCTTAAATCAACGCTCGCCTCATGAGAGCAGAGCACTTATTTGCAAAGGAGGGGTGTGTGCATAGGGTCTTGCATCGCCCCCATTCTCAGTGACATATACCTCGCACATCATGAAAGAGATCTTTTTAGCCTTTTAGTATCAGTATTTGGTGACTGCTTGGCCCCACTGGTTTTGACTCACGAGTTGGCTGCCAATGGGCCCATATCTTTCCTCGACCTCCGTCTTCATTTTTTGGAAGAGCACGTTTGTTGGTCTTTTGAACCTTGTGGACTAAAGCCACTTTTACCTTATCAATCCGGCCATTCAAAATTGGTAAAAAGGGGCATCGTGAGTTTGTGCTTTTCAAATGCCCTGAAGAAATCCTGCTTCGATCAAGCACATGTGAGCTTTGACGCTCAAGTTTCCCGCTTTCGGTCAGCGTATTATACGGAACTCCTATTGGCGTCGGTAGCAGGCGCTTTGTTAAAGAAAATTAAATTAGAGGGTGGTGCAAATGTGGAAAACGCTCCTACATAAAGAAGAAACAAAGTTGCTGTGGTCCCCTATTTACTTAACATTTCCCATGGCTTAAAGAAAATAGGGAAGCGGGTAGACGTCACTGTGGACCTCTCTGCCCCGAACAAGTTGTCTACGCTTTGCAAAAATGTCAATCAGTCTACCGGGAGGCCTCCGGAGTGCACAAAGAAGCATGAAAATAGGTTTGTTCATTGTACAGAGAAAGCTGTTTACTCCATTCCACTATCCTGTGGTAAACAGTACGTAGGTCAGACGGGCAGATGCCTCAATGATAGGTTAGGAGAGCATTGTTACAATGTAAGCAGGGTAGTATCAGGCCACTCTGACATTCATTGTCGTGACTGTGGCCGTGAAGCGGAATTAAAAAAAAATGTACTGTCATTGGAAGAAGTGCCAATGCCTTGATCAGGCAGATAAGAGAGGCAGAGGCTATATTGCGCTTGGGGGAAGTGTGTGTGAGCGCCCCGTCAGTTCTTTTGTCGGCAAAAGAATTAGATTTGCTTTCACGACTACAGCATGCCTGATGATTGTCCGGGTTTCAGTGGGATGTTATTGGCTTTGTGTGTTTCCTTTGTTCGATCGTGTATATACGCTGCGCCTTCACGATTAAAGTTGTAAGTTCATCGGTTGTTTGTCTCCTTTCTTCCGTACCGTCTGTTTCGCTGTACCTTTTAAATAATCATGTGTTCATGTGTGTATAATAGAGGTTCCCGGAGATCCCAAAGCACAATGGTGGCGTGAGGAAGTAAAAATATTTTTGTAGAACATTAATTGGGTGGTACTTAGCGCCACCTAGCCTAGCTACTTGCAATTACTCTGCAGGACCCTGCCATCTGGTGGCAAGCGATTTAACCTTCTTTCACGCTACGCGATAAACAGAGGCTTCGAGTTCGTTCTTGTGAGAGCGGCTTTTGGTTTCGCGGATTGGTTTTCCATTCCTCCATGATGTGCGGTTGACGAAGGAATTGTGACTCGAGGAACAGCAAAGATAAGACGTAAAGTGCGCGAGGTAACTGGGTATCGGTTGTCTCCGTTTAACATCGCAGTGCTGACGACGAGAAGACTGAGTAACTGCTTTTAAAACACAAGTTTCTGTACCTGTGGGAGGAATCTGGCTTCGGAAATAAACACAGTTCACGGAAAGCTCGTGTGACGCTTCTATTTGCTGCTGCTCTCGTCCCGTACAAGAGACGTAGCGTCCTCGCTAAGCCTTATTGAGCTCGAATTGCTTGATTCGGGGCCGCCATAATGAGATGCAGGTGACGGAGGAACTTTGCTTCCCTGCTTCAGGGACGAAAGTTTCTCCCTTTCTAAAGGAACATAGGTTACAAGACCGTTCCTCCCCTTAGGGAGGACCATCGTTACCCTTTTTTCTAAGAGTGTGGGAGGCGAGGCGAGGCCGGTGGGAAGCGGAACAAAGGGAGTCGGTGAGGCTGCGGGGCGACATCATCGAGAGTTTAGACGTTCCTGGACTCGGCGCAGCTTCGGCACAACCACCGAGACGTCCACGTTCCCATCGAGACTCCACCCAAGCAGAATCATCTATGTGCGTGAGTGTTCGGCTTTGGAACCCCTTATCGCGTTGAGGCGTAGAACTCTGCCGCTACGTGTATAAAGTTGCAATTTTTTGTTATCGTCAGTCTTGTTTGCCTCACTCCAGCGACAGAGCCCGTGACAATTAAGTGACCAAGAGAAACATTTTAGGGTCGTCACAGTGTCTTTCGTTTGTCAGCAAAAGGAAGAGAGGTAGAAGAAGGGGAGAAAGTGACACGTTCGACGCTTTCATTGGTCCGAAGCGCTGACGTCAGCACGCGTCAACCTGTCCTCCGCCTTCTCCCCCTCTCCTCGTAGCTGACAAGCTGAAAGACACCGCCGTGTTTTCGTCAAAACGAGCCCTCTGGTTTTCGTCAAGGTAACCCGCACAGCTGCCGTGGAGCCAGAGAGCAGGAGGCGCCGCCAACTCCCCCCAGGTAACAAAGCCTAATGGCGAATTCAACTGGTCGTTTTGGAGCGCGCCGGGATCGACTTTTCTGAAGCGATCCTATTTCACTGGGCGATCGGGATCGAGACGGACGTGTTCCACTGGTCGTTTTGGATTAGCTGCCGCTCAAGATCTTGATCTCGATCCGAGAAAAGTCGCTCCGCCGATTTCGGCGGATTGAACCGGAAACCAGCCAGGCCAGCCCTCGGCGCACACACGTGACTTCCTTTCTCGCGGGGCATCTCGCCTGATCTCGCCCATCTCGCCTCTGAAGAATTCGTAATGGCTGCACGGAAGGTGCCGCCTGTACCGCCCGCCTTACTGCTGCTGCTGCTTGAAGACAGTTCGTCGTCAAGTTGTTCGAGCAGCTGCCGGCATTCCGGCAATCTTTGCTAGAAGCTCCTGAGCCGTTCCCGCCGCTCGTGCGTCGAACACGTGTTAGCGCCGCGATTGCGAAAACGTCTTCGAAACGACCGCGGCGGGTGCGGAAAGGGGATTCCCGGGTAGGTGAATGACGGAAAGGCATCCGCCGATCCCATCTCCCGGAGCAGTGGTCATATTCCACTGGGGATCCGTAGGCGGCGCAACCCCGTTCGGATCGAGTGCTCCATTCCGGATCTGGTCAACTGATCCCGGCGCGCTCCAAAACGCCCAATGGAATTCGCCATTAGTGCTGAATGAGATCGCATCATCAGACAATGTCCAACGCTGTACACAGATTGGAAATTAGTGCGGCGTAAGCACTCGGCTTCGAGTAAAGTTTGAACTTTGAGCCAAAAGTAGACGTAATCGTCCTGTCCAACCTGAGCTAACGTTAGCCTTCTCTGATGACGCCATCTCATTCATCACTACGGCTTTGTTATCTTGGAGGTGTTGCACCGCGGCGCGGTGGAGTTTAGGCACCCTGGGCGGTAGCCCGCCGCGACATCACCAAGCACCCCCCCCCCCCCCCCCCCGCTCTCGTGGCCCGCCCCGACCCCCCTCCCCCAACCCCCCAAACCTTTCACTGCCTAGCTGCACCCTTTATGAGCACTGCAGCCGGGGCGCTCCCTCCCCCCCCCCCCCCTTTCCCTCGCCCCGTTCTTATGACACCACTGTGCGCGCGTGCACAACTGCCACTCTGCCGTCGTCGGTTTTTGTTCGCTCTGGGCTTCCGTAGTGCGTGTGTTGTGATGTGTGTGTGTTGTTAAAATAATGGATGCGGTTCCCTCCCCGAGTGATAAGGGGACGGTTCCATCCACGAGTGGTATGGATGTGGTTCTTTCCACTAACGATTAGGATAACCGTATCCAAGGGCGTCGACGTACTCTGACAGGCGAAAATTAAGGTGAAGAATTCAAATCAATTGAAAATTAAGTATTATACTTCTATTGGTACTGCTTGGGAAGGCAAAACGAATTTAAACTCTGACAGGCAGAGAGCAAGGGTCATGTTAACAAATTCCCTAAAAACCTATAAATGAATCTTCCTGTAATTTTTTCACCCTTTTTCTGTACTCCGACAGGCAGAGAATACATAAATGGGGTGAAAACAATTACTGGGAGATTCATTGGTAGATCCCTAAGGAATCCGTTAGCATGACCCTTGAAGACGCAACACACGTCCCCGTTTGGGAAACGCTAACACTGACCCCGTCAAGCGGCGAAAAGGCAGCAAAAAAAAAAAAGAGGCAGCAAAAAATAGATGAAGCAAAATAGAAAATTAAAGGAAAAAGGTGAAGGGGTGCAGCGTTAGCGTTTCCGAAGGGGGGACGTGTGTGGCATTTCCAAGGGTCGTGCTAACGCATTCCTTAAGAATCAACCAATGGATCTTAATGTAACTTTTGTTTTCAGGATAAAAATTACCTGCACGCATAACACCGTAACTTCCTCGTATAAGCGGGAATAATTTGTTCCGACACTCGCACAAGGGGGTTATAAGTCTTAATATAACCTCCTTGCCATCACTATAACCGCCATTTCGGAAAACGAGTGGCGCCACCTATAGTCAGAATGAGTCTTCCTTGCAAACGTCCCCAGGCGGTGCTCCACTCTTGGACATCTAAGGGAATATAAAAGAAATAACAAAGTCCACCTCAACACCACTGCGTAACGCGTGAATGAAACATTTAACCACCTATTTTCCAAGTGAACGCAAGAAAGAAACCAAGAAGCGCGAAATCCGTTCAAATTTTTCGAACATTCTTTTAAACCAACTTGTTTCCTCCAAGACGTTGGATCGTACAACCTAAGGCCCTTTTTAAATCTCCAACTTTGCTGTCCGGTTAGCGTTTATGCTTTCTAGCAATCATTGGTGACATGAGCATGCTCGACAGGCTTGCAAACACGGAGCGACAGGAAGTAGGTTGGGAGGCAAACAACGGTTCATGTTTGTAAACAGTAAAAGGGTATGGCGACGAGCGCGTTCGAAAGCGTCGCTGTGGTCGGCCTGCCACGATTCGCCGAATGCTGACTATGACGTCAGCAAAGGATTTCTCATCGACAGAAATAAGAGTAATGTAAGAACTTTATTTTGACGGAGTTGGCACTGTTGGTTATAGAGCGCAATGATTTGAAGCTTCCACCATGCTCACTGCAAACACAATCGAACTCGTTCGCACGGTAATGACGCCACGAGAGGGAACCACAGGAGGGCACCACAGAAATATATCGCCGCTAACAGGGAGTATTCACTGGACGCCACGCTTGTGGGTGCTGTTTAGAGCGTATGCTCAGAACAAGTTCACATTAACAGGTTGCTGAGTAGTGATGTCTGTAGCTGAGCCGGCAATCTTGATAGTGTGGAATGCATGTTGCAAAAGAACTGTGGAGGCTCGCCATCAGCACGTGCTCAGCAGACGAGAAGGCCGCCTGTGAATATGCAGTGCTTCAGATTTTGACGTCCCAGCGAACTTCCGGTTTATAAAAAGAATGAACAAATCGCACCTTAACACCGCTGCTTGATACGTCGATGAACCATTTAATACCAATTCTCCAGGCAAACGCCAAAATAACCAAAAAGCGCGATATGTGTTAAAATGTTTCGAATATTCTTGTGAACCAACTTGTCTCCTACAAGACGTTAAATCGTACAGCCGAAGGCCCTCGCGAAATCTCCAACATTTTTGTCCGTGTAGCATTGGTGCTTTCTAGCACTGGTGACATAAATAGCGTTACAAAGCTCGACAGGCTTGCAACGACAGAGCGATTGGAAGTCACTTGGGATGCAAGCATGTGTTCAGGTTTGTAAACAGCAAAAAGTGTCTATAGAGAATAGTAGGTTGTGCTCACTATTATATTATACAGGGTGTTTTTTTTTTTGTTTTTTTTTTAGCTGCACCAAATTTTTAAGAAAAAAAGGAACGTGAGATAGATTAATTTGAGCCCTGGGGAAGTGTTAGTGGCCATGGCGGCCTCTAGAAAAAAGGTGAAATTAGGTAATTATGCCCGTTTTCACCTCAAGAAAAAAGCAAGTTTTGCGCATTGTTCATACGCGGCGCAAAGTAGTTCCTACGAGATTTGGTTGTCGGTGGAAAAAGCGATACTTTTGGCGTTTGAAACGTGTGCGGCTTGATAAGATAGCATATATCTAATCTAAAATTCACCTACATATGTCTTAATTATCCACATGAAGTGGGAAATTATTAATGATCGGCGAGGAGCCGGACTTGTTTTACTTCCGGTTCTTGATTTGATAATCAGGTATAGTTAGCTAATTAACTAAAATGTTTTAACTAGCTTTTTGATTTTTCCTACTAGGAAAAAAATTCCTAGTGGGCGCTACGGGGTCGAGAAATGTCACTTTGCTAAAGGCGTCAAACGGAAACTAAACAGGAAAGAGCGCCGGTAAAGTTATCGCTCCGCCCTTCCGGGCATGCGATTCGTCATTATCGCGGCCGGCTCGCCTCAGCAAGTGGAGCCGGCCGCGATAATCACGAATCGCATGCCCGGAAGGGTGGAGCGATTACTTTACCGGCGCTCTTTCCTGTTTAGTTTCCGTTTGACGCCATTTACCAAAGTGACATTTCTCGACCCCGTAGCGCCTACTAGGAATTTTTTTATCCAAATTTGACGACACGGTTAGACCATACTGTGGTCGATCTTCAATCCTCTAAATACATTATGTGTCCTCAAGTGAAAAATCAAAAAGTTAGTTAAACCATTTTAGTTAATTAGCTAACTAATTACCTAATTTCACCTTTTTTTTTAGAGGCCGTCATGGCCACTAACACTTCCCTATGCCTCCAATTACTTTATCCCACGTTCCCTTTTTTTGAAAATGTTTTGCAGATAGAAAAAAAAGAACCTGTATAGGGTTGTATTCCCTAACGTATTCACTGGACGCCATATTTGAGGGCGCTGTTTAGATTGCATGCTCAGAAGGAGCTCACATTAAGGCTGCAGTCCCACGGCGGCCATGAAAAATGACAATATGTGCCCTTGTTTGCAGCGCGATTCTGACGCTTAGTCACTACCTAAAAATATTTAACTCATTTCACCTTATAGAATAGGCAATGGGCCTCATTTGGATTTATGATATATATTACAGAAGCAAAAAGAGAGATCGGGGAGGATCTGCGAATATTGGTGTTTTTGGTCATGCATGGTTTGGTAGTACAAATGGGGAGAGTTTACCGTTAGAGAAATTTGCTCCAAAATTTCATGGTTTGTAGATAAAGAGTGTTTTCTTTGCACAGCGTGGCCCTTTTTTTTCATTTTCTTTTTAGTTTCGGAAATTGACCTCTTGAAAAATTGGCTTTACGGAAGCATATTCACGAGCTATTTTCTGGACAACTGTGGCATATTTGTTTCTGAAACTTCTTATAGCTATTGATATATAAGACCTACAAACGTGTGTTAAATTTAATTAGGATTGACGTATAACTTTTGCTGTAAGACTTGCGTAAATACCAATGAAAATGGTAAAATCAGACTAACATCGTTTGGTAGTACGAATGCACCCGTATGGGTTGTCAACACAATTGATCAACCTCTTATGCAGAGACAATTAAATATGTGCTATTTTGCATAGCGAAGCCCTTTTTCGCAATTTCGGATTTGGTTTCTCTAAAAAAATTCATAAAGTTCAAGCAAAATTGCATCCTTCTTAGACACAAAAAATCACATTTGTCAATATTTATACTATTCGATGGGTAATCATGTTGTCATAAAGAAGGGTTAATATCTGATATACAAAATAGCAGCTTTTGTTTTCAGTAAACATCTCTAATTTTTGTTTGAGGATGGACACAAACATGATTGCCGGTTCTTTAGATGTGCTTTTATGGACATGAAACAGATTTATTGGCATCTAATAATATTTATTGAATGGAATAGATAAACATTGCGATGTATTAGCCTTTCACAATGATCTTTGGTTTCTTGATAGGTGTAGAGCTTAGTTAGTTTTAAAAACAATCAAAAACGGTGTGGGTGTTTGATTGCGCTACCTGCCGGATGGCAGACAAGCTGCTGATTTCTAAAGTTCAAAAAATTTTCGAGGGCGGCGTTGGCGTTTGTATCATCATCAGTGTCCGTGTGTTTTTGTTTTCACATTTAGAAAATATATTGGAAGATTTACTATCGACAAATAAATGGTTTAAGTACTGGGTCAGGTTAATAAATCTAAGATAAATAATTACACAAGCGTAGTGTGATATATTGTGTTGATTATTCGATATGATTGCAATCAATAAACAATAAAGACGAAAAGGAAAAGAATACACCCGAGTTCACTTCATGCCTAGAGCCACTAAGTGATCTGCGCTTGGAGTATCGGCACTCCGCTCCCCAACATTGTTATGGGAGCCGCCATTTCGGGTCTAGTGCAGAGCAAACGCAACTGCCAATCGTCGTGATTCAAAAGTGCGACTTCCTCAGCATTTTATGAGGTGTTAGGAAGCTGATGCAATATTGCTTTGCTCTGTCGCGGATTGTTTAAACATTTCTGGAGGACAAAAAAGAGTTTCCTGTGATTTTAGATAAAGCTTCAGATCACTGGCAACCATGATTTTACGCCACGATATGGCCAAGTGTCGTTACTCTGAAGCGTAGCTTATTTAATGACACTATTCATGCCCTTGTTCAAGGAGCCTGTAATACCTGAAGGGGCCACGACGTAAGCCCCGTGGGTTCCACAAGCCACTACCTTTTGACACCTGCCTCTTCCTCATTGTTCCCGCTAGTGGCACTATACTCCGTCTCATCCTACGATGGAATAAAGCCCAATGCTACAGGACGCCGGGTCCAGTCGCGAGCCTGTTAGAAATTACGTGGTATATTGCTCCGTAGTACGTATTACCGCTCATTCACACTGGAAGCGGATCCGCTTTCGCAAGGCGGTTGCGAATGCGGTTGTATAAAGATGCAGTACGATTGCACGCGCACTCGATGACATCAAGTTCACGTGCAATTGTACTGGATCGTTATACAACCGCTTTCGCAACCGCTTTGCGAACGCGGATCCGCGTCTAGTGTGAATGAGCGGTTAGTGCGCCAAGACGCGTCATGCGGAGGCGAGTTTTTAGATGCGGAGCATCTCTTGCTCGGGTCTATGTCCCGCGGCGTCGGCGTTGTAGTCGGCACTCGAACTACGCACGCGCAACTCTCCTCCTTCCCTGTCTCCAACAGCTGCGCGTTACTCTCTCCGCTCTCTCTCTCTACCAGCTGCGTGCACTGCGCGTGCGTTCGCTTCTCCACACACCGCGCGCGCACGCGCAACTCTCCTCCTCTAGTCTCATCTCCTTTAAGTGTGAAAAAAAATAAACGGCGAGCGGCGAGCGTTCCAAGTTTCTCTGCCGCGAGCCGCGACGAAGGCTCGCGTAGGGGGTAACGCTAGGGCAGTCGGTGGCGCCATCTCTCGACGTCAGCACGCAACTGACTCTTTCCTCGGAACCAACACGATGCTCCGCATCAGCCCATGGTTCCCCTCGGGAAGATGGTGTAATTTTTTTTTCGTCTGCTTATCGAGCCCTCGCGGCGGCTCCGTCGTGCGTTAAATCCGTCTTCTTGCTATTACTGAAGACTACCGGAGGGATTAAAACCGTCTGGAAGCGATGAGGCGAAGAGAACCCGAAATCAGAACCAGTGGTCATTGAGAAATCAAGATGAGTCGGATATAGAGTGTTCGACACGGGGGCGTATGTACGGACCGCTTGAGGAAGGGATTGGATCGGATTGTTGTGGCTAAGGCGAAACGACTTTGTGTCAGTGTTGCCTGTGTGCCGTCCAACTTCTCCAAAGAGTTGACATGTTTACGAAATCTGGCAAGAAGGTTTGTGAAACTAAACACCATGAACCTTTATTTCACCATAACAAATTACCGCGCTATCATAACGGAGAACCATAGGCGTTCAATTAGTGCTCTTCGTACTCTGCGTATGAAAATTTCTCTCGCGCACTCTTTCGGAATGCGGATGCAAGCTTTTCTGAGGCAGTGCTCCGCCCGCCAAGCCTTCGGACCCTAGTCCATCGTAGGGTGAGACGGAGTATAGTGCCCGCGAACCTCCTTTCCCGTGACTGAAACTGAAACTAAATATGAATAATACACCATTATTATAGCTTATTTCGTTATAACCAACTACACATAATGAGAGAAGGAAGCGGTCGGGTAGGAGAAACGCGGGTTTTATGTGCGACCGTTCTAACCGTCTCAGAAGAGAGAACACGCGAGCTTGCGCTGATTTCAAAAAAGACTATCCAAAGAAAAGAGGCGGCACGCTGTGTTTTTTGTGATTGTGCGTCTAATTTATATACAGGTATATTTGAAGATCGACGATGGTCGTCGATAGTCTCGAGGTAATGTAACGTTGTAACATTATATAAAAAATAAACATAATGAAGGACTGCACGACTTAATTTTTTCAATTCTTGGATTGTAATATGGCGGTAGCCTATTGTACTTACTGTTGACGAAGAGCAATATGAGGTGACGAGGTAATGATTAATTGATGAGGCTCTATAAGGATGACGACATTAGTGGGTGTCGAACCACAACATACAGTGCCAGACTTGTTTCAAGTATCCTGTACCCAAAGACTTTTCTTCACCCGCAACAGAATATGGTAGAATCATTGAGGATGATGCTTTACAACTGTACGTGGAACAGAAAAACTGCACTGTGCAAAAGTGCGGCTTATTCATTAATATAAAGGACGGATTTCTAGCAGCATCCCCTGATGGACGGCTTGGAACAAATGGCCTTGTTGAGGTGAAGCGTCCCCGTTCCAAAAGATTCTTGAAGCCTACTGAAACCACAAAAGAGTATCAGGCGAAAAGTAAAAAAAGAGCCTGGTGTGAAAGGTCCAAATCACCACCATAGATTCTACTACCAAATACAAGGGCAGTTACACAATACACAAAGAGATTTTTGTGATTTCGTTATATTTACACTCAAGGGCATTGATATCCAACGTCTTCAGAGGGATGACACCATCTGGCCAAACAACATAGAGCCTTTTCTACTCAAGGTTTACATGAAAGGCCGGACTTCCGCTGAAATTTCTCATGTAGACGAGTTGTCCGATCGAATCAACTGCCATTACTCCCGATCTGGGAATCTCTCGATCTTCGTTCGTAGGCCATAGTGTCAAGAGATCGAGGGGTGTGGCTCTCCGTCCGCCGAACATTGCTTGGGTTGGTGTTTTTCCCGTGGAAGATGAGACCGTAATGTGGTGCCGGAACAAGAACTTGGCGATTCTTCACTGAACTGCTTCTTCCGTAAGCTTCAAGAGGGCTTTCTTCGTTTCGCACACTATCTGTTCTGCTTGCCCGTTAGTTGCAGGATGGTATGGTTAACTAATGTAATGCCTGATGCCGTTTTTTTTGTTTTTTTTGTTTTGTTGTTTAGAAACTTGTTTATTTATTTTTTTAAACGACATTCGGCGCGTTATCAGAGAAAAGTATTTTCGGTAGGGCAAAAGTCGCGAAACGAGTGAGTAGAACGTCAATGACGCGTTTGTACGTCATGGCATGCATCGTGTAAACTTCCAACCACTTAGAGTACGCATCGACCATGACTCCGCAGATGCGGATACGTTTTGCCATGCACCCACCGACTGAATAGTGGATCGTTTTCAGTTACTGTTCATAATGGCGCTGGACTCAAGGAAAACTTCAAGTCTTTCCGCAAAGTTAGCCCAGGTGCCAACACTTTTGTCGAAAGCGGTAAGTGCTCGAAACGTCAACAACGTCGGTAGCGACGTGCTGTGGTTGACACTTGACACTCACCATTCGCTGAGACGAAACGTGCTTGTACGTCTGCCACGAGTCGTCCGATATCAGGTCATTACCGCAACTCCATCTCTCGACAAAACAGGTCTTATTGTCCGCATACCTATAGTTAGCAATCATGTGAACTTATAAATTCCCGAACGCTCATTACTTTCCGTCACTAAACGCCGCTCAATCATAGTGTCTTCATGGCTAATAAACGTCTTCCTATTTATACTAATGCTTTTTCATCATATTCCTCCTAAGCTGTACCATAGCCTCCTTTATACTGATAACGCCTGCCCAATGGTTGGCTTCCCCATGCTTCCTCGTCGTTGCGCCTGCTTCCCAAATTTGCCACTAGAGGCGCCAAAACCCCATACAAAAATGCAGACGACGCTTCTCCGCTGCCCGCAGCTACAGTCCACTGTGACGCCATTTGTGAATTGAATACATTTGTAACCCGTGCTACATAACTAGCGCAGGGCACCGTCATTATAGTTTTTATATATAAAAGAAGTCTTAACCTTTCTTTAGCTTTCACTTCTTGGTTTTGTTTTTATGCTGAAATGTTACCAGACCTCTGGTGCTTGTCACAGCGACAACAGTAACAGTCAAACCAAATTAAGAAGGAGACAGAGAGGCTGGCGGACGTTCACGACGTTGCGACAGCAGCCACTTGGCGTTTTTATTGCTTCTGGAGCAGAGCCGGACAACGTACAACCCGCGGACCACATGCGGCAGTCAAGGGATTTTTCTCAGGACCGCGAACGAGCCTTCGCTGACCGAAAACCTGCGCACCCGTCGGCAACGCACTGACCGGGGATCTTAAAACACATTTTAATTTTAAAAATATTTCTTTAAGCTCACAGTTTTTTTATGTTTCGACCGGTTTCATCTGGTCTGCACTGTTTTTCATGGATGCAGTTCTAGAGCTTTAACGATTTCCTAGATAGTGGCTTGTTGAAGAAGATCTTCTTGAGGTCACGCTTGTCAGACTCGGATGCAGAGTAGTTTGTGGAAATTGGCCTGAAATACTTTGTAGACAGAATTTGCAGGAAATCTTTGTAATGGTTTACATCTTTATCTGCCTTTGCGCATTTCAGAACGCCATGGCGCATAAGTGTATCTACGCAAGTCTCATCAGCTACATACAAAGGCGTTTTCAGCATATTTCGTTTGTTTCAGTAAAACCTCTACGAAGTTCTTCAGCGCATACAGCACCCTCACTAGCTTCTCCGAAGGATAGTATAGTCCTGCCCTGTCCTGGTGCCTGATGATAGAATCACTGTGAGTCGTAGAAGCCTGCTTAATAACCCGTAGGAACTGCTGCAGTCACTGCAGTTGACATGTTCATTCACCACCCGTGACAAATATCCACCTTCTACTACGTGAGTCCACACGCACACCGTGTGGCGTCACGCTGTGCGTGCCGGGGGCTGCAGACAGCCTCGTGCTATTGAGCTATGCCGGCTATGGCTAAGCGCTCTAGAGCTCTGAAAATCAACCGACAACTGAAAGAAGTTACTCGTGTCACAAAAACATTACGTGATCACGTGGCCCATTGAAACACGTAAGGTCACGTTACCGCGTAACCTAACATGGAAAACTTACGTTATCACATAGCTTAACGTGATAACGTAGCTCACAGTAGCTACAGTGAACTCTAGTAGCAGACAGCGGGAAAGCGTCGTCTGCTTTTCTGTATGGGGTTTTGGCGCCCCTAGTAGCAAATATGTGAAGTAGGCGCGACGACGATAAAGAAACCATTGGGCAGGTATTTTCAGTATAAAGGAGGCTATGGCCCGTGTAATACCACTGTTATACCCCTGTTACACGGGCACGCTTAACCGCGGTTAACTCAGCTTAACTGCTGTTTCGCGGCACCACAGATACCGCAGTATACTCTCGGACAGCTATTTCATAACACGTGAAGAGCGCGCGTGCACTGCTTCGATGGATGATCAAGATGCTCGAGCGCACGTTCGCCCATAGCTTTGACTGCATAGCCGCAGAATGTCCTCCGCAAGTATTGTGCGTTAACTGTGGCTTAGCGTAACCGCAGTTAAGTGTGCCCGTGTAACAGGGGTATAATAGGGGTATTACACGGGCAAACTTAACTGCAGTTACGCTAAGCCACAGTCAGCGCACAATACTTGCCGACAACATTCTGCGGCTATGCAGTCAAAGCTATGGGCGAACGTGCGCTTGAGCATCTTGAGCATCTATCGAAGCTGTGCACGCGCGCTCTTCACGTGTTATGGAATAGCTGTCCGAGAGTATAGTGCGGCATCTGTGGTGCCGCGAAACAGCAGTTAAGCTGAGTTAACCGCGGTTAAGTGTGCCCGTGTAACAGGGGTATTACACGGGCAGATTTAACTGCAGTTACGCTAAGCCACTGTTATACCCCTGTTACACGGGCACACTTAACCGCGGTTAACTCAGCTTAACTGCTGTTACGCGGCACCACTGATACCGCACTATACTCTCGGAGAGCTATTTTAGAAGAAGTGAAGAGCTCGCGTGCACTGCTTTGATGGGTGCTCAAGGTGCTCAAGCGCACGTTCCCCCATAGCTTTGACTCCATAGCCGCAGAATGTCCTCTGCAAGTATTGTGCACTAACTGTGGCTTAGCGTAACCGCAGTTAAAGGGGTCATGAAACGATTTTCCTACGTCTTCCTGCTTAGCTTTAATCCTCAACTCAAATGTGAATCCACCTTTTTACGAAGTCACCGGTTCGAGATTTTTGGGTAGAGAACGCGCGTGCACACCACGAGCGCTTTCACGAGATCTCGCTTGAAAGCATGCCATGGCCGCTCGTGAATCCATGGAACGCGAACATGTGTTTTCATACCAGAAACTCTGGAACCATGATTTCGAAAGAGGTGAATTGTGAAATCACGTCGTCGTGACATTCTTCGGCACCGGTGCGATGACTCCTAGGCTCCACCGTGCTTTTTATGCACACCATAGAACTTGTCATTCCCCAGTGACGATAAGTTCCGTCTGGGCACTCATTGGCCACGAACGGAGAGGACGACGAAGTGGTTGATCTGGAACTTGTTTTTCCGACCTCCGCTGAGAGATGTTCACAAAGCTAAATTTAAGGGGCCCTCGCGCCCCGGAAAAGGCCTCATGGACCAAAGGGGACCCCCCGTCACCCTCCAACCACCAATGTTTGACCCGGGAGGGACGAATTCAGTGAATTTGGAATGCGGCAGCATGGACATCTCGATAAGCCTAACACCCGGAGTAGAAGGCACGGGCACTCAAGCTGCAAGTACAGAAGCAGCCGCGGCCAATGTGGGCCCAATAACAAGAGGCATGGAAAGCATGCTGAACCAAGACAACCTTCACGAATTAGGTGAAATTCGAGCTGCGAAGGAAGATGGCAGAGAACAAGCGCAGGGGACCCCGCGCCCCTTCCAGGGAATAACACCGCCTGAGGTGAGCCAACTTTTTCAAGTTCTGGCAGGCGTGATTGAACGCCAACCGGCGTTCCTGCAAGCTCTTCAGCAATTCGTTGCTCGATTTATGCCGCCAACACAAGAGGCCGCGAATGACCAGCCGGAGCCTAAACAGAAGGACCCAAGGCATTACCCACAAACCAGATGCAATAACGATAGATCCCGGTCGCCCAGGAGACCAACAACTGAAGACCGCGAAGCGAAATCTTACCAAGAAACCCAGCAAATGGAAGATGGCGGCCGTCTCACACCGGCACATTCAATCCCACAAGATGGCGGCCGGCCTCCCCGAGCTGACGCGCCGTCGTGCAGTAACTGCACTTCTCAAAACCTCACGCCGTGTCAATCTGTACCGTCGACACCTTTCACTGCGACATCGGTCTGCCAGACAGACTATGACCAAGAATGGCCGCTACCAGGCACTTCCTCGCGGAAGAGAAAACGAAACCCACCAGCTATGGAAAACGATGACGAATCTATGCCGAGACTACTCCCAGTTGAAACTGTGGTGCTTCGCTCTGTAGGAAAGAAAGAAGTAGGCGCCTTCACAGGGAAAGAAATCCGCGAGGCTATTGAACGTGCCGGCGTCCACGCTCAGGCAGACTACACTGTACATCGAAATGACAAAGCGAATGCCCTATCTATCACCACCAGGGACCCTGCCCTCACAGAAAAACTCATGCTAATAAGAGAAATTCGTAAGGGGGACGAAGCCAACACCTTCCAACCATACAAGGCCCTCACCAGGAACCAATGCCGCGGAGTAATACACTTACGCGGTCAGGATAATCAGGTTACTCCAGAACAACTTCAAGTGGACATTGTGTGCAGAACACAGAAGGTAGTAGCAGCGCGCCCTCTCGGGAAGAAGGGGAATGTAATACTTATTACATTCGAAGGAAAGACTCGCCCTAAACGAGTATGTTATATGCATGAGGTTCTCACCGTTGACGAATATCGTCCGAGGCCGCTCGTTTGCTTTAGATGCCACGCGATTGGCCACAAAATGGACGTATGCCCGCGGGAGAATGCGCGCTGTGGAACATGTGGCTCCGAACACGATGGTATGGAGGAGTGCACAAAAACCCCGAGGTGCACGAACTGTGACGGGGGCCACGTGGCCACAAGCAACGACTGTCCAAAGCGCGCCATCCCACCGCGGAGCACCAGCACGAAACAAACTATGAAATTAGCAGGAAAAAGGGGAGTGCCCACGCCCCCTCCACCTGCGGCAATACCGGCTAGCCAAGATGCCGGGGCGTCGTATGCAGCCGTGACAATGGGAACCTTCCAATCTTCTGTACCACAGGCATATCCACCCCAACGGACGGACATGGTGATGCAGGTCCTACAGCTTCAGTACGATGGCTTCGCAAGGGTAGAGAAGCAGCTGGCAGAACTCACGGCGGCCATCCACAAACTCGTAAACAGTCATAATGGCAGACGATAATTCCCAACATACAAATACGAACATCCGAAGAGCAACACACAAACGTAAACACAACAAGCGCCGACGCAACCCGCAACCATGGTTTTTGCAATGGAACTGCGGGGGGCTACAACAGAAAATTTATGAACTCAAAACACGCCTATTGGCACTTAACGACAAGGCGCCCGACGTTATTCTTCTCCAAGAGGCTAACGTCAAGAAGACTAAAATTAGGGGCTACAACACTTACATAAACCCTAGCATACAGCGACAAACCACCAACTATGGTAATGTGGCCACACTTATAAAGAAAACACACAAGCAAACAAAATTAAACTCTGAGGCAGCGTGCTCGGACTACCGAGAGGTTGTTTACACGCGGGTCAACATCGGGGAAACACGCATAAACATTCATAACATATACATTAGGCCGTCTGTGGGTTCGAACGAGGCCAACTGGATCAAAAACCTCGTGCAGAAGGACAAGCATACCATACTAGCCGGGGACTTCAATGCCAGACATACCGCGTGGGGATACGCGAACAAGAACGCCCGGGGCAAAAATATCAAGAAAGCATGCGTCGCAGCCGGTCTCCAACTGTGCAATGACCCTGACACTCCCACGCGGCTGGCCCAGGCCAAGAACCAGAACGACACGTCCCCTGACCTGACTTGGGTATCTCCACGTCTACGTGTCCAGTGGCAAGTCCAAGCCGATCCAATGGGCAGCGACCACCTTCCTATACACATCCGACTTCTCATCCGCACCACGCCCCGGCGCCGAGTCACTTTCACAAAGTGGGATGACTTCCGCACCGCGATAAGCCGCCTCTCCGGTGTACCATTTGCCGATCGTATTAGACAAGCTCTTAGCGAGTCACGTACTGAATACAACGTGAGGGAAGGTACACCGTCTCCCGACTTGCACCTGGTCAAACTGTGGGACAAGCGACTGGAGGCTCTTTTATGCTACAGAACCAGGAAGTCCCTCCGGAATAAGATACGCTTGAATCACGCCACAGCCGAAGCCAAGAGATACACCATCAAACTCTGCCGCACCATCTGGCATAGCCTGTGCGACTCTTTTAATGAACGGACAGGCTACCGCACGCTGTGGAAGGTCTACAAAGGGCTCGCCGGGAAAACAAAAACCA